>WUAM01000299.1:5707133-5750441 GCA_024336885.1 Actenoides hombroni
GGAGCCCTTACACCAATCATCCACATTAAAATGTGGATAATGCAGCTCAGAAGACTTGTGGGGATTTATAGCAGGCTCAGCCCGAAGCGCCCGTGCGCCTGCCCAAGCGGCAGCCCCCGCGACAGCCGCCCGGTGCTGGGCAGAGTCCGCAGTCCCCCATCCGCCGACTCCATCGCCCGGAGCAGCCCCGGCGCCGTTCCCCGCCGGGCGCCGTTTGAACGTCCTTCCCGTCGGCCCCCGCGGCTGGCTGGGCGGGCTGAGGCGGTGACCCCGCCGCCATGCTTGTGACGGGCGGAAGCGGGAGGTCCTGTCTGTTCGGTTGCAGTGCCGGGGTGAGGAGGCTTTCCCCGGGCGAGCTCGGTCTGGTGGAAGCCGGGTCTCGGGGCGAGACAGCCCGCCCGCCGCTAGGGCGGTCTCCCTGCTGCTCCTGGCCCCGGGTAATGGGGCTCCGAGTTAGAGCTGCCCCCGCCCAGGAGAGGCCGAGGCTCAGGGCCTGTCCCTTTCCCTTCCGTGTCTTGGCTTTTAACGACTCGCAGGTTTGTGACTTAACCCTTTCCGCTTCCTCTGCAGGCTACGAGATGGCCCTGCCATGGTTGCTGGCCCGGGGGCTGGCCCGGCGGGGCTGCGGGCGGGCTCTGCAGCGGGCGGGCTGCGCCTCGGCAGCGGCGGCTCCAGGTGAGGAAGACGGGTTTGTCTCGTCCCCACCCTCTGCTCTGACTTTTGGGCTGGGTTTTCTTCCGGGGAAACGAGATCCCATTAGCCTGCACAAGCGCTTAAAGGCACTCTCGTGGGAAATGGTTTTCCCTAGATCGCTTCTTTAAATGCCTCTTCCAAATCGTGCTTTGATTTGGCGTCTGGTATCTCGCAGTGAATTGTCGTTTGAAGCACATCAAAACCAATATATCTAATCTGGTGTTATTGTTCCCTGAGTTTTCACTTTGGTGTTTGATCTTCTTTCTTCTGTAGCAGCCAATCTGTACCCAAAAGGAGTAGTTAAATGCCTGATTTGGAAAACACACCTCTCTGCCCTCTACTTTTTTAACTGTAAAAGCTGTGATGGAGGTGGTGAGGGAGATTAGTTCATATCATTATTTATATGTCTAAGTAATAGCATCCTTCAGATTTTTCCTTGCAAGCTGAATATATAAGCACATTCTGTAAATAGTGTGGGTGCTTTTATAGCAAAGTTATGGTGGGGTTTGTGGAAAGTCTTCTACAGTCATGGTTCAGGTCTTTTACTAGTAGTTGTAGCTAGAAAGCTGTTCAGCTCACACCCATGTGGTGGGTGTGGGTGGATTTCAGTCTTGACTTGCCCAGTGTTCTTTCTGCTGCGTCTTCTAGATTCAAATGTGGATTTGTCAGTGAGCCTCAGGACTGATCTGTAGCTTTCCCTTCCCTTGCCCCTGAAATTTGCAGTGCAACAACTTGCACCAAGACCGTGTTCAGATTTCTGTGTGGAAGTTTGAGACGTAGAAATGATTCCTCCTAAAACCTCGGTTAAAATAATTCAATGTCATATTTATGTCCTTAATGTCTTACAGTAGGTGTATTGGAGATATATGGAACAATTTCTTTGTGTATGTCTAAATTGTGTTGGTCTTGAGGGCAGCCTCTAACTGTTTTATTTTGCTTGGCTGCAAAAGCCACAAAATAGCTTCTTATTTTCATTCCAGACTTCAACAGCTTCGTCCCTCGGACCAACACTTGTGGAGAGCTGCGTTCTGCTCACGTGGGTCAAGAGGTCACACTCTATGGGTGGATTCAGTATCAAAGGTAAATGCAAAGCAAAGTGAAAATGGAGATGCTTATTTAACAGATCAAATGTATGCTCTAGGCCTGGATTCAAACACTTTTCTAATGCTTCAGGTTATCTTACAATAGACACTTGTGAGTAAAACAGTTGAGAACTGCGCCAGATGAGTGTGTAGAATTTCAGAGTTTTATACGAATGTTAATTGATCCTCATTACACCACTGTAAAGTGGTTAAATATTATTATCCTCATTGTTTTAGGAGAGAAAACAACGAATAGCATATTTATAGCAATTCTAGCAGCTGTGAGAAAATAATTTGTTTGTCTTTTCAACTACAGCATCTAATGATGCCATTTTAAAGTAAGGTCCTGAGCATCTCTTCTTTGAACAGTCGTGGGCCGTGTCACAGGAAAGTGTGTTAGGATTATTTGAGTGCAGTTGTTGCATTCTTGCTTTTAAAGACAGTCAGTGCATGTTCTGCTTGACAGCTTTGTGATGGATTAAGTACAATGGTAGCTACTGCAGCTGAAGAGGTCAAGATTCATGATTCTGGCTCTTCTGGATTGTGTGAAACTTTGCGTGGAATCAATGTTCTCCTTGTTTTGTGGTTGGACTTGTTTTTTTTGTACCCACATGAAGTTTAGTTTCATTGCTCATCTAAATGTGGTTATCCAAACAGTGTTTCCCAGCAGGAAATTGCACGTGGTCAGAATCCCTGTTGTACATGTATTAGTGTTTAAATTAAAATCCTGCTCCTCCGGGCTATTTGCACGTTGTCTGTGGCTGGGCAAAATCTGAAACAAATTGTTCAGATCAGATTCAGCTCTAGGAAGAGTATCTGTACATAGATCACTTGGAAGTGCCTTGAGATTAGTCATTAGGTAACAGAAAGTGTCTAGTTGCCATGTGGTTTGGCTTAAAAAGCAGAAGACTACTAAAAAAAAGCATTATTGGGAAAAAAAAAAAAATGTTTTCCCTTCTGTGTTTTTTCAGGCAAGGCCTGTTTCTGGTTTTGAGGGATTTCCAGGGACTGACCCAGATCATCATTCCACAGGATGAGGTAAGTGCAACCAAAATATGAATCTCTATTATTTTTATTTTTCCTTTAGGAGCTTGGGTCCAGCAGACATGGAGAGCAGAACCAAAGTACCGTGTCAGACTGAGTGCTCTGACTCAAAAGTAGATTTAAGTGCTGTGTGAGCCCTGATCTGGCACTGCCACAGAAACAGGAATGCTGTTTCTTCTGGCTTATGAGGACTGATCCTAGATTCAAATGGACTGTTAAAAATTGAGGTCCTTGAGCATGGTGTGTTTGTCCTGTTCTTTGAATTTCTGAGAGACTTTCTCACCTTCTTGCAGGCACATTCCCACGTGAAGAAGCTCTTGTCTAATGCCCCAGTGGAATCTGTTGTGAGAGTGACTGGAATTGTGTCCCCTCGGCCCCCAGGGCAGGAGAATCCGGTGAGAATGTCGAGGTCTCTCAGGTTTTATTCCTTGTGGAAAAGAGCACTGGATAGTAGGATGATGGTGGGTTTTGTGTCCTGGCTTTTCCATGGCTTCTGGGTGTGTGAGAGCCTGTCCTCAGATAATGTGAAGTGAAATAACTGCTACGATATGTAACTTAGAAGAATCTCAAAGCACATTAGACACCCACAAATTAAATTGTATTCCAGCCCTTTGAAAGGATAATGATGAGCTTTTTCAGGCTTTCAAAGTGTGGTTGGGATAATTTGTTTTTTCTTGAAAATAAGTATTGTCAGCACAAGTTCCACAGCATATGATGACCTGTTTCTCACTCAGAATACTAATTTTGCTGTTCTCATTGTATAGGAAACAGAGGTTGAATAATTTTTATTTTTTTTTTTTAACATTATGCATTCCTCAGCTCTCATTGTAATCAGCAGTAGATTAATCTGTCAGGATTGTACATATCCCATCACTGACAGGCCTAAAAAGAGAGCCTGGATTCATGACAGTAACTTTTAGGCTTCAAGTCATGCATCTATTTCTTGTAATTGTGTATCATTTTCTTGGAAGGTTTTATATACTTTCCCCTGGTAAATAGGAAGAGTTCTGTAGGATCAAGTGAACTTTGATGTGGCATAGCCCTGAGCTGGGGAAAGCTGTCTGTCCTCCCTTGGGATCTAAGAAAAAAGAAGACTAGTTCTGAGAACTGGTGTTCAGAACTGGAAGTTCTGAGAAGCTCCTCACGAGTTGCCTTTTCTGACTTGTATTAAGGGCTGACGGTGATGATGCTAATGCATGCTGAAACTTATCCTGGGTGGTTTTACTGAAGCTAATGGAGCTAGTGTTTTGTCCAAATGCATCTGCCCTAGAAGTGTCTGTGCCTGATTGTTCCTCTATGCTCAGCATGGCCTTCAAGGAGAAGGCAAAGTAATCACATTTCTTGTAGAGGTTAGTATGCTATTAGGAAAGAACAAGCCATCTCTGTTGTTTCCCTGTGTTTTTCTGCATAGAAGGGCAATCTAGGAGAAACCTGCTCTTGAGAGAAGTTCTCAAAGTTATACTGTGTTAGAAGGCAGGGAGGATAATCACATGTGGGTTTTTTTCCTCTCTGACCATCTGTGAAATACCTTTGTTTAGTTGTTTTCCTTAAGTTTTTAATCTAATTCTTTTCTTGCCTTTTTGCTTCAGAAAATGCCAACAGGGGATATTGAAGTGAAGGCCGAGACTGCAGAGATCCTAAACTCCTGCAAGAAGCTACCTTTTGAAATCAAGGATTTTATCAAGGTGTCTGTGTTTAGTTTTTTGTTTGTTTATGTTGTTTGTTTTTACATCAAAGTGGTGGCTTTTCAGTAAATTGGGAATTTGCCCAGGGCGATGGCAGAACGTGAGAGCTTCGTTTAGTTCTTCCAGCTCTGCTTTGGAGGAAGGATGATATTTAAAACAGGAGTCTTGAATGATTCCAGTGCACAGGCTTTTTTCCATTTATCATTTTAAGAACAGATAGTAAAGGGAAGAGTGAAAGAAATCATGCTGGGTGAGCTTTTGTGAGCATGTGAAAGAGAACCTGCCAATGCACTGATGCGTTTTACAGAGGATTTTCTCCCTCTAAGTCTTAGAAGAGGCTAGTTTTAGTGCAGGCTCTGTGGTGTAAGAGTGACATCACTGTTAACTGAAGACATTCTCTGTGCCATTGAAACTGGCTGATACATAGGTGTTGGAATTGGGAGAAGTGGGTCCCATATCTTCTGTATCGTGGGTCCTGGAGAATTCCACGCTACTTCAGTTTTCCTGTCTGTAATAAAGATGTATCACTATTTAGTTGTTCCTTTAGATCTATGTATGATCTTCTGCTTAAAAGTCACAAGGAGGATTGCTGCAGTCTGTTGCAGTGGGCTGAGAATAAGGAGGTCTGAAATCCTGAGCTGTATTGAGGCAGCTTTTATCACAGTAAATGTCTGTTTCATTGTTTTTAGTTTGTTGGGGGGGGATTTAATAATCTTCATGCGTGGAAACACCGTCAGTGGCTGCTGCTTTTGGGTAACGGGTGAGTGGTGGCAATACAGCTGCATCCTTTTTTAGCTTCCCCCTTTGATTCTGTGGTTTTAGGAGCAGCTTCTTCGGCTGTGCAATTTGGCTTTTGTCTCTTAATCCTAATTATCTCTTCTCTCCAGAAATCAGAGGCCTTACGGATGCAGTATCGCTACTTGGATTTGCGCGGCTTCCAGCTGCAGTATAACCTGCGGCTGAGATCACAGATGGTGATGAGGATGAGGGAATATCTGTGCAACCTCCATGGTGAGAAGAGAGCTTGAAGAACGCCGTGCACACTAAATAACATTTTAGCCTTCCTTTTTTTTCTGTTTCCTAGTGCTTGGGAGAGGTTTGCAATCAACTTGCTACTCCAGACCGGTCCTACTTAGTAAGGACGTGTCCGCTTGCAGTGGGGTCTTTAGAGGCATGGTGTTTCAACAAATTATGTTGAAATCTCTTAGCAGGCTACAAATGAATTGTTCCAAATGAGCTATATCCAGTGAGGAAAGGCCTTTTGCAGGTAGTCTCTCTATTTTGGTCACCCAACTTGAGATGTGTCAGAGGGTTGAACTTTTTTTGTTTTAATAGGTCTTTTGCTTACCTTAAATTCAGGAAGTCCTTTTTGAAAGAGCAAAGTCTAGTTCAGAATGGATAGAGAATTAACCATTTTTCAGCCTGTATGGAGTCCTCTGTCATCAACAGTTCGGGTACATCGCAGTAGCTGAGAACCTAAAGGCTCTAAATGTCTCATTACACAAGTTATAAGCTACAAAATCTGTAGGGTTTTTTGAGGGGGGTGGGAAGAGGCTGCTTGGTTTGCTAAATTACCTGTTTTGCTGACCCTACTCTAGCCTGCTCTGTGTCTTACTAGTTCTCCTTGCTCTCAGCATATTTTGTGCCTGAAGTATGTGTCTGTTCCTCAGGGTTTGTGGATGTAGAAACTCCAACACTCTTTAAGAGAACCCCAGGGGTATGTATTCTGTTAGTAATGCATTTTAGCCTCTTACAATTGCATAGCCAGTTTGTTTGACTTATTGTCACTTGCCACTCTGCCTTCATTGCCGTTCCCTCACCAAGCAACAGCAAATTTCTGTTATGACACATGGATCCTTTCAAAAGTAGAGGGAGTGAATGGGGAGAGGTGACGTTTCGGGTCTTAATTTTGAACCTTCAGGTGAATAAAGCTTCTGTGTTGTAGAGTGAGTGTTGAATGCAAGTCCTGTCCCAGGACAGTCAGGTGATAAACCCCCAAAGCTTCCTCTAAGCACTGTTTCCTCAGCATTTACCTCTTAACTGGTAGGTTACTGCAGTGACACTACTCAAGTCACTTTAATTTCTGACTTTATATTCCCTTATTTAATTTCAAAAATAATCCCCGAGAAGAGCTGTACCTCAGGAATTGTTGATGCAGCTAACCCATAGAGTTCTTGGATTTAAACCTGTGTCTTGGAAGCTGTATTGTTATGCATTAGTCTCTCTGAGCAGAAAGTGGAGAATCCTCCTTTGGGATATTTTCAACCAAGTTGGTTAACAGATCTATCTATTTATTTATTTATTGTGTAATGTACAACCATCCATTTCCTCAAGTGGGATTTCCTAATGGGGAAGACAGGTCCTTTCCTCTCACACTTCTAGTCTGTGCTCTGTCAGGAATTGAGGCCATTTATTTGCTGAACTGTGTAAGCTTTTTTTCCTCTTCTTTGATGCCAGGGAGCAAAAGAATTCCTTGTGCCCTCGAGGGAAGCGGGCAAGTTCTACTCTTTGCCACAGAGTCCTCAGCAGTTCAAACAGCTCCTCATGGTTGGAGGCCTGGACAGGTAAGAGTTTCTTGGACTCAGGTTTCTCTGCATGTCCCATCAGGGTTTGCTTGCTTTCATCTGTGAAGTTTTAGACACTTTCCCAATAGCTCTGTGTCTTGAAGAGGGATCTTTAAATACTTGGGACTTCTCAGGTAGGCCAGACCCTTTGCTCTCCAGCAATTGTGCCTCCCAGTAAGAGGAAATGTATCCTGCTTGAAGGTTAAAATCTTCACTGTTGTTTTAAATAGAAACATGATCTTAAGCACAGTCTGCCCAAAGGGTAGAAAATCTAGTGTGTGATAAAAGCCTCTTCTAGAGTAACCTATAAAAGATGAGGCTGGGCTGCTGAGTGGGCCTGAGATGAGGAATTCATGTTCTCAGAGAGCATGAACACAAAGCTCTTAATTGGGCTTGTTTCTCCAAATAAATCAAAGCAGAGGGAGACAGTTGTTAACAAAGTGAACTGCAGGTTGGGTCTTGACCATGAGTGAATTTTGCACAGCACTTAGTAGAGTCCAGGCTCGGAGTGGAGGGTGGGAAAAGGGGTTGTGTATGTCCCTGTTCGGACAGAGCTCACCTGGTAACTTCCACGTGGCTCTGGAGGTATGGTTGGAGGTGGATACAGCTGATGGTCCTGTTGCTTCCCCTCAAAATGTCATGCTTTTGAGGGGATGGCAACAGCCAGGGCTGTGATCACCTGCTGCAAAGGGAACAGGCTTGGTTTTTGGTTGTTTTTTTTTTCTTATTGTCAGTTCTATAGCCACAAATTCATTCAGGGTACTAAATCAGGTGTTACCTAAGTGAAAGTACTATTGCAGGTACTTCCAGGTTGCTCGCTGCTACCGAGATGAAGGTTCCAGGCCTGACAGGCAGCCTGAATTCACTCAGGTAACCAGCTCACGCCTCCTCCTACCCTCCTCTACCTCGCCCTAACCAGCTTGTAGTTGTTTTCTCTTCTGAAGGCCCAGTGTTCTGCTAGCTCTTGCCCTTCTTGGGGTGGGGGGTGCAGTGTTGTTTGCTGCCTGTTTCACAGACACAGCCTTTTGAGGCTATTATGGGATGTGCCCAGTGTGGTTATTGTCCTTGGCTGAACTGTGTATGGTCCTGGGTGCGGTAGGTGTGGGAACTGTGTTGCACCGGTGCTTGTCCTTGATGATGCAATCCTCTCCTGTCCTGCTGGTTCACACAGCCCATTCCTCAGCCTTGAGATCCCAGACAGAGTTAGCCTGGGTCATTCAAGGTTTCTTCCTCTGTCCTTGTCATCATTACCTCATTCAGTTCTCTGAGGAGATTGTTGCCTGAGTCATGAGGCCGCAGGGAGATCATGAGCGTGTTGTCAGGCTAATGCAATCATACTGTGATTTCATGTAGCCTATTGTTTCTTGTTACTCTGGCTTTATAGTCAACAGCTTCTGCAAGTAGCAGTGCAAATGCAAAACCTGTGGCTAAAGTAGAATCTCCCCCCTTGTTTTCTGTTTTAAGATAGACATAGAGATGTCATTTGTAGATCAAGCTGGGATCCAGAGACTGATTGAGGGCCTCCTGCAATATTCCTGGCCTGAGGCAAAAGGCTCCATTACGACTCCGTTCCCTTCCATGACATATGAGGAGGCACTGGCTGATTATGGGTCTGATAAACCAGACACTCGCTTTGGGATGAAGGTGGGGGTTTGCCCGTGGCAGCTTTTTCTTTCTGTTAGTGTTTTAATAATATTTGGATTATGTATACGTGATTGGCTGGCTAATGCTGTAACATACCCAAGGTTTCTATCCCGTCACTGCTGCTTTGTGCAGGTAATCACTTCTTGGAGAAGATAGGGTTTGATTAGTTGTGGAAAATGTATGTTTTAAGAAGATTTTACTTTAAAGATAACGTAGTGTTAGGAAGCAATCGCATCTTGACTGCCTTGGGAACAGGAGCCCATAAAGCTTCCACAAATAACATTAAGTGCTTTTTGCCTGCTGCACTCCAAACTCAGGCTTCTCTGGCCTTCTAATGACCCAGAGATATTGTCAAGATAGCTGACTGCTTGTGTGCATGCACTGTTTGAATATGAAATAAGAGTATGAAAATATTAAATAAGAATGTTGACGAATTTATTAATAGGAACAGTGCTGAAAAGCAAGAAAGCATCTTTTCTTTCCCCAGGAATTAATTGGGGGGGGCTCTTTGTTGGGGGGTAGGATGTCACCACCTCAGCCTCAGGTTTTCCTGCTTGTCTTACACGTCTGTTTCTGCAGTGCTCAGCCTCCTAATGCTTATTCTAGCTTGACCCCATGAATTTATGGGGGTTTTTTTCCCCTCTGAGCATAGAAATGCTGTCCCAGGGAATGGTGTTGAAGGCGTTAAGACACAGGTGCAAGATTTTTTGCTTTGTGTTCTTACTGCCATTGCTTGTACTGCTTATTCCCATGCTCTCCTCTTTCCCAGATCGTGGATATCAGTGATTTTTTACGAAGGTCGGACATTCAGTTTGTGCAGAGTGCCCTCAGTTACCCACGTGGCACTGTCAAAGCCATCTGTATCCCTCAGGGAGTGGTAAGTGCTGCTTTTACATACTGCTTAGGGTTTATGTGAAATAAATAAAATGCCCATTTGAATTCCTTTGTTGGTGTGGAAATGTTTCTTGCTGTTACTGGGGGAGTGGTGTCCTTCAGGGAACTTGGGATTGGTTTTAACCGATGTCAGGTTGGGCTGAGTGGTGTTAGAATGGAAACAATCAAGAGACAAGAAGAATATATTGCCCTAAGGGAGGGGAGTAAGAAGTGAGCTGCAAGATCCCTTGAGGGTAGGAAAGCCTCTGGGGTAGTCAGCTTTTTTTTGTCCAGGATGGCTTCTGATGGGCTTCTCGGTAATAAATTGTGCCCTGTGGCAAGAAACCGAAATAGAGCCAGGTATGGCACAGCTCTGTTCTGGGCTAGTGAGGGAAGGGTGAGGTGGTTACATGCCCTATTTGTGGGCACAACCCGTGTCTCATAATGAGAATGTCATGGACCAAATTAAAGGCTGCCAATAGATGTGGAAGCTTGTTTAACACAGCCATGTATGTTGACGAGGGACAGATTTAATGCTGGCTGCGGGCATCTTTGTAACTTGGGCGGAATGGGAAAAGCATCCTTCAAACACTGAGTTTTATATGGAGAACAGGACTTTCCGACCATGGTTTCTCTTGGGATTCCTTTAACTTGGGCACAATGTGCAATTTACTGCTTTACCACGAGAGGGCACTAAGGAGTGTGTTTGAGCAAAACAAGTGGAATCTTGAGACCCTCTAAACATTAGAGTAGCTGAAAACAATCAAGATCTCAACGCAGGTCTGACTCTGCTGGCCAGCTACATCTAACTTGTGAGCAGAGAGGAAAGACTGCAGCCAAATGAAGAGCCTAGATGGGCCCCTTCCTGTAAGGAGCCCTTGGAGAAGATGCCCAGCTGCTGTGTAGTGCTGTGGGCCCTGTCCTGTTCCACAGCCCTCATAAGAACTTGCACTAGAAATAAAAACTGTTGAGTTTCGGAGACGGCTCAGTCAGTCATTTGGACCCTGGGCAGGCTTTCCATAGATTTTGCTGATGTTTAATGTGTCATCTTTTGCTCTTTCCCCAGAGATATCTTAAAAATAAAGATTTGGAGGCATTAAAGGAGTCTGCAAAATCCCAGTTGCACCAGGTGAGACACACTGCTGAGGTGTTGGACACAGTGACTGACAAAGTGTGTATAAAGGCACTTGCAGGAGGAAGAAGGTTTTTAATAGCTGAGAGTCAGTGCCTGAGTGTGTGATTCTTCAAGACAAGAGAGGGCAGCACTGATCTGAACATACTCCTGTCTTTCTTCAGGAAATTGTGGAAATCATCTGCAGGCCTGATGGAAGCTTGAAGTCTCTGCTTACAAAGTTTCTTGGTGAGAAGCAGCAGTCGGAGCTCATCCGAGCACTGAACATCCAGGTGGATGATGTGGTACTGCTGGCAGCTGGGGAACACAAGCAAGTGGTAGGGACCATTTTTTGGGTGGCTGTGTGAGTTGAATGTTTCTGATGATGGCTTTGATGTTATCTGACCTTAGTCTAATTCTTCCTATTATTAAAATAGGTTGAATCTAGTTCTGTGTTTCTCTGAAGCTATAGCAACAGCAAGTAATGCAGGAAATGTACCTATCGCTTTTATTTTCCCCCACTCAAATTCTGGTAAGAACTCCTAACTGAAATGAAGGCTGGAACATAAAACTGGAACAAATCAGTGTCTCCTTTTCTCTCACCATAACTTAATTTTTAAAGCATTACACAGAGATTGGAAAACAAGGTCAGCTAGGTAATTTTGTGTCCCACAAGCAGATGATGAGAGCGAGGCACAGCTGCTTATTAGCAGCAGCGATAGGAGACTCTGTCCCTACTCTTCTCTGTAGTTTTCCCTGCAGACGTTGCCTTCCAGGCACTGGTTTATGACAAGGTGTCATGCCTTTGCCTGATAGCCAAAATTTTGTCATATTCTTTCCGTGCCTTCATTTCTCTGTCTGCAAAGTGCAGATCTTACCTCTCATCCCCTACTTAATCCACATTTTTGTAGAGCTTGAGATTCATCTAGGCCAGTTCCGTGAAGGTGGAAGAGTTGAAAGAAAATGGACATCTTTCAGGACAGAAGACGAAAGTGTTTTAAGACAACAGCTGCTGTCTGTGATACTGCCTTTATGAAATGCTCTTTCCTTGTGTTTGAGTGACTTCCATGATAGTAGAACAATCCCCTCTCATTCTCTGCCTTCTCTTTTGCAGTGCTCTGCCTTGGGAAGCCTGCGGTTGGAGAGTGCTGACCTCCTTGAGGCAGCTGGGTTGGTACTCCGTGACCCTACAGCTTTTCACTTTCTGTGGGTGGTGGATTTCCCCCTTTTTCTCCCAAAGGAAGAGGATCCCACTGAACTGGAATCTGCTCATCACCCCTTCACTGCCCCTCATCCTTCAGATACCAGCCTCCTCTATTCTGATCCCACAAAGGTAACTAACCTCATGTCTGCCATGCTTGCTCCTTTACAGCTATACATCATAGAAAACTAGGCAAGTAGCACCTGGTTTTAGTGTCACAAGAGGTGTTCTTTCCTGGAAGTGACTTCATATTTGAGTGTCTGGAAGGGGTGGCTTCCATGTTACTCTGAGTAGCAAGTATCCATCTGTGCCCCTGACTAAAGGGACCTATTTGAAACAGTTGCTTAAGGTGAGGAATCTTATCTTCTGACCCATCCCATGTTGCTTCAGATTTTGATCAACTTCGTAAAAGGATTTGTACTGTTCCTTCATCTGTTAACAGCACCCTGTGCCTCTTGCTAGGACTGGTACCTGAGCTGCAAGGTACCATTGAGTGAGCAGTGCTGAAGGATGTCATGGCTCGATTCCCAGTGTCTCTGCTGCCTGTTTGCAGGTGGCTGTTAGATGCAGCCATGCCCTGGTCTCACTGAGGTGCTTGTTCACTTCTTCCTGCAGGTCCGTAGCCAGCACTATGACCTTGTGCTGAATGGCAGTGAAGTTGGAGGTGGCTCCATCAGAATTCACAGTGCAGAACAGCAGCGTTTTGTGCTGGAGAAAGTGCTGAAGGTAACACCTACAGATGTCTCTAACATTCTCTTGGAGATTTAAAGGACTAATTAATTTAAATACCCATTTAAAATTCTGAAAGAAACACTCATTTGCTTCTCAGATAAAGAAACATAACTCCTAGTCCTGAGTGATGGATGACTTCATTATACCTTCATCTTGTGTTGCTACAAGGAAGAGCATCACTTGTGCAGTGACACTTCTTATGTAATTTTGCAGGAGGATTCTGAGGTGCTTTCTCATCTGCTTGAAGCTTTGGAGTTTGGGGCTCCACCTCATGGAGGAATTGCTTTGGGTGAGTGCTCTGTAGCTCTCCAGATACAGGGTGTCTTGTGACCTTCTTTTTTTTTCTTGTTCCCAGGAGCAAGCCTCACGTTTGTTAGCCAAAGCCTTGCCTCCTCCTGACAGAGATGGCTGTTCTGGTGCTGATGTTTGGCACACCAGCCTGTTAACATATCTCACTGGCTGCTTTGTAGAAGTAAATAGAGGTCTTATCACTAAGTGCAGAGTGTTTCCATGTTCCTCTTCAGCATCCTACTGTGATTTAGTTCTTGTACAAGAAGGCAGTCTCATATTGGTGGCTCTTGGGATGATCCTTATCTACTGTTCTACAAACAGTGTATTCATTAAGATGAGGTCATCTTTGTGCAGCCAGAACAGGATCCCTGTGCTGTGTGCCTGGAGGCCTGGGACAGTGTGCTAGTCTGTTTCATGTCCCGGGTCACTGCCACAACCTTGCCATCTGCTTCAGTCTCACTTCCCTTCTTCCTTCTCTGTTTTGGATGCTGTTTCAGATAACTTCAGATTTTCTTATTTTTTTCCTAGAACCCTGTGAGTTTGTGGTATTAAAGTAGGGGGGGGAAGCCACCAAAGCAAACAACCCACCTGCAAAAAACCCCCCAAAATTATCATTTTCACCTCTGGTCTTCCAGTGTGATGTACCTCTATCCAGTCAGCCAGAGGCTCTGGTTCTATTTGAATTCCTCTTAGTTGTAATCCTTCAGAACTAGTTGATCAAGAGCTTTGAGCGGTGAGGCAGAGCCCTGACAGTGTTCCTGACACTTAGCTGCCCTGGTTTTGTCACGCTGTCTTCACAAAGGCACTGTCTTTGTCTTGCAGTCTTTGGTGTGTTGCAGAACTTGCTGTCATATTGGAAAGCTTTATTTTTCTAGGCACTTCTGCTTTTCAGACAAGTCTGTTTCTCTGTTACTGGTTGGAATTATTTTTTTTTCCCCTTACTTGCTTTGCTTTTATTCTTCAAGCTTCATAATATTATCTACTCCATCTTTCCGAATCAGAGGGAGTAAAACGCAGGGCCATAACTCAGTGATTCACCAATGTGTTTTCTGCTTCTAGGACTTGACAGGCTGATCTCTCTCATCGTTGATGCACCGAGTATCCGAGATGTCATTGCTTTTCCAAAATCCTTCAGGGGACGAGACCTGATGGGCAGTGCTCCAGACTATGTCACTCCAGAAGAACTAGAGCCGTATCACATCCAGGTTTCCTGGCCTCTTGCAGAAAAAGAGGCAAAGAAAAGCTGACTTAAAGCCAGTGATGTAAGATGATCTGTTTAACCTGAGGTGGTTGCAGCTTCTAAATACTAGAATTTGGTTCGGAAAAGATCATCTCTTATGGGAGGATGGGGAGCAGTACAACTCTGCTCTACTCTAGCAGTTTCAGGATGGAATGAGAAGTGGATGTGAGGGCTCCCCGATAGGAATTCACCTTTGGGTTAGTAATGGAAAGGAGAAGTAGAAAACCAAAAGAAAATAACATAATTTTAGCAGAGGATATTTAAACTGTCCTATTGGGGTGTCCCTATTGGAGGGAGGATGGGATCCGTTTGTTTGTTTGTTTCCAATTTTTACATATCTTTTGTTGAAGTGTTTCTCCTCTCATCTGGAGGAGATGGTGTCAGCTTCCCTGGCAGGATGGTTTGTATTCCTGATGATCATTGAATCTGTTAGCTGAGAACTGTCACAATAGTGTGTGTGCGCTGTGCTGGCTCAGGAGCTCTGGACACTTCACAGCAAAACTTCAGTGCAGCCAGCAGCTTGTCTCTAACATATTATCCAGAACTTGTCACTGGGAGTTCATATTCACCCCTGCCCTCCCTTCAAATTGGGATTCTGTAACATTTCCAATGGTTGTCCTCGTAATACTTGTCAAAGAGGTGATGATCTGTCTTTGGGGCCTGTGCTCTTGGTGCTTTTTAGCACACTTAATTCTGAAATGTGTACGTTTGTAAATAAACTTTATCTGCCAACATAGTCTTGACAGCTTGGCTTTGGCCTTTCTTGCAAGCTGCCTGTTTTTCTTTGTGACCTCTGATCCATCCCTCCAGGAGATTACAGAAGATCTGCAACATCGTAGCGGGCTTGCCAGTCTCTGTGAATTCTGCCTGATCCTGCAAACCTGCTGCCAGAACAGCAAGTTCCTCACAAGTAACTGGCTATCTTGGTCTTACACCAGCACAGCCATGGTGCAGGATGTCTTGTCTGAGCTGATACTGAACTCCAGGAGATTCTGTCCTGCAGATTCTAACAGATTCTGGTCTGCTCCAAGGGTTATCACGTAGTTCAGACTCCACATTTATATGGTGGATTTGTATTCCCATTCATTCTAATTGAACACTGGCAATTCCTCTTTACTTTTTTGTCCTGCTTATACGAGCTATTCATTCTTATCATGAAGGTAATTCACTTTTATGTCACTTTTTCCCTGAGCAGAAGCTGTCATTAATGGAGTGAGGACCAGTTTTCAGAGAAATTGAGCTGAAAACTGCATCCCTGAGCAGATGTAGGTTAAAAATAATTTTTTAATTTTGTTTTTGCAGGGAGCACAGTTATATCACTTTATCACTTTCTTTTTTCTGTTAAATAGTAAGTGTTGGTGTGGAATACAGCCACTACAAGGCTAGATAGTATATTTAAACTGCCTTTTCAGAGAGTGTTGGATTTTATATTTAGCTTCTTTACTGGTAGTGAGATTAGGATTTGCATGGAATTGGCTGTTTCTAAAGCAGGGGTGTCAGAGGCTTGTTTGATGAGATGGAATCATAGAAAATAAGTTTTTCTGGAAAGTTCTTCACTCCCCACAAACATTTATAGTAGCTGGAAATATAAATGTGTCGCAGTTTGGGGATTTCAGCTTTTTACTTGTGAAATAAGGGGTGCTGTACCATTTGGTTAGGAACTGTTTGCAAAGGCAAATTCTTTTTTGTTTTGTTTCTTAATTTATGGGTTTTTTTAAGTTCTTTAAATTAGGATTATAAATTTTTAAAGGATAACATGCTCTAAGAGGCTTAGGCAGAAATGTAACTCTGCCTGGAATGCTTTTTTTTTTTTGAGAGCACTTGTTAAACCATGTCAGTGAGCTGTGTCTGAGGCACTCACATCCCTCCTTGTGCAAGCTGCTTTGTGGGATGTTTACCTGCTGCTTTATTTTAGGGCTCACTGCAGTTAGGAGTGTTTGAAACTTCCCTGACTAGCTGCAGTGAACAAAAAATGCAAGCAAACATGTCCTCTGAGATGCTGCCATCCTGCCACAATTAGGTCACCGGAAAAGATGTATCCCAAATTTCCCCAAGCCATCTGTGCCTGGATTTGTGAACGAAGGTGGCTTACTGTAAAAAGGTGTGAATTTGCCAGTGGCTGTGTGAATTGTGCCAGAGAAAAAAAGGGGTTTGTTTTTGTAGAGCGTTGTGTAGGGTTTCACCTGGGCTTGTGGAAGTCTGAGCTGCAGAAAGTCGTTTAAACAACAATCTAGTGGGTGTATTAGCTGCGTGTTTGGGTAGAAGCAAGGGTAGACAAACATTGCAAAGAAATAGGTGGAGATAAGGGGTGGTCATATTTCTCCAGCAACCATGAGATAGTGCTCTGCAAAGCTGCGGGCACATGATCCTGAAAATAGGTGTTAAAACCACTGCTTCAGTTCTGCACCATGTCTGTTGGAAATGCTGGCTGAAAATAAGCTCCAGCATACTCACCAACTGCAAGTTTGCCCCAAGCCCTTGCTGCTTCTGCCCTCCTTTCCTTTTCCTGCGTGAGACGTGCCTATGGAGAAATGTTGCTACATCAGCTGTGCTAGAAGATGTGAAGCCCTGAACTCCTCTGTGGTATTATGTTAATGTTTAATCTTCCATTAGAGGAGTGATGTTTAAGGAAGGGTTGCTGGATCTGTATTGCTGTGGGTTCAGGCTGGTTGGGGGTTTTTATTCCCTTCCTCATGCAGCAGAAGTCTTCGGGTCCAAGACAAACTAGCAGTGTACATCTGCTCATCAACTTCATGAGAGCCCAAAGTCCTTGAGGTTGCCTTTATACTACTCCTTTTGGTCCAAAGAACAAGTAGTAACAGAGCTGGTACACACAGTCAATGAGTGTGTGTATGATGGATAAGAGAATTGCCCAGCCTCAGATTACTCTACCCAGAGCAGTTGACTTCGTTGGGAACAGAAACCAGCTGGACATAGGTGCTGCCTGAAGATTTGTAGTGGGTCTTTACTGGTCCAGTTCAGCTTGTGATGGTTCAGTGTGTTCCCTGACACGGTCCTCTCAACTCCACAGAACTTAGTGACTAGCAGACGTGGGATGTGAACACTGGGTAGGTGATAGGATTGTACAGGGAATGCTCTGGCAGGAGTCAAGAGTTGTATGTAAGGCCTCTCTACTCCTTTGACCCCACCAGCTTGCTGATTTTCCGCTGTTAGATCTGAACAAAACCCTGGTAAAAGAGAGAGACAGTTTATTTCCCACCTGTAGGGGAACTGGCTCTGTGTACATTTCCATAGATTAGACTGGAACAACTCCCTGGTGAGTTTATACTGCCCTTTGGTAACATCAGGGATAAGTTTCTGGTGTGTTCCAGTGGTTTTTCTCCCCTTCCAGAACAGGAATGTAGCAGATTCTTAGCAGGCAAAGTGTGAGGAGTTGTTGTTGTGGCTTCTTTTGTTTGTTCATTTTCTGAGAAGTTTCTAAGCCTATCCAGAATGTTTCAGGTTGGGCCAAACTGGGGAGACTGCAGCCTTTGATTACAGCCATCCCAGATGGCTTGGGGAGTTTGGCTGCAAGGGTTTTTGCACAGGAGTTGTTTTCAGAACTCAATCTGGAGTTTAATCCTGTATTTGGCTGATGTATCTCTCTCTGGAGTTGGCTAAATTGCAGTAGAACTTCACAAGCAGCTTTGTGTCATCCCATGCTGCAGGTACACAGAGGTTCAGGGTGCTGATGAATTCCCAGCTCTGTTGAAAACAGACCGCTGCTGTACAAAAACATCATCAAGAGATTTTCAAAGAATGGTTTCAGCTGTTTGCAGCTGGTTTGTCCCTGCTATTTTACCCCAGGGGGGAGAAGGGGGAAACGACTGCTCTGTACTGTCACTCTCCTGTAGCCTGAATCTGACAGAAGGACATTTGTATAGAGGTTGGTTTGGATTTCCATCTTTGAGAGCCTGGGGACCTCAGCTCAGACATGGTGTAAGGACACTCAGGGTGGTGGAAGACAGACGATGTTACTTGGGTGTCCAAAGCTGCTCCTGGGGCTGGACCGTGTGCTAGACCCAGGCTCACCACGTATGAGCAGGAGGTGGTGCTTTGTGCATCCATTTGGCCAGTCTCCAACCCCAGGAAGGCATTGCTCCACTGCTCTCTATTGCACCAGCACCTCTCCCACTGGGAGGGATGGAGCTGCACTGGTGGCCAGCATCTAGTGAACACAGGCAGCCTCAGAAAAAGTCTGCAATGGTAAGAGCAGAAGGATGAGGAGAGATGATGCTCTCAACAGAAGGGTTTCTATTTCTCCCCCCGCCACCTAATTTAGGCCTTTAGCTGCTTGCACAGTGATTTGTTTTGACCAGGCTTGCTGTGGTCTGTGTTTCATGAGGCTGCTTGGTGCTCTTCTTGCCCCAATAGCAGCAAAAAAAAGCATGAGCCAGCTGACAGCCAACTAAATGGCACCAGATGGAAATCCCCCGTGCAAGCTTCACGTGACTTCACCTCTAAATATTTGGGCTCTTAATTTAGGCTGGTGTTCTAGTTGGTTGTTTGGGCATTTTTAAAAGCATTGTTTTATGTAATTAAAAAATGCTGCTTGCACGCAGTCACCAGCTGTGCCAGCCACAATTTTACAGCAAACAGAGCTCCCTGACGGATCTGCTCAGATAGGTCACATTTGCCTCTAATAATCCATCAAGCTCCACCTTCCTCGTTCTGTTTTCATAGCCCTTGTGTTTACTGTAATGCTAAAGTAGAGCTGAAGAAAAGCATTATAGGCAGTTCTCCCATTAATTTGATCATATTTTAAATATATTTCTATTTCCATAGCTGTTCTGTTAAATCCCTGTGTTATTCTGAAGAGTGCTTCCTCTGGCTTAATTTAAATCACTCATCTGCTCTTTTCACAAGGTACCTTCCCCATAGAATCATAGAATTGTCAGGGTTGGAAGGGACCTTAAAGATCACTCGGTTCCAACCCCCCTGCCATGGACAGGGACACCTCCCACTAGAGCAGGTTGCTCAGAGCCCCATCCAGCCTGGTCTTAAAAACTTCCAAGGATGGGGCTTCCACAACCTCTGGGCAACCTGTTCCAGTGTCTCACCACTCTCATGGGGAAGAAATTCTTCCTAATGTCCAACCTGAATCGACCTATCTCTAGTTTTAATCCATTCCCCCTCACCCTAATCCATTCCCCCTCGCCCTAACTATTCTAGTTTCATAGTCATAGAGTGGGGTTTGGGTTGGAAGGGACCTTAAAGATCATCCAGTTCCAACCCCCCTGCCACGGGCAGGGACACCTCCCTCTAGACCAGGTTGCTCAAAGCCCCATCCAGCCTGGGCTTGGAACACATCCAATGGTGGAACATCCACAGCTTCCCTTGGCAGCCTGCGCCAGGGTCTCACCACCCTCAGAGTGAAGAATTTCCTTCTTATTCCCAATCTAAATCTCTCCTCTTCCAGTTTAAAGCCATTGCCCCTCATCTTATCACTACAGGCCTTTGTACAAAGTCCCTCCCCAGCTTTCTCGTAGGTCCCCTTCAGATAGTGGTAGGCTGCAATAAGGTCTCCCTGGATCCTTAGAAGTGTTTCACTTCTTTGATATTATCTATATTAGAAAACACTAAATTATTTTATAGTCAAAACCAATCATCAGTTTCATCCCATTCTATTCAGTCTTGATCACAGAACAGCAGCTTAGTAGTCAAACTATTAATTTTTTTGTAACAAGACTCTGTAATTACTGATACTAAACTATAAAAATATCTGTACCAGCCCAGAAAAGGCAGCACATAGTAGGTTTTTAGATACTCCTTAAAAGGAAAGAAGCACAATCCTTAAGTATTTTATATCCCCAAAAACCGCACACAAAACCAGCCAGATAGACTTAAAATGGAGATTACCAATAATGCCTCAGAATTCTAGGTTAATAATGGAATGACAGCATGAGCTCTGAACCTCCTTTACTTTTGGCAGTACTGTATATATCAGAACTGGGTTTTTAAGTAGAAAAAAAGAAAGAAAATCTTTTAAAATGCTTATAAATTCTCTGCTAACTGGTTCAGGTTTTTTTCTCTTCTAAATTCCTAATTCGGGTCACCTTCTTCAGTGTTTTTAAAACACAGGTTTTCATTTTAAATTGGAAATTTCAAAATGCAAAATGAAGCTAAATGTCAGCTCTTTGCTATCCTATAGCATAACCCAGGTGCAGTTGTTGCACTGGGGACAGCCCTATCTGAGAAACACGCGCTCTGCTCTAGACGAGCTGCTATTTCTGAGCGTGACTTTAAATAAATAACTTTAAATGGAACAAAAAGAGACAGCCAAACAGAGCAGGCTCACCAAGTGTTCAATAACATAATGTCATATTGATAGATAAGACTGACAAGTCCAAATACAACTCCGAATTCCATCAACAAAGTCGTTCTTCAATGCAAACAGAAATAGCAAAAGGGGAAGAGACAAACGAGGCAGCTGAAATAGGCAGCTGAAAGGAACACTGTTGAAAGATCTTCAGCTGATGCCCACATGTTAAAGTTTATCTACGTAGCCAGGCTCAAAACCCTGCAGTTTTCTGTAATCACGTGAAAACTTTTACCTGGATCAAGAGGTTTGTGCTTTTATTACAGGTAGTCAAACTACCAAGCCTTGTAAGATGTACCACAGCACTGGGGAGTACCTGCCTGCAAGCTCAACATTTTCTTCAAGCTTCTGGGAAGACAATTCCAAAATATTTCATTTCTGGATGAGGGTGGGTGACAGATTCTGTCCTGGAGTTACTGAGGCAATATTCTAAGGCCACTGGAAAGAGAGGCAATTTGGGGGGTTGAATCACATGCTCAACAGCCTGAAGACAACTTAAAAATAAAAAAAAAAGGTCCTAGGAAGACAACAGGATAAAGGAACCAAATCACACAGGGGCCAAGGCAAGCCCCAAATTTGTGTGAATTTAAACAAAACCAGCCCATATGAAAACTCCTGGTTGGCACAAATTGTTCATCCCTAATTCCAATCTTTTCACAGAATCACAGAATTACTGAGGCTGGAAAGACCTCTGAGATCATCAAGTCCAATTTTCTTGGGGACCAGAGAAGTTCCCTTGGGATGATGAGCTGGCAGCACCCATTCAGTGATGGCTTTTCTTCCCATAATATTTTGCTTTCATAAAAGAGTTGTTTAGGATGTAAACATTTTGTCAACGACACACAGGACAGGGATGTGGAGAAAGCACAGTGAGGAAGGAAGTCAAAGGCTATTTAATATTCATCTCTATCTATGACAAATTAATGAGAAGGCTGAAGCTTGTTTTTAAAAACACAAGACAGTTCACTTCAAAGGCTTCTTGATTTTTTGAGGATTTTTTGGGTTTGTTTTGCAGAAGAATATGTTCCACTATTAGCAGCTGCAACTGTTTCTTCTCCTTCCAGTTGCTGGAATTACAGGCATGCTGTTTGTTCAGAGATAAAGAACAAGTCAATGCAGACAAAAATTATTTTTTGACTGCTTCGTTGCTCCTTCTGGAGCCTGACTGGACAGACAGCTTCAAAATATGATTTCAGTCCTCTCTTAAGGAATGGTTTCTTTCTTATTCTGTCTATGGCCATATGCTTTCAGATTTTACTTTCCTTCTATGATGAGGGCCAATTAGGTTTTTATTTTAATATGATTTTAACCTACACCCTTCCCACAATTTCTCAGAAGAGCCTGTTACTTCAGACTGCTTGACTCATGAACGTTAGGAGCAGTCTTCTGAATATCTACACATGTTGTCTACACACTGCCCTGCTGTTTCTCAAGATGTCTGTTAGGATCTTCTCACTTAAAATCAATTTTCTTACCATTTCTGGTTTATTCCTAGCTGTTGTAAAAGAAGCTCCTTTAGTTTTCTGTGATTACCTTCCACAAACACTAACAACTTTCCCTTCCTCTCCCAGACTCTAGTGTTGCATGCTCTCACTTTCTCCTTGGATTCTTTCACCTTCTTTCCTTCAGACACGCTGAGATAAACACAGCCAGATGTGAGATGAATGCAAATGCTTGAAGAGGAGTTTCCTTTTTATACTTCTAAATGTTAAATCTGTATTAATCATGACCAAAAGACTTGTTCAGCATATTTGATCATCAAGCTTAATATAATGAAAAGCACAGGGGTTTCGGACAGGATGCAATTATGCTGCTATCACAATAATCACCACTATGAAATGATGTTCTGTACTTCTTGACAAATAATCTCTTAAAATGGTCACTTCTGAGCCCAGCTCTACATACAGATCAGAATGAAGCAATAAACCAAACAAAGAATGATCAAACCCACACCAGAAGCTCGTTCTGAAAATTAACTCACTAAAAGTTCAAAAGTGGGATTGCATTCATCTACTGCATGACCAAAGAGGACAAAGAGCAGAAAAACTAACAACTTTTCTGCTTTTTCTATTTACTTACTTAAAATAATCAAGATACTGTGAAAGAAGGAGAGCTCAGATATTGATATGGAAATGCAAAATCACTTCACCTTTACTACTTTTCGCACTCACTTGGATATCTGGTGTTATTAACCTACCTCTTTTTGATAACTGAGCACCAGAATGCAGAAGCAGCATTACTCTTAAGGAAAAAAATATTGAGTTATGAGTGGTGGACAATATTTGTTTAGCAATGAATGCTACCCAGCCTGAAAATTTGCAAGTAAAATACTTCACAATAAAACCAATCAAAACAAACTAGAGTCAACAGTGTTTTGTACACATGAAGCCCTTTGCATTTAAAATTCTCTATTATTTTATTTATTGATTTATTTTTACGTTTGCGACCCATTTAAATCAGAGATTAAATCAGAGGCAGGTTCAAAACCAGGTTTTAACTCCACGGATGCCCTAACTTCCAGGTGACAAAAGGATGTACTGGATTTGACCAAAATAAACATTCCAGACTATCAATCTATTCTGCTTTTTTTTTTTTTTTTTTAAGGAAGTGCAGATATACCTACAATACAGAAACATACCATTTTGTATTTGGAGTAACTTGTTCCTTAGTTGGAGTAGTAGGGTGAGAAACAAAAGGGAAGAGCTCAGTTGAGTTGCACTGTTCGGCAGTTCTCGCTATTTGTTTAATATCAGGACATCAAAGCAACATGCAGTGCATCCACTGTCCCTGGAAACTCCAAATGAGACAATTTGGAGAGTTTCCCCTCTATTAGCCCGCGAGGCTTTTACTACTAGGTATCTTCAAGAAATTAGAATTCCTAACTTGGAATAAATTATTTAACAAATTAAATGAAGAACAGATGTGCACATCAGATATTCTTAATTAGATCCCTTAGCAAAGAACGAGGCAATCCAGAGTTTGAATTTTCAAACCAAACCAGTGTTTCACTGAGAGTCTTCCCTTCAATATAACCACGATTTCTACATAATTTAGTTACACACATTTTGAAATTAAAAGTAAATGACTCCAACCAAACGAAACCAAAAAAAAATTGTTTGTGGAGTGGAGGAAGGGCTTTCTGAATCAAGGGGGTTTTACCTCACAAAGTAGCAAGTCAATGATGTGGAAGACCATGCAGAGTGGAAACTTGGCAGTAAAAAGAGTGAGGAACCACTGGGACGCATACATATGAGCTTCCAAATTGAGGTCTGAGAAATGGCTGTGCAAGTCTGGTAACTGCTCCTAGAGTAAAGGAAAAAACAAATGCTTCAGCATTACTCATTAATCCCAGTTCTTCATCTACACTGCCAGTAAGTACCAGGTTGCTAAACACTGAAAAACACAACAAAGTGAAACCCTGGCTTCTTTTGAACAATGGAAATATGTTTCTTCAGAAATTTCAGTGCCCATGGTTACAGTTTTTATTAAGATATCCAATGTGGATTCTATCACGGTATCAAATACTGCACTGAAATGATACTGAGAAATTACAAAATCTTCAACAGTTGAAAGGTAGACTGGTTGTGAAATCTATGGCAGGCACAGTGTATATTTTTAAGTTATTCCTTCTCTGTGTCTTGCTAGAAATGCTTCTGCTATAAAAACCAATACGTACTAGAACAAGGAGCTCACCTTGCAGACCCCACAACTCCGTCAGGCAGTTTCTCTAACTAGGAGCATATAGAAGCAACACAAGAAGCACTGACTGTCCTACTGTACACTGATGATATATTCATAGTCAGCTAACAAAAATCTTCGTTAACATATGCAAATATTGAGAAGACCATAGGCCGAAGTATCAAATGAATCAGTTTGCAATTCTACTCCACCAAGTAGTAGCACATTTTGACATCTGAAAAAAAAGGTCATTTAAATTGACAGTGGTTGGGTTTGTTTTGTCTTAATGTATCTCAAATGTATCTCACAGAGGTGTGTGTCTATATATATATGGTCACCTATGATAACTGACTGCAGCAGCCAGCTTTCACTATGCTAAAAGAAGTGCAATTGAAGCTTAATGAGCTGTTAGCAACTCCTTATTATGCAGAGAAACAAAGCTGTTTATTTATGTTACATTGCTCTGACTATGAAATAATTCCATCTGAAAAGAGAGCGACTTAGTGAAAAACACAGTAAAATTTCCAAAATGACCTATGCTTCATTCGCTTTTCATAAGCATCAGGATGTCCTGATTTGCCTGACCTTTTAACTGAAAGTAGGACACTGGTGGTAGCAGGCCAGAAGATACTTCAGCCTTAACAGAACAGAGATGTTCTCTCTAAGCAACATCATGAAATGAGGAGAGACAGAGTAAGCAAACAGAACGAAAAAAGCCCAGATACCTACTCTGCTTGGATACAAACATTAGCAGCAAGATTGGTATATGAAAGACACAAGAAATGAGAAATCAATCTGACTCACAGTGTTTGGATTCAGATACTAAACTTCCCTGCTTTGGTTCTACCCCAGCCTCTAAAAGGCGAGGGGTTTTATTGTCCAGCAGCTTATGGAAGCAAAGTATTGATCCTTCCTTCACACCGCTACTTCCAGTTATGAAAGCAGAAGAATTTGTTACCCTTGCCCCACCTGCATTAACTTCTCCAGCTGGAAAAATTTGCAATGGAGATCTTCAAAGTTATTTCTGTAGAGGTCCCTCAAGCCATAGTCATACATTATTTTCACAAACACACAGAATGCCTGCTCCTCTGGCATCTGTTGGGAAAAAGACACAAACATCAGTTTAAAAACTGAGCTGAGGCTGGAAATACCTTACACAAACACACACACTTATGCATGATAATTTCAGAACCAGGGATATATTAACATTTTCAGCAAAGCACTCTTTGAATGGAGAATTAAGCAACTAAAAACTCAAGGGGACTATTCTCCTTGACGAACACCTTGATTTGGCTCTGTAAGAGCTGTTTTGAAGAAAATGTGGGATATTATTGTGGGTTCACCTAAGTATTCATCCCTACAGCAGCACAACTGTCACCAGTGTTCTTTCTGCCAGATAGGTACAACCAGTACACAACTCTCAGCTACAGACCAATTTAAAAAAAATAAAAAAAGACAACAAGTCAAGACAGTGATTTCTACTTAGAGAGTCTTGGTTAGAAGGGAAAAATTCAGGAGAACTAAGATCTAAGCAATGCTTAGTGAGAATAATGCTTATCTGCTTTCATCCAAACCCCAGGACAACAAACTCTCTGAAGGCAGGTTTCCCACGATGAATAAGGAAATCAGAGATTTTGCCTTTAGAACCTACTTGTGAGCTCAGAAGGGCTGATCCCAGCTATTAAAAAAATGACTTTTTCAGAAATCCTATCACCATAATCTCTATTTCATTTTGTCCAAAATACCTCATC
The DNA here is from genome assembly GCA_024336885.1 of Actenoides hombroni. Taxonomy (NCBI): domain Eukaryota; kingdom Metazoa; phylum Chordata; class Aves; order Coraciiformes; family Alcedinidae; genus Actenoides; species Actenoides hombroni. The sequence goes on from WUAM01000299.1 coordinate 5,733,042, forward strand.
CAACAGTTTCAGAAGGTGACACTAAAAGAGAAGCTACGTGGGCCACTCTGAAGCTACATCTGTTGGCCTGCGCCCACTGAATGTTGAATTTGTGGGAAGCCCTGTGTCATGAAACCTCCACTGATAAAACATCTCTCCCACTTCCCCCATGCCTTCAGGTAACAGTAATAAGACAGGCACAAGGGGAGTCACTGTCAACCCCAAATCAGGTTTTCAATCATATTAAAACCAACCTTCCTTTTGCAGGCACCAGATTGTAACAAAGAAAAAACAGTTATTGAGCATTGAGAATGACACCTCTTGACCTTTTAGTATATTCACTCATTCAGCCTCTTGCCAACTCCTAATCAAATACCAGCAATGGATAAAAGCTCAGTACTTCCTTCAAAGAGAATTTTAGTCTCTTGGTATTTACCTCCAGGGCTTGATTTACATTCAGCCTATGATGATGGCCCGTCTTCAGGGCCATGGGCAGAGACTTTGGTTTTCATTTTCAGACATCACAAAGGACAGTAACTAGTTAGCATAAAGAACTGCTAGATCAGCTGCTAGCTACCTGCCCAGGCTAGATTTGCCTAGGACAAGCTCTTGGGAATTACTCAAAGCTCTTTACCACAATTTTATCTGGACGGAATGATCCCCACTGACAGCGGATAAAAGCTGCAGACAAAGTAAAGGGAAGAAAGAGTTTTATCCTGACCAAAAGGCTTCAAATCTGCTCTATGGTAAGGTGTATGCAAATTTCCATTCTTTTTCGGTGAAGTAGCAATTATTTCTAACAAAATGACAGATGCTCATGCACAAGCAGACCTACCTTGCATGCTCAATCAGATACACGTGCACTGACAATCATCCCTCCCCCGAGACAGGGAGAGGGAGGGGGAACAGGGGTAAGTACTAGGCCAAAGCTGTTACCAGGCAGAGGCCACCTTGCCCTCAGTAGACAGAGGTTCTCCAATATTACCAACCCCAAGAATTCAAAATCATAAATGAAATTTTCATTCCTTATTTAATTTTAAGTGAAACGAATCATTTTTGGCATTTCCATTCTGGTTTATAGCATTTAGTTATTTGTCCCTTGTTATCATTTTCTTTGGGATCACAGAAGCAAGAATTTTACCATTCTTTTAAAGGAAATTTTAAGTTTTCACGTAGCAATGACTCCGAAAAGTAGAAAAGAAGACAAAAAAGAAAGTCAAATACTGTGAGACTTGTAGTAAAATGGTTAGAGTTGGCAACACTGTCCCCCTGAGATTAGAAATTACCTGCTCATCTTTGACGGGAATTTCATCAAAGCAGCAAAATCACAAAAATCCAGGATGGAGGTTCAGGCTACCCACCCATCCCTGAAAGATATCTACACTGAAGAGAAAGGATATCCTGTCCCATGGGAAAAAAAGAGGTGGGGGGGAAAGGAAGGGGTCTAGAAATCCATGCAAAGATAGAAGAGTTAGAGAGGGTCTTACAAGCATTCACAGCACACTGATTGGGTGGAGAATTTAAGAAAAAAACCCGAGTGTGAGGACATCCTGGGAAGCTCCCAACTTACATGAGCTCATTGAGACCGCTTCCCTTCCCCCCTTTCTCTGATTATTTCAGTTTAATATCCTATTACGAAAGCAAACGTTACAAAGGGCATATTAAAAGGAGTGCAATCGCCATTTAGTATTGCCTGTGCACAGGGCAATTTCTCCCAACTCCAGAAAGCCTGGAAGTGGAGGTGATTCTCTGTAGGACTGACAGCACACAGCTCGGCGAGAGGAGCTGAAGCATTAGTCAAATGCTAAGAATGTGACACCCACTCACTTCTAAACAACTCCGGTATGGAAAATGGCTTATTCTTCCACTGGAACTGAAAAAAATCCTTCTTTGGGTAATTTAATTGCAAAATAACCGTTAGATAAGCCAATTCACACTATATGTGGGCTTGCAATGATGTGACTGATTAAGGTTTATCCTTAAAGTATCTAAAGCTTCTCTGTAACGCTGTCATTGTGTGTCACGCTCCTCAGGTCTTCAAGGAGTCATAGATCTCACTAGGAATTACAACTGAATCTGCATTTGAGCTCTGGATGCCTTAAGGAAGTGTACCTGTAACATATATAGCACCAACAGCTGACTCAAAAACACAGTCTGAAATGTATTTTAATCATGATTAATCATTTATTAATTAAAGCCTGACAGAAAAAGCAGCCAAGAGCCTGAGTAAGAGTTAATGTTGGGGTTTTGGGTGGTTTATTCAGATATTCCTTACAATATCCACGCTGCTTGAATCTGCTGCTTTTCCATTAAAGTCAAAGCATCGTGAAAATATAAAAATGGCATATTCATCTATCTCAATACATACACATACAAGTATATGTGGGAAGCAACAGATCAAAGTTTGTACAGATTTTGGTTACAGGCTGAAATATCAAGGTTAAAATTCAGCTTTCACTCAAAAAAAATATTCTAAAATGTCTCTAGGAGAAAAAGCCTCACTGAAAATTAATGAGCCTGCTTGCTCCCATTAGCTACTCTGAGAGTATCTCCCGTAGTTAAGTTCCCCATAAACACAACGGGTGTTCACCTACATGAAAACTCAATTAAAAGAGAATATTAGTATGCAACAAATCAGTTTCATGTTTTGACACAGAAGTACTTGACGATTTAATGGATTTCTCCTCGATAAAGGAAAATCTACATTCATAAAGATAGAAGCCATTAGTCATTATTTGCCAAAAGGCAACAAGAGGCAAATGAAGAGAGACAAATAAACAACAGTGAATTGCTGTCAAATAGCATGTTACAGCACTACTGATTTTTAGAGCTGCTTTGCTTTCCAATATCAAAGCTTTCATTTGGCAATTAACTCACATGAAGTAGAAGCACAGCTGCAAGGAAAGACTGTCCCTGGCAATAGCCAATGTCTTCATCGTAGACAGAGTATGCCTAGAAAAAAAAGAAAGACCAACATATATTTAACAACATATCCAGGCATTACTGAATGGGCTATAACCAAGGAGCTATTCAGCGGAGGGAATACTACGCAGGATAAAATAAGAAAGGGAGTGAAAGCTTAACCATTCCTGCAGAGGCTCTCGGGGCACTTGACAAAGCATCTACAGGTCACCCTCAATCTTCCATTGATGCCATATTTGTGCATTTTTCTTTTTTATTTTTCCAACAGCCTGAAGAGAGTTGGATGCCATTTTCCCTCACCTACATCAAGGACAATTTTGCCGAGGGCAGTAACGGTAAGACCGCAACAATTTAACAAATACCAAAACCAGGGGAGTTGGTGTTGGGGGGAAACTGCTTGTTGGGTTTGGAGAAAACAAGTTCTGACACTGTGAAAGTGCAGAACCTGTGGTAGGCTGCTTGGAAACCACCAGGACCGACTCTAGCCTGAAAAGTTCATCAGAAACAGTTTCTCCACGTCCTTGTTATGCTGAAGAATGAACAAGACTCATTTTCCTGTGCTATGACTGACACTGTACTTTTTCCTTAGTCTTAAAACAAGAGAACTAAAATAACCAACCTTTCCTCCTCCCTCACTTCTCCGAGACAAGAAGACAGATACTGCTTTTAAAGAGATGTCAGAGAATGTGCAGCATTTGGGGAAACTTGAGAAAGTGTAAGCAGCAGCAGCAGCATCGACTTGGAGAGGGAGTCATCCTGCGAGAATAAGCGTGGCACTAAGGTTACAGCCAGGGACAAGAGAAGCACAAAGTGAGAGCTACGGGGAGGAATAAGCCCCATGAATCAGAAAATTCACTTTGCCCCCCACACCGCCTCCAAGACTGTTTACAGATAGGAGAGTTTCCAACTGGAACACCGTGCTTGTTTGCTTTTTTTAAGTCTTGAATGAAATGAAGATTGCAGATTCACTGACTGGAAGCAGAGAGAGCCTGTGAATAAACACATCAGGTATGGCAGGGAACCAGCACCACCTGGGTCTACTGGGGGGCTAAGCTGCCTCTTCAAAATGTAGGAAGAATGGTGACTCCAAAAGCTAAGTGATTCTTTTCCAGCCAACTAACAGTTCTGTTAATAACTGTTAACATAACTGTTAATACTGTGTTGGGTCCTGCACGTGGGTCACAACAACCCCCTGCAATGCCCCAGGGCTGGGACAGTGTCTAGGAACTGCCTGGTGGAAAAGGACCTGGGGGTGTTGGTTGACAGGCAGCTGAAGATGAGCCAGCGTGTGCCCAGGTGGCCAAGAAGGCCACCAGCATCCTGGCTTGGATCAGCACTAGTGTGGCCAGCAGGACCAGGGCAGGGATCAGCCCCCTGGCCTCGGCACTGGGGAGGCCACACCTCGAATCCTGGATCCAGTTTTGGGCCCCTCACTCCAAGAAGGACATGGAGGGGCTTGAATCGTGTCCAAAGAAGAACAATGAAGCTGGGGAAGGGTCTAGAGAACAAGTCTTGTGAGGAGTGGCTGAGGGACCTGGGGTTGTTCAGCCTGGAGAAAAGGAGGCTTAGGGGACATCTCCTTACTCTCAGCAACTCCCTGACAGGAGGTTGGAGCCAGGTGGGATTGGGCTCTTCTCCCAAGGAACAAGCAACAGCACAAGAGGAAATGGCCTCAAGCTGTGCCAGGGGAGTTTAGGTGGGACGTGAGAAACAATTTTTTCTCTGAAAGTGTTGTCAAGGCCTGTCCCAAGCTGCCCAGGGCAGTGGTGGAGTCCCCATCCCTGGAGGGGTTTCAAACCCATGGAGATGTGGTGCTGAGGGACATGGTGCCCTGGCAGTGCTGGGTTAACAGTTGGACAGAATGATCTTGAAGGTCTCTTCCAACCAAAATGATTCTATGATTCTGTAATTGCAAATAATTTCTGCCAGAAATGTTGAAATGGAGGCCAGATCATATTTGTAGTCTTTAAAACACCTTTCCTTTTTCATTCTGATGGGCAAAGACAAAGAAAAGTTTATAAGGAATTCTGTAATGATTCCAGAAGAGAAGATTTCTGTAAAGAATATAACCTGAGTATTCCCTTAAAGGTCACTATTTCTTAACAACTCATCCATACATTTCCTAATGGATTTGCAGCTTTGTGACTTGCAGTTCTTTGCCATTTGTCTGTATTACTTATCATTCTTTTGTAGTATGGCAAATGGGATTAGTTAGAATATGAGGGAAAATAATCCCAATCCATTGCTCGGTCTCAGTGGCTAAGGAAATACAAGAAGACTAGTCACAGAAATTACAGAAAAAAACAAAAGAAACATTAGAGTCTGCTTACTAGTTTAAACCAGTTCTAGGCACAAAAGTAAAATATAAAAAGTAACTGTAAGAAGTGTGCAAGAGCAGACACAAAACTTCGAATTGGAAAAAAAAGGAAAAAAATTAATTAAACTCTCTTGGAAAATGTTAATTTAAAATTACTCTTTAGCTACTAACTAAGCACTGAATTAACAGACATTACTTTCAATAGTGAAATTAATATTGCATGTGATTAATTAGAACCATCCACTGGTCAATCATAATGAGTTTTTACCTATTTGTTCCCAAAACCTATCAGTTTGTGGATGCCTGAACATTTTATTTCTGTAGTATTCCTAAAAGATGGATTCTTTCTACTTTTGAAAGGCCAGCTCTGCTTAGAAACTGAGATGCAGAACCACAAATAATAACTGTGATTGATGGTTTCTTCATACTATATAACAGCTCTTTTCCTTTAAAATAAAAAAAATCAGGCTGAACAATTAATAGCAAATTATCAACACACTGTTCTCTGTTTTAAGAAGCATTTATAGTACAATAGCTAATAATTTCCTGAAGAAAGCAGTAATTTAATCCAGACAAGTTTTAAAGTAACTATAGAGAAACCAACGCATTTGAACAAATAAAACCCTGACACAGATTAACAAGTAAAGAAAGTTATCAGAAATCAAAAGGTACACTGATTGTGAAAGAACAAGATTATGGCAAAAGAGAGAAAATGAGCAGGGTGCAAAAAAAAAATCCTCACTCTGTGTGTTAAATATAAAAATCTGAAGGAAGACCAAGAAACGTTCTCATAATCAGCTTCCTGAGCACATTCAAATTAGTAATAAATCCATTTCAAACACATCCAGAGCAGGAAGGAGAAGAAAGTCTCTACTTGGAAAATATATGATCAAGGTTGAAAAGTTGTATTTAAACTATGGCGGAAAATCCACGTGAATTTTCCTTGTGTCTGTTTTATTACAGATGAATCACAGAGGTTGTCATCCTGCTGGAACCATTGCTAACTGGGGATGTGTTGAGGGATCTCTCTCCAACTGAGTAGCAGAAGAGATGGAATAAAGATACTAAAAATTTATTAAGAACAGACAGTATTTGCCCAAAAAGCCTGGGGGGAAAAAGTAAACTGGTAAATCATTAATTGGCTGATTCAATCAAAAGAATAGATGACAAATCCGAAACATTTGTAAAAAGAGGTGATCCACAGAACTACAAGGTAATAAACACTGGATAATCTGGTTTAAAAAAATATTTCAAATTAATTAGTGGACACAGATATACATAAGATATGTGAGAGAAAAATCCCAGTAATGGATGTCATCATTAAGAAATCTTTCCTAGAATTATGGAATTATTCAGGTTGGAAAAGACCCTTGGAATTATCAAGTCCAACCATTAACCCTACTCTACAAAGTTCACCCCTAAACCATGTGCCCCAACACCACATCTATGTGAAAAAACTGTGAAACTGTGGGAAAAAAAAATAATAGAGAAATGACTGTTTGATCTGCTCACTTTTTGAAATTATTTTCCACTAGGTTCTTCCCCAAAACCTTCACGGGCAGTTGTTATCAGTCTTGGATACAGTTCTTCACAAGAATTAGATCAAACTGAGAAAGATTCTGCTGTTAAATCAAAGCATCATAATCCTAGCAACTAAAGATTTATGGTTTAATGAAATCTCTAAAATCTACATGATTTCATTCTATTTGCCCAAAGAAAAAAAGATTTTTGAAGCTTTACGGATATTACATTTCCAATTCTAGTTTTAAGGAACTTATGGGACTTGAAATTGCTGAAATATGATGCAATTTAACAAAACAGCCTCAAAAATAACGATGCTGCCTACAGATACCACTGTAACATTGTGTTATTAACAAAGGATCTAAGATTAATTACTTAGGATATATCTTTTTAAGGGACTGAGGAGCATTAACTTTGTCTTTCCATGTGAAATATGAAAACAAAGCAAAATCCCAAAGCCCCTCTTGCCATTGTAGTCATTGTAACTTTGTAATTTCAAGAGAATGGGATTTTTCCCATGAGAACCTATGACAATGTCGCAGTCTTTTTAAGTTATTATTTTCTTAAGCTCTTGGGGAATCTCCAATCACAATACTCCAGTTAACTGAGATTTGAAATATTCTCTGTCTCATAAATGGGAGTTAATGAAGTCTCCGAGCTGAAGCCCACTTTCATTCATTTTAACTAAAAGAAGATCTCACTCGCAGAATTAAAATGTCTTTGTAATAGTTATCTGTCTTCTGAAGAGAACTACAATGCTGTTATTAGTACAGCAAATTAGTGAAAGTGAATACTCTGGAAGCAACAGTGTCCCCTCCCAAAGCCAATAATGCAGAACCACCCACATGTTGGGAAAGGGAATGAAGAATCCAGAGATGGACAGGAAGTCTTCCCTAGGATAATTAGTGGAGGAAAAATCTCCCAAAATCAAAGGCTTCTATAGACAAATTCCAACTATAGACACATTCCAACTAAGTATCATTTAAAAGACAAATGGAAAGGTTGCTGATTTGATTTGAAAACCTCAGTTTTTGTGTATTTTGTATATATATTGTGTATGAGTCCCAGCAGTTTTAAAAGAAGAGTAGAGAGTACGTCTCAAATTCCAGAATGAAACATTCTGCATCATTCTGCATCCTCATAAGCACAAAAGTGATTGCTTATACTTGCTGAAAGGTTCAAATGTACTTAAAACATGCAAAAAAAAAAAAATAATCTCAGCTTACAACCATGTTGCCAATCTGCCTTTATCACAGCAAACTCAAGGGCATCACAAACAAAACACTACAACTGCATTAGAAACTAAAGAGAGCTGATGAAAAATATTTCTCTAGCGTCTGCCTCCTAGAAAGGTCTTACATTTCCAGAGCTCTCCTTCCCCCCATACACCCTGCACAGCAATGCAGAGGGAAAGGCTCTGCCCATCTCCAGCTCTCATCTGCAGTAAGGCTGCCTCTCTTGTCAGTAAGAGCATCTCCTGGGGCAGGGAACAGTCCCCTCTCCGGCAAAGCGACAGGCACGCCGGCACGCTGCTTGTTCACAGCCAGACGAGATCGCCCAGGAAAAGGGGAAATGTAACAGGAACTGAATGCAAGTTTTTCTGGGGAGAATGACAAGCCTCGTTTTCTCTTATTATTTACCCCTGCGTTGCTACTGTAACGATAGAAATGATCCAGGGAATCTACTCTGGGTCTGACACGGGCACGGCACTGTGCTGAACCCCACGTGAATAGAGCTAGCAGACTTCCACGGTGTCTGCAAAACAGACTGGCTCAAGAAAACCTCCATCCTTTGATGCAGGACTTCTCCCGAAACAAGGTATTTGGTGACAAGCTGGGCTGCCGAATAATTTTAGTGACAGTATGATTTAAAACTCCACCACTCAATTTATTATAAGGCTAGCAGTCTGAAAGCAATAATATTCCTGCGACTGCGGCATTTAGGAGGTACCACGTTACACAAGGAATTTCTGTGGTGACTGCAAGCTGCATTTTTAGAAATCAGCTACTCATTTATGGCAGAGGCACGTGTATGTTATACAACATGCCTCTTCCAGAGCTATAAGGGCCGAGAGAATGAAGAAATCTTCCCATTTATTCAGCTAGGCCTCTGAAAGCCTTTACTCTCTTTCCAAAACCACACTCCTGACCTTTTCGCTAGTACAGTCTCAGCAGAAAGCCCATATGCAAGAACAGTACCACTGCTGCCTTGCTGAGCACAGATGCAGGGAAGGAACCTTATTAATATGTAAATGGAGAAGCCAAGATAACATTTAAAATCCTTTGCATGAAACGAGACAACAATATTTACTAAAATTGCTCTTCAACCCGGGAGCAAAGAAAATAAACAACTAAAAATAAGATGAAAAATCATTATTAACTGATTCTGTTTACATGCCTCTGTTTATTCTGAAAGTGGCAAATAGACTCTTAGAGGAAAGAAAGAGATCTGCTCTCTGACAAATAACTAAACCAAACTGGACAAGTACTGAAACTTCCCATTTGTAAATCTGAGGAGACAGTAAGGAGGGGAAAAAATGTGGAAGAAGACGGGCGTGCTGAGAAGAGGTGATCATCTGCAAAAAGATGCTGCAACGAAATGGAAATGAAAACGAAAAAGTGAACAAAGGATGGAAGTTAGACCACCAGCTTACAGGGAAGCACCAAGCAGCAGCTCTGCCACGTTGAAGGCTGAGCCGAAGAGCAATCCATCGTCCACATCTTCTCACGGTACAGAAGCCACCCTTCGCAGAAGAGCAACTTAAAGACATCTCCTCATTTCAATTACAGAGCAAAGAGAGACCAAAAAACCCCAACCCTATTGGGGCCCACTCAATAGTAGCTTTGCTAAAACCCCAGTTTATTATTCCCTCTACTAATGTGAGTAACAACAGAGAGACAGAGGGACGACGACGAAACCGGAGCATTTCTTTTCACGGGAAAGCAGCTATCACATCGATCCTGCACATAAAACCTTCAGGAAAGCATGACTGGGATTAGGAAAAAACTACAAATCGGATCGACCCAGGAGAAAAGCATTTAGTAACAAAATACGTCATGATACGAATGATTCATATTCTTCCGTAGTGCCTTTACTGGAAAACACTAACAGCAACTCTGAGTTTCTGAAAAGTAATTCGACTGTTTCCACAAAACCAGCGAAGCGCTGCGTCTTGTTTTTCCAGTTTGCCCAGTAAGGACACTCAGCGAGCTAACCTGATGGATTTCCTTGCCACAAACTCCCTTCCTCTTATTAAAGTCCCAGTGGTTGGCTGTCAAAGGGGAGTTCCTTTAATCAGGAAATGAGAGAAAGCACATCTCACGTTCAATTCTGCGCTGCGTAACACTCGGAACTGTTGAGGGGACTGCTTCTGCCAAGTGCCTCGATTCCCTGGAGCATCGAGCTGTTAACTACACACGCACGCGTGGAAGTCGGTCGGGAGTACTATTCTGCTGTGCATTGTAAGGCCGCCAATGAGCTCTTTAAATAGAGCTAGAATTTGCATAGGATTTAAGCAGAAAGTGTGTAAGGGACAGAACTGTTTTCCCCAAGATGTTCGTTCTGCACCGGTCTAACTCGCGCGACGTCCTCGAGTGAAATCTCCAATCTAGAATCGGGAACTGTTTTTCATTCCTTATCACCATTGTCGGCCTTAAAAGTTTATTTTTAGCTACTTTGTCACATAAATGTTCCGCAACGGAACAAGTTTCCATCTTTCCCGATTTCCTACTGTTCTGAAGAAGAGATTAAGAGATGGAACTAAAGCTGACAGACCCGTTAAAATGAGGCAGCGAGCTTTTAATGGTTTTCCTTTTTATCTGACAGCTCAGATCATCTCTCATTTCAGTGGGGAGTGAAGAAAATGCTCTTCAGCTTTTCACCCTCCCACTTGAGGACAGACCTTTTCTAGCCTTATTCAATAATCCCACTCGTCAAACATCTTGCTTTCCTATCAGAAGAAGGGCATGAGTGCACAAGCCGCTCTGTTCAAAGTTATTCTGGTGATACAAAGCAGCCACAATATTACTTTCAACACCGACTGGGTTTCCCCCGCCACGGAATGACAAGGAAAATTTTAGAAGCAAATTAATTAGCTTGAAATAATTTCTCTCTAAAACTCACCACATCAATCATAAACTCAAAGTCCAGTCTAACCCAGCCATGGCCAAGTCACGTGTAGAACGGAGCCACAGAAACAAACAGCGCAAGAAGGGAAAGCTGCTGCCCAAAAATCTACCCAGCAGTTGTGTCTGAACTCAGTACTGGCAAGTAGGTGGAAGCTGTCAAGAATAAACCCAGTAAACTTATGAATAATTCCATGCTGAAGATTGGATATGGCTGTTCTACCAGGAAGCAATGCTTCCCAAATCCTCCTTCGAGCCAATGAGCGCACAAAAGAATCAGGCAGCTGAAAGCAGCTACCAGGATTTTTAGAAAACCTTCAACAAGACCCCTTCCCAAAGGGGGACTAACCCACCACAGAAGGTCCTCTTATGCCCTCAAGTAGTTGTTTGAAGGACAGAAAGCAAGAGGTAGGACTAAGCAGTCAATTCTCACCCCCCGAATGAAGGTGAAGTCACTCACAGAACCTTACAGAAAGGCGTGCTAGGGCTGATGCTGTTCAAAATATTCACAAATCATAGAGAACACATAAAAATAGCACAGTAACAAAGGCTGCTGATGAGACAAAGCTGCTCGGAGCAGTAAATTAAAAGCTGACTGCAAAGATGCTATGCAGAATGTGTTGGCATCAACAGAAAGCGGCAGGGGTCATTCAACTGCAGATAAATAGAAAATGCTTCACGGGAAAAGAGGTGCTCCAAGAGAGGTACAATCTGAGAGGCCTCTGGTCTAGATCCTTCGAGAAAGGAGGACCAAGAGCTGCAGCAACTCTCTCTGCAGGAGCAGGAAAGGCCCTGAGAGCAGGGAAGGTTCCCAGGTCATTCTATTCTTACACCAGATCCATCGATCCATACATTCTTTAACACCTCCTGATTGACCATTCCCTTTTTCTTGGAGTCATCAAAATACGTGTCAGGGTTTTCTAAATGGTTTTTCAGTTTTCTTTTGGGTGACATCCATGAACAAGGGATCTTCACGATGGAATGTCTGAAACACACGTATTCAGTGCTGATGCTCAGTAACCTGCTAGCTAGCCAGTTTTTAATTCCTTGTTCACATCCTAACCTGCCCAGCATTTACACATCGTCGGCGTGGCCGACTGACACGACCTACAGCAATTCGATACAATTGCCTTCTCCCAGGAAACTTGGATTGATTTTATTATTTTTTTTTTTTTGGTATTAGCTTGTCAAGATCTATTTTCAGTAAACTCAAGAGGCATTCATTATACCATACTTCTCACATTTAGTTCTCGATGAGCTGAATGCTATTCCATCATTTTTCACTTAAATTGTATCAAACTGACAAGCCCACAATTACCTGCATTGTCCTAGTTATTCTTTTCAAAGACTGGCACAGGAACCGTTTTCTTGTAGCCCTCTAGAGCCCTCCAAGATTAGTGAGAAATCAATATAATTGCTTTAAAGTTCTCTCTGCTCCTTCCTTTTCTATTTTTTTTTTTTTAATGTGAATTACTCATGACAATGAACTTCAATATATGTAACCTAAGCAGCTATATTTAACAATCATCCAAATTATTGTTTGAATAGGTGTCTGTGTCACCACAGAATTTATCTGGAGAGTGGGAATATGGATCTTTATACCCCAAAGGCAGGACACTCTTCTCTGCTTGTTATGACAACTCCATCATTTCTGTCTGTTAATCAACTGGAGGTGGAAACAGAGTAATAAGGAAAGGGAAGGGAAGTGGAAATGGCTTTGACTAAGTCAGTCATTTATTCTACATGTAGAAAAAAAGAATGTGAAGTGAAAACTGACTGCCAGAAACACAATAAAAATCTGCAACTGAGAGCCACAGATCCACCTATCCAGCTACAGCATTCGACCTTCCGGATCTCTCCTGAGCAACAAAAGTCTGTGTGTACAAGCTGGACAGATTTTTTCATTTAGTACCTCAACTTCCCTGTAAATTGGAAAAAAAAATAATTAAGGAGTGTTCTTTGATCAGAGATGATCTGAGAGCTAGGAGTGAAAAGCTACGCGCACACATCGCCTGTGGAAAGGTCTCTAAGGAATTATCTGGAGATGCTCTTGCTGAACCTCAGAGCAGAATTTTCCTCTGCAAACCTCTCTACTAGCAGAGAAAAAGAAAAAAAAAAAGTTCTACTACAGCACACTTCTACTAAAGTGGACTTCTGACATCAAGCTGCCCATTAGCAAAGCGAGGTTGAGCCTTGCTCTCCTCATGCGCATCTTCGGAGCTAGTGAATGCGAGGCTATAAAAAGTACTCCAGGCTATGCAGCACTGCAGAAACACTATACTCTCCACATGCAAGCTAAATAAAGCTTTGAAACGTTATTGATTAGTGACCTGGGTCAGAACAGGGTTAGCAGAGCAAAATACAGTCATAGCAGAAGACGAAACACGCTCGAAAAGTCAGAGTACGGACTGTACCTTACAGATTTTGTAGAGAGAGTCCTGACCGTCTCCTTCGGTATCTTTGAAATAATCATGGGCTGGAAACGTACGGTGAATATCTCGTGTAATCACACTCTCCTGAGCAGAATCCTGTAATAACAACAACAAAAAAAAAAAAAAGGAAAAAAAGAAAAATCCCAACGTATTAGCCCGGTAACAGTGTAATTAAACATAACAGAATATAAAACTCCATGTGAAGTCAACGTGGATACATTAGATAACTGCTTTACTGACTCATCCTCCAAAAACACTTGGAGAAGAAACTGAAAATCCTCCAGTCTCATATGCAGTAATAATTTGACAGTTTAATGAGAGCAACGTGGCATGTTTTCTGTCCTTCAACTTTCAAACTCAGAGGCAATGACTCGTTATTTAATTGCAGGTGCATTTTTCCCACATATGCTTGCTGTGTTTCTCTGGGAGTGGGGGGGGGGAAAGAAAATTAGACTGTCTCTCTCTCCTGCAAGCTTAGAGTTATTAATTTAAAATGTATGCCAACAAAAGCAGTGTTCATTACAAACTGGAACGATGATTTAGAAACATTCAAAGTTTACCACTACGTGCTCTTTAAGGGACCAAACCCAGAAGTACCAGAAAATGTTCTACTTTCAGATAAATCCCTTATCTTTCCCTGCTACCATCCCCAACTCAATTACATTTTCACATCGACTAGCAAGCAAGGAGAAATCCAGGTGCCTAACCACGGGTGTCAGAAGCCCAAAAGACAACCTTGCCTGGAACAGCTGCTGCTGCAGAAGGACACGGGTCTGCTAAGTGCTGCATCATCCCTGCAGATTCCATGGGGATGATTTGCATACCCAGCGACAGCCAAGACGATACCAAATGCCCACGTTTAGGCAACTGGGTTGTTGCCTGCACGTACCCAGCTCTGTAGATAAAGAAGCAATTTCTTACCATGCTGCCTTTCTATCAGAAGATGGAAATCATTGCCATTGACCTGAGAAATATCACTGTCTAGATGAGGAAATGGTAGCAAAATGTCAGAGCTGGAACTACAAGAGTTAATCAATTATCTTCAGATTCCAGTTGCCCCCAGTGTGAGATAGTACCTTGAGGTGGGTAAATACCATAAGGGTGCTTTTTCTCTATCACCTTGGTAATCCTAAAGGAAAAAAACAATAGAATCCTCACCTGCAACATGGAAAATAAATCCTGTATAAATACTTATGCCTTGGAAATAAAATAGAGAAAAGCCTCTAAACCCTCAGATTGTAGTTTGTAATCCAGGATTTTCCATAAAAAAAGCTTCTTTACACCCGCTGAAGTCAGCAACCAGGTAATCTCCCAAATTCAGGTGGCTTCCTAATCCCATAAAGCCTCTGTAGTGAGCCTCTGCCATACAGTAATGCAGCTGCCTGGCAAGGTGGGGACTTTGTCCAGAAGGCCATAGCAATTCCTAACTGCTGCTTCCCTTTGGGCCCATCCAGAACCAGCACGGAAGATGGCATCACCCTGGGCTGGATCAGGCTACCCCAGAGCTGAAAAACCATCACGACGTTTCTCCAGTCACTTCAGTGGCAGCTACAGTCACGATGAGAATCAGCATCACTTTAGTACCTTTTCTACCAGTGTTCAGCTGAGTATCACAGATAAAAGAAGTTGTGAGTTTGGGTTTGTTTTTTTAAAAAATCTAGTTATTTTCTATTCTCATCCGTGTTCTCATTTCCTTTGATTCTCTCCACCCTTTGGGGTGAACTACGGCTTCATCTTCTCTTCCCCATAGCCCTCTGCACTTGACACAATCCTCCAGTTTTTGCCCAGAGAAGTCTTCCTCCTCCTCTCTCCCATCCCTCCCGAAAGGTCACGACTGCTCTGAATCTTTGCTATCATTAATTTCGCCATTTACGATGTCCTCGTTTTCAGTGATTTCCACTGTTGCTTTCCCTTTGCTTGACAATAACATCCTTAGTTCAAGACAATAACACTATCTGTAGTTTGTAAAATACCAGGCATATTGTTACGTTCTACGAAAAGGAAAGCTTGCAAAGAGAGGTAATGCTTTTATTCTGCTAACTGGAGAAAATAAACACTTTTTGGTGTTCTTACCAAATTATCAACCTGATTTTCAGGAGATCTAAGCATCACGCAACTATAAGCTACCGAAACCAACCACGCTGTCTAAATCACAGGCAACAACCCCCAGAATAATAATCAAAATTTAATAATAAGCAGCTCTTTAATCAGGCTTCTTTAATGAGCATTTTCATTTACACGTCTTTCAAATAACTAAATAAGCGACGCTTTCCTCCCAGAGCGATCTGACAGTTTAGTTACACGGTGAGGAAATGCCTTAAACAGCATTTAGGGGATCTCCTGTTACAGCACAGTTAGAGAGTCCATTAGAAAAATCTGTTCATTTAATTCTTCAGCACGCATTTGGAAAGGCATTTTAAGGAAAGTTAATAATCGAGCACACAGAAGTTGACAAGGTAGTCGCCCAAGGTAGGGCCAAAATAATAGTTGTATAAAGGCCCAAATGCAATTCCACTTTTACTGAGTTAAAAGGAGCCTGAAGCAGAGGCTCTGTGCAGCATTATTAACAATAGATGCTATTAAAAAGCCAGAGAAAACCAGTTAAATGGACCCAAAATCAAATCTAAGCTGAAAGGCTTAACTTCTTCCCAAAAGACAACATCCATCTGAAGTATCATAAACACATAATCTAAACGAAACAAATGAGTCTCGAGTGAAGATCAGTGTAGAAATACTTCTAAAAATATATTTAAAATATTGTGGTTAAGCTTCTACCTTTCTCCAGACAGAGTTTATTGATAGCACTGTTCTCAGGAGTACCACGGCAGGTGACCTTCCTGTTATCCTCATTTAGGTTTTCAGAGGATTTTTATTCTTCTGAAAGTCATGATTAGTTAATTTATTATGGAAAAAAAAAAAAGCTAAGGTGAGATGGCTATCAAAGCACTGAGAGTTCTAATGATCTTTGTCACTCCTAATAATCATTTCTGTGCTGCCAACTCGGAGAAATAATATTCTACTGAGGCAAAAAAATTATCTTCATATGTCAACTCTCTGACAGCTGCCATCCTACTGAACACGCTTTCTACTTGGAGTCGTCTCGCTTCTAGAGCAGCTTCAACTTCTGCAGCTGGGAAGCAACTGCATTGGGATATTGGCTCCTTGACATCGCTGCCATTTTCAACCAGGACGATGCCGCCGAACGCGGACGGTTGATGCCAGAAGGCAGACTGAGATAGAAACACAGAGGAGAGCAGGAAATTGTTTCTATCAAATAAATGTTAGAAGAAAACTAAGGGTACACAGGCACTCAAAATTCAGAAATATAGGGCAAGCTTTATGCACGTACGTCAGGAATTATTTTTTAATTAAGACCGTTTCACACACACTCCAAGAAGGAGCTCAACTCATCTGTCATCGTGAGCGTACCCGTTCCGGTGATGAATTCTGGTTAGGGAGTAGAAGAGACTCCTGTAGGTAAAGCCTTGCTTCCTTTGGTGCAAGAACTGGAGGAGGAGCGTGGCATGAGGCAGAAGAGCGTATTGAGACACATCTCTTGGGGTGTAACATTTCAACGCTGTGTTAAGACTCAGATCCTTTCCCCACTTCTGCCCAAAATTACTTAGGTGAAACCAGGCACATCCCTGACACAAAAAATTCCACGGGTGGTCACCTGAGTTTTCCTTACTGTGCAGCTGCCGAAACACAGAATTACTTACAGTTGCAATTAAAGGAATTCAAGAGTTTTATATCAATACTAAAACAATAATAAAAGCAGGTCACAGGTGTCTCAAACCTGGCATTCAAACTGAGCAGTGCTTCTGACCGCAATCTCCTTTTGCTCCATTTCCCTGGTTAATAATAATTTCCCATCTCAGTAGGGTGTTCTGAAAATCAATTAACATCTGAAGCCCTGAAATACTGCAGCGATGAGTCCTACAGGAATGCCAAAGAGGGAATAACAACTTCATCCTCAAATCCTGATACGAATGGTATATAGTAAGGCAGAGGGGTACACAGTGGGGAAAGGAAAGGGAAAAGGGGGGGAGAAAAAGGGAAAAAGGGGGGGAGAAAAAGGGAAAAAGGGGGGGAGAAAAAGGGAAAA
>WUAM01000299.1:5750887-5762538 GCA_024336885.1 Actenoides hombroni
GAAAAAAGGGAAAAGGGGGGAAAAAAGGGAAAAGGGGGGAAAAAAGGGAAAAGGGGGGAAAAAAGGGAAAAGGGGGGAAAAAAGGGAAAAGGGGGGGGAAAGTGCTCATTAGATGAGCACTATTCCTTCTGTATGCAGCAAGGCAGAGATCCTGGGCAGCAGACAACCCCAAAGCACAGAAATACATGTGATCAAGAACACATCATTATGTAGGTAAGTAGGCAATTTTAATATTGCACTTAACTCCCAAAGGCTTCTCTCCAATCTTAAGCTCCTTCAAGCCTGGTTTTATCCCCCGTATGTTTACCTACAAACCCAACAGGATTTGTATGTGCTGAAGACTCAGTACAAGTTCCCCTGACTGGACCCACTGAAAAGCTCTGCATCTCTGGTGGGGTTGCAACAGCTGATTTTGCATCGCACCGTCCCACCCACGCTTCACCTCTCCCGTAGCTAAAACCAGCCAGAATCCAGAGTACCAGGGAAAGTACGACAAGGAAAAAAAATTCCAAATGGGCTTTCAACACCTAAAATCCCCACGTTCTAGGAAAACTGACGTGTCACGCTCCTCCAGGATCAGGTACCAGAGCTTTTCTACACGTTGTATGGAACGCAAATGCTCCCGGGCTGCCAGAGGTGTTCACTGGTCCTGTTCTGCCGGAGGCATCCGATGTGGAAACACATCACCTGCTGAGAGCAGGAGTTAGATGTACCTATGATAAAGCCCCGTAAAGGTAAAGCTGTGAATTTAAATACTGACTTGCCAAGTGCACAGTATCGGACATTACGGCGTTGTTTTGGTACCCTCAACATCTATTGCTTATTCTTTTCCGTGAAGACTTAAGCAGGGCTGTACAGTTCCACACGTGGCAACGGGAATAACAACTTTAAATTCTCTAAAATGCAATCACAAATAGGCAGCAAATGCAAAATAGAGAAAGGAGATGAGGTCAGGCAGTGGGGGTTAGAAAGGAACTGAATGACTGGAATGCTGCTTTGCCCCTCGTTCCTAATGACATTCTCCCAAACTCATGCTTCCAGTGAATCTGACATCATGTTGTTCCAGCATATATATATATATATATATATATATATATACACACACACACAAGCCTTTTCATCTTATTTTCCATATGCATTATAACCCTCCAAGTAAAATGTGTGACCCAAAAAAATTCCAGCTTCCCTACAGGTTAATATTTAGAAAAAAAAAAAAAAAATAAAAAATCAACAGCTCTTCCTTTTAAAAACACTTGACTAAAAAATGTTTGGCTTATGCTCGGCTCTTCTGTAGTGTTTTTGTAATACATACCTTGTAGTTCTGCTCTTTGCTATAAATAGATTTTCTTTCAATCATCATCAGCTTTTATTCAGCCGAGAGCATGTAACAGTCAAAGAGTACTAATTAACAGAGAACCAGAAACTGAGAAAAAAGCAGGGGACTATTCTGCAGAGACTTTTTTCTTTTTTTTTTTTTTTCTTTTTTTTTTTTTTACCCATTACATATCAAGGTATTTAAAGTAAAAATAATATTTAGGTTAGTTCAGTAAATACTCTGGTCACCTGAACTTTGCTAAGTCTGGCTCACTCTCACCTGTATTTACTGCTGCTTGGGCAAAACCACTTTCTACAAGCAGAAAGGAGGAACAGTTCTACTGGAGATGGGCCCAAATCAATAGCTCAAATCTAAGCGGTCCTGGCAGGTCAAGCCTGGTTCTAAATTTAGTGTCAAAGGCTCTCTGCTCTCATCAGCGTAATATTTTGGATATTACTGTAGCTCTGCCCAAGGAAGGAGACATCATCTTTTATCAAACTATCTCCCATCCTCCCCAGGCTGTGTCTGATGAGATAGTGGGCTGCTGCTCATGCCTCAGATTTTGACAATTCCCAAGACAGGATGCTCTGAAAAGCATGCACATCATGTCCCCTCATATTTAAAGTCTGTCAGTGTATTTCTTTCAACATTTAAGTCCATCTTAAGACTACCTGGGAGGAGGAGCAGCCCCGATGAGGACACACTGCCCAACTGCCCAACATGAGCTTTTGAACCCTCCCAGGAGGCAGTGCTGAGAATCTTCAGCTACAAGATGCTTGGACAACAGAGAATGACAACTCCAAGATTCTTCAAGAGTGAAAAGAAAAGTAGTATCAGAATAATAAGTACACCCATGGAAAGATGATTCTGTATGCAGCTATAAAAAAGAAAGTGAGATTGTAGCAGCCACGGGGGTAAGGCAGGAACAGCTCAGGTTTTAACAGGGTTAAGCCATCTATCAGCAACAGAGCAGATGACGTTTTTCTGTTAAAAAAAATCAGAGCAAAAGTAGCTCAGGCACAAGTTGATCAATTCTGTACACACTTTCTCGTTCTGAAAAACAAAAAAATACCCGTGACCTTTACTATCTCCGTGGTTTGTTTCCCTTCTCCCTCTCCAATTCTGTATGCCCTCCTTCGCTCGTATGCTACTGATCCATAATTTATGCTCCTTACTCTGCCACATCCTTTCTGAAAGATGCTGTCGAAAGGAAACCGCCGTTTGTGCTGCTGGGCAAGAGATCAACTGGTGAATGCAGCAGGCTCTATTTTTTTTTGCCATGGGCATGGTACGCTGAGCATCCAGTTGCTAAACACCTCTCTTGAAAGCTCCCTGACCTCCCCCCAAGAGATAAGGTGGCAGATGGGGTCTGGGGTTGGGTTTTTCCATACGATGTACAAATGGCCACGCACGTCTGTTGGTAAATATTGCAGCATTTCAATGGAGTTTTTATGATGTTAGGGGTTTTATTTGGGTCCCACCATGTTACATACACCATCCAGCATTCTCTTGTTAAAGGTTGGAGAGAATTTTTAAAGCACTGGATTTTGCTTAGGTTTGCTCTGGTTTTTAATAGCTATTCTAAGTAATAGGTTGACCTCTCCAGAGGACAAGATGATACAGTAAACCAAGCAAAAAGCATATTATCCAGTTGACTCAACATCACTTCACCCTTCTTCTCTGAACAGTGAGATAGGCACTATCCCATAAACAGACAAGTAAAAAAGTAACCCGCAGATTTATCCATGTAGCAAGTTGATTTCCTCCAAATCCTTCTGGTTTGCTAATTTTTAGATGAGGTTTCCAATTAGGTCTCTGCATTTGTAAATGTTGGAAAAAAAGGTTCTTGTGATTAATCTGCAATTTCAAAAATTCCAGTATTTCTGACTCTACCACCAACTCACTGGGCAATTTCAAGAAGCAAATGGAAAGGTAAGGCCTGCTTCTAAGAAACAATACTTAGCCATCTGATACTGGTACAGTTGTGGAAAACTTACATGACACTGTTCTCAGAAGATGGAAAAGGTAATATATTTGAATCCTTGGCTGCTATTTATCTGCCTTAATTGATGGTGGTACAAAACCTACTGCAATTTTAAACAAGTGCCTGGAAATCTTCACTGAAAGAAGCATAAAAAAGAAAAATACAGTTGCATGTTCTTAATTAAATTAAATGTTCTTTATTAAAAAAAGTCTTTAAAAGCCAAAAGTCTTTTGGAAATCAAGGAAAGATTAGTTTCCTGCAGCGTCACTGACCAAGCAGATGTCTGTCTATTCACTGTGTGTTTCAACACATTTTTGCAAACTCTGAAATTAAACTTAATGTTGGCAATCACCAGATGACACGATCCACGTCCGTTTAAGATTTTCAAGGAAGTGTTGCTCTCCAGAGTTGCTTGACTTTTCCCTTTGCAAGACCAGTGACTCCAGATCTAAGAAAGAATTCTAAGAGAATCCATAGGTAGGGCCTCCTAGCCCACTCTAACCCTTAGCATCTCTACTGGTAAGATGCTAATATAAAGAGAAAATGCTGTAATATCAAGCAAGTTTAGCTGATTCAGCAATACTGGTTTTTAACATGGAGGAAACACCTTTCAGCACTAAGCAGATAATGATTTGCCAATACGTTGATGTTAAATAGCTTCTTAGGCTTGTAGCGTTGAAGTGCACAGACTGTTTCTTCAAAAAGGAAATGTCTGTCCCTCATTTTCTTAAACAATGGAGTTCTTCCAACAACCCAGACAGAAACACTTCAGCAAGACCTATGGTCAGCTGTAATATATTTGCAGTAAGTAAAAAATCACCGACTCAGTGACTTTCCAGATCCGCTCCCTGTACAACAGCTACGTAACTCAAGCAATCATTTGATATTCTGGATGCTTTCATTGTAATACTTGCTATGACAACAGTGCCTTGATGTTTTCTTCACTGTGAAGATACCTTGTTGTTTGGAAGTGTGTCCTTTTTCGACCCGTTCATCCTCCAGAACTATTCAGATCAACGAGACCATTACAGAGTAATCTCCTCTAGTCTTTAGGGAAGAAATCCAGAACCTGGGGGTTCTGTTGACTTGCCAGTCCTTTGTATCACTTGGCATCGGTGACAGACTAGAAGAACAAAGACTGTAGCTCTTTGGGAGCCTATGAGATCAAGATCACTTCTCGACAAGGTCTTCACCTTGACTCCAGCTGCAGGAAACAGTCCATTGCAGAAGCTGAAGGTTAGCTGCGTGGTTAGGGGAAAGGACAGATATCCAAGGGCATGGTTTTCATGCCCGCTTTAATGTGGATATCCTGCCTAGTGTATAATATTTCTGAGCACCAACTCCTTCACTGGTACATACAGAGTGACAATATCCACAAATAAGCCATTAATGTGTGACAAGCACTTTTATACCTAACATAGAAGTATTTGAAATGTCACAACTAAAATGAAAAATTATATGAGGCTAATATATCACCCATAATATTTTGTTCTATTTCATTGCTGTTTTTCTAAAAAAAATTATGAAAAAATGTTCTATTCAGCTACAATTTGGACATGTTTCCTCACCAGATCCCTCAGAGTGTATGAGACACTGAAGACAGCTGATGAAACTGCAGTGATCCAGGTCTCTGCTGAGCAACCACCACTGTCACTGCAGGGGGGCACAGACTGCCAATGCAGCTCAGGAATCTGCTGCAAGATGAATCGTAGACATAAGCAGTTTAGAGACGGTGATTCGGGAAGATTACAGATCTTTAAAGCCTTCCTCAAATCTTCTTCCAGTTAGGAGGAGCAAGAATGCAGCACAAAGGTGTTTTCATCTCCTAACAGTACTGCATATAGTTAAAAGCAGGTGTAAGCAGGCCCTGTCCAGGCTGACAGTGAGCTGGCAGTATCTGAGCTTAGTAGTAGAAATTTTTAATTACATTTTAGATGAACTAATGAGGAAAAATACCAGAAGGAAATAATCACAAATGTTTGAGATGGGAAGGGATCTCTGGAGGTCATCTGGTCCAACCTGCCTGCTTAAGCAGGGCTACCTAGAGCTAGTTGCCCAGGACCACGTTCAGATGGCTTCTGAATGTCTCTAAGGGTGAAGACTCCACAAGCTCCCCGGGCAACCTGTAGCAATGCTTTGGCACCCTCACAGTAAAGAAGCTTCTCCTTATCTTCAGATGGAGCATCCTATGTGCCCATTGCCTCTGCTTCTGTCACTGGGTACCACTGGGAAGAGTCTGGCTCTTTTGTCTTCACAGCCCCTCTGCAGGTATTTATACACATTGATGAGATTCCACTGAGCCATCTCCAGCCTCAACAGCTTCAGCTCTCAGCCTTTCTTCATCGGTGAGATGCTCCAGTCCCTTCAGCCCTTCAATATGCTCATGTCTCTCTCATACTGAGGAGCCCAGGACTAGATCCAATCCTTGCAGGCGTGGCCTCGAGTCGTGTGCTGTGCTGAGCAGAGGGAAGGATCCCCTCTCTCAATCCACTGGCAACCCTCCTTGCAACGCAGGCGGACGATCCCAGTGGCCTTCTACACAGCAAGGGCTCACTGGTGGCCTGTGTTCAACCTGGTGCCCCCTCCAGACCGTCGGGTCCTTTTCTGCCAAGCTGCATTCCAGGCAGTCACGTTCTAGGGTGCTAGAACTGAGTGTGCAAATGAGCTCATTGTGGGTCTCTAACTCTCAGGCCAAACCAGCGTTTTCAGGCTGCAGAGGTTTCCCAACTCAACGTAAGCCCTGAAGACCCACTCTTCCCAACTGACAGAGGAAGGGCCATGCTACAGAGCTCTGCATGTAACTGGGACCTCTGGGTAAATCATCAAACCGAGTAAATCATCAAACCCAGCTCAATTTTTGCCTCTGTATATTGATCTAGTTTATTCCTGTTGTTTGAAAAGTAAAATTCACTTCAGCTTTGGTGCCTCCTAAGATTCAGATCGATACAGTACTGACATTAGAAAGCATTTATCTGGTCACGTATGGGTCGTAACAATAAAGACCAGACAGTGCAAGGACAGCACAGCACAGCAAAATAATCCTCACTTAGTTTCGAATGCTATCAGTTTTCTATATATCACTCCTTAGTGTATCTGAACATTTCTGAAGCACTTCACAAAGGCACTGTATAGGAACAAGAGGATTTCAAGGATACTTCAGCTGTTCTCTCTCCTTGGAAGGAAGGGAGGCTATGGCCACCTCTTCTTTAATCACAAAGTTTAGTAATTCCAGTTATTCTGATTACGATGGGGAGGTTATCTGTGCTTACAGATAACACTGCTACTTCACAAGGATCTCTTACTGAATCCCTTCAGTTTCAGAAGCAACACAAGAACAAAGTTTCTCTCCGTGTCTATGCCTACACTCATCATGACAAAACAAAAGTGAACCTCCCTAAATACACTAATTCTAAGTGAACTAGCAGTGCCCTTCTTGGCACCTCTGGCATTTATGCCAATGAGCAATATATATTGGAAAATCAATGATCTGCTGTCCCATAAGAAACAAGGAATAACTAGGAGACACGTGAAAACAGCTACTTTCATCATCACAAGATGTAATTAACTCAGTTCAGTATAAACCCTCAGGCATGGAAGAATAAAACCAAGTTATAAGGACAAAATGAAAACAAATCACAAAGAGATGACAATCCTTCCATATAAGGGATATTACTGAAAATATACCACGAGACAGCACTTGGGTTTAATGCTACAGAAGCACCTTCCACACATGTGCAGTCGTGCCACGGTTCAGTTATGTTACTTTGTCATGTTAAGGTCTATATTAAAAGCCAGCAATCATGTAACATTGAAGTAAAGCTCGATTAAATCTTTAAGCAGCTCCCCCCAAGAAAAACCCTACAGTTGGATTGAAGTCAAACGTATTTTCTTACAATACCTTTCAAAGGTCACCATCAATTACAAACTATTTCATAACGTGGCGGGTTCGTTTACCATGTTGCTAGGATCAGTACATTCAACACGAAGACAAATCACTTCCCAGCTCTCTAAATAAGATCGTATACGTAGATAATTCTCTCAAACCAAGTTCTACCGCAGCCTGCCAAAACCCAAACCCCACCTACCAAAAAAATAAAAAAGAAAAGAAAATCCAGCAATTAAACTGACTTGGTAACTTCCCTGTCACCGTTATCCCTTTCACCTCCAAGAACATCTACAAAGATCCTGGCAGAAGGCAGAAGTAGTAAGAAAGCGGGCGTCCGGTAATGGAGTCTGGCAGAAAACTGGAAGGACAGAAAAGGTGTCTCCTGCAGGGCTCAGCGGGGCTGGCTGGAAGGAAGGTGCTGAGGACTTCTGAGGCCTTCTCAAGACTGCCAACAAAACTGACTCCTCATAAATCAAGACAGATCGAGTTAAGCTGCTATCTGCAAAGGCATCCCCCAGAGCTGCGCAACTGCAAGCACGTTTTTGCTGTATAATGAAGGATCCCATATAGAGACAAGGTTACAGTGAAGGGGTAACCTTGGCTTAGCTTTTCCTCCTCCTCTTCTTTTTCTTCTTGGCTTTCCAGACAAAATATTCTCAGGAAATTTTGTTACTTCATTAGATGCAGATTTTCTTGAAGTGAAGAAGAGGTTTCAACTTCTGGTTAAATGACCTTGAGTACTTTACAAATGTGATTACAACAGGCTGGCCAACAGCACATCAGGAAAAAAGTTCCAACAGACTCTCACCGTGCAAGAGTCTAGGGATAAAGAGCAGCAAGCAGGGACTGAAATACAGGACAGAAAGAAAAAAATATAAACCAGGAGGGAGGGAAACAGAATTAAACAGAAGGGACAGAAACGCAGACAAGCAGAGGTGGTGAAATGGAGAGGACCAAGAAGAAATAAAACAAGATAAAGGATGGGAGACAAGAGAGAAGTACCACATAAATTGCATTTAGTTCTCATTGACTCTTAAAAGGAAGCTACAAATCAAATATCTCATCTTAATTTAAATCAATGAAAATCAGTTTGAAAGAAAAGCCAAATGACTTCTTTACCATGCAGGCTAAGGAATTCCAGAAAATCTAGTTAGAGCTATTAGGTAGATGAAAAGGGATTTTTCCTTCTCTAGAATTAGAAGCACCTACTAGACTATTAAAACAATCCTCATGTCTCAAGAACACTGGAACTCCTACAATATATGACTAATGCAGATTAAAATTTAAACTTCTTAAAGCTGCTTAGATACTTCGGGTTTATTTAAGTGGAAATTGGCTTTTTTGGATACCGCTGCTCACTTCTTGTACTTAATTACTACTTGCACGTGCCGCAATACTCTCTAATCTGGATACTTAACGAGTAACACTGAAAAGAATCCAGATAACAAAGAGTCTTGTTTTCATTACCCTTTCCATCTTGCATTAGACTTCACCATCATGTTTCTAAACGGACACTTTCAGATCTCATTTGGTTATAACGTGAGATTCCTTATCTATCTGACCTTAGCTCACTTCTGCTTAACCTACAGTGCTGTAATAGCCTATCTGCCACATTTACCACCCTTTAACTTGCAAATGGAAGGAAATGTTAGTCAAAATATCTACTTAAAAGCATAAAAATGGGTATCAGAGAAAATTGCAAATAAATACAGATTCTTACTGCTTCTGAATCTCCATTTCTTTAACACCACACACTCATTTATACATCCATTTACACCTAATGTCCATATTTCTATGCAGGCAATATTTTAACAGTCCCATAATGTTTATCATTTTCTCTATTTTCAGAAGGTGTTCCTTCTGGAATACCTAGTAGCCTTCAGGTACCTATGGGTTTACAACTTAATAGCCTACATTACTTTGGACCATTTGGCTCATAAAAATGAGATCCATCCAAATTTTAGAGTGTTCAAGATGGAAAGTTTAATATAGAAAGTGAAAAGCAATTGATTACGCTCTCTTTTTGTGAACAGGTATTTAATATTGGTTTAAAACTAAATGCCATATATGTTTATAACAATGTGTCTACCATCACTTTCAAGAAGCATAATATAAACACGGTCAGAAGGTTAAGTAAGTCCCAAAGATCATCACCCGCTTCTCAAATACATTATTTATCTGGCTGCAAAGTAAGGACTAAGCAATATAACAGTTATTGCTGACAAATATAAACAAGTTAATGTTAAAAAAAAAAAGTACCAACAAAGAGGACAGCTGATATCCTTTCCTGAAAATAGGACGCGCATCTACATTTAGACCCAAACAACCCAATGTACCAAATCTGAACTGCTCTCACACGATGATGGCAGAGTGGCTGACCCTTTCTTTGGAAGGGCCTTCACTTCAGGTCAGGCAGAACTTCAGGGCAGTTCAGCTCAGTGGAGGAGGAAGTAGCTCCTCAGCCAAAGAAATACCGGCTTACCAAAGGCTATAGGTGCAGCTGGCAGTCACTGAAACTTTAGCTCCCATCTGAGGAAGAGTGGAAAAAGTTCAGAACAAACCCAAATGACTCTAATAAGTCAGCATCAGAACGGCAGCAGAGCTATCCCACCACATTACTGGAACAAAATCTGATCTTCTGTGCGGAAGGATGATGAAGCTGCACCACCCGTTGTGAATGGCATCTCATTTTGCCGCCTCACAGAGCTACCTAATGCTTTTGATGGTAAAAAGGGCATCTGGACAATGCCCTTAATAATGTGTTTTAGCTTTTAGTCAGCCCTGAAGTACTCAGGCAGTTGGACTAGATGATCATTGTAGGTCCCTTCCGACAGAACTACTCTATCCCATTTTATTCTAAAACTTCAAAGACGCAACCCTCGCACCTTCGCTCACCCCTCCAATCTTGCAATTCCTGCCTAACACCTTCAGCAGTTTACCAAATCACAGAGCTCTATTTGAGGGCACGTAGCTCATACAAGCTCTGAGTACACTCACAGGGACGTTTCTGTCAGCTGAAGGACCAGCTTAGTGGAGCACAAACAGAGCCCTGATTAGAAAATAAGACAAAATCATCCCATTCCTTTTGGGATACGCTAACTAGTATGGTGAACATTCTCTGGGTGGATTTGGGCATTGTAAAACTCCCCAAACCACGTTACGACTCCGATCCAAAAGGCAGGTGGTTCCTCATCTGGCACTCCATCCAAATTACTTTATTCTTACAAAAACCAGACTAATCATCTTAGCAGGCAGAACAAACGTTGATCAGGGCATGAGCAGCATTGAGTCTTACCAGCACTTTCACCTTCTCAAGATCAAGACAGAAAACTTAATTTGCCGGTACAGAAAAGTGGGTTACAGCCTCTCACAGAGAAATTAAGCAGAGGGAAAAGATTAACATCCCACTATATAAATGTCTGTCAAGACAGAATATAAAAGATGGAGAACACCAAAAATACAGAAAACGAGAGCTGAGTCTAAACAGAACATGGTACAAAGTTTTCCATTAAGTACCTGCAGCTTCTTCTGCAAAGAATCAGTTAAGTGTAAGCACAGACTGCTATTTATAGGCAAAACAAAAATGTGTGTCCAGGAGACACCTGGAGTCTCTCACTCTGCAGTTCTAGTACTCTTCTCCGTGACAGCTACCATATTCCCAAGTTTTCTCTTGATCAGAAAATATTCCGTCTCCAAAGACTGCAAAGAGATTTGATTTGACACGCGATTTCTTGCAAAGCCATCAGAAAAACTACGGTATCTCATTGACACTGGACATTTAAATAAACAAATTACAATGTATGTCTCAGAGCAAGGTAGGGAGCTAACCATTTCATAGATAACACTAGTTTTATAATCGGAAAAAGCTTTTTTTCTATCTTGAACTCCATTACATCTCTTTGCACATTGTTACCCTTAAAACATAGGGTGTGACGGGGGCTCAATCAGCACTTACCATTAAAGTTCACAGCTTGCTATTCTTAGTTCAGTTATTCTTTGTTTCATATGGGGGGGGGAATAAATAAATAAAACTCAGCCTGAAGACAGACTGTAAAATTTTCTCTACAGTTTTCCTGCAGCTAAATTTGCTGTTTCAAAGAAAGCAGAAGAAAAATGACCTAAAAGTTCTGCCTAATCTGAGAAGTGGTGTCAGTTACGGATCAAAAAAGGGAAATTTAAGTGATAGGGAAATTAAAAAAAAAAAAGTGTGGGGAAGATAATAAAATCATGCTTGTAATTTTTAAATTACCTTATGTTACTTCACATACTCTACTGTTTTAAGAAATCATCACAAATCAAAGCAGTGGGGAACAAGAGAATCACAGAATCACAGAATGGTTGGGGTTGGAAGGGACCTCTGGAGATCATCGACTCCAACCTCGCTGCCAACACAGGAACACCCAGGGCAGGCCACACAGGAACAGATCCAGGTGGGTCTTGAAAGTCTCCAGAGAAGGAGACTCCAC
>WUAM01000299.1:5762899-5780775 GCA_024336885.1 Actenoides hombroni
GGACACAATACTCCAGATGTGGTCTCACCAGTGCAGAGCAGAGGGGCAGGAGAACCTCCCTCAACCTGCTGCCCACGCTCTCCTTTATGCCCCCCAGGAGACCATTGGCCTTCCTGGCCACCAGGGCCCATTGCTGGCTCATGGAGAACTTATTGTCCACCAGGACACCAAGGTCCCTCTCCAAAGAGCTGCTTTCCAGCAGGTCTACCCCTAACCTGTACTGGTACATGGTGGTGTTCCTCCCCAGGTGCAGGACTCTACACTTCTCCTTGTTGAATTTCATTAGGTTCCCCTTTGCCCAGCTCTCCAGTCTGTCCAGATCTCTCTGGATGGCAGCAGAGCCAGCCAGTGTGTCAGCCACTCCTCCCAGTTTAGCATCATCAGCAAACGTACTGAGGGTGCACTCTGTCCCTTCAGCCAGGTCACTGATGAAGATGCTGAATAAGACTGGACCCCACACTGACCCTGGGGAACACCACTAGTTAGAGGTCACCAGCTGGACTCTGAAACACTGCTCACAACCCTCTGAGCTCTGTTGTTCAGCCAGTTCTCAACCCATCTCACTGTCCACGCTTCTAACCCACACTTCCTGAGCTTACCCGTGAGGGTGGTACAGGAGACAGTACCAAAAGCCTTGCTGAAGTCAAGGCAGACAACATACACTGGTCTCCCTGCATCTACTCTTTCAATCACACCACCGTAGAAGAAAGGACACAACACCCATTCAGTACTCCTGATTGCAGCCTCAGAGGTGACTCAAAGCCAGAGGAGAGCAGCTGCTATTTCCACCTTTCCTCTGACAACAGACACAAAAATTACAGGTTCATGATGCCCAGGAGACACGCTGAGTCAGCCTTATTTCCCAGCTGACCTAATGACTCTCCAGGACACCACAAAGCACATTTTGGGTCAGGCCACAAAGTAGCAAAACCCAAACCATCGTGGTACAGCCATGAATCAAAACTTCGGTTTGCGTGAAAAAAACCTGCAACCTGACAGTACTGACTGCCCCTAATTCTCAGGATCATCATATAATTAATCCGTATTTTAGACTGTAAATACATTTGTGAGAAAATATTACTCACCACAGTGAAAGTAAGTCAATCATCATTTAAAAAGTTAAGAAGGCACATCATCAAAATCAAGTATTTCTTTTTCAGACTAGTTATTAAGCTAGGCTTTTATTTTTATTTCGAAGCATAGACTCTGTCATTCTTCCTGATCTACCCTCTCTTGCTTGTCCTTTAACATACAAAACCAAAACACCAGCACGTAAAATACTAACCTGAAAGAATGATTTGTCGTTCCATTTGCAAATGACACAATCGCTTGCCATTCTTCACCACCCCCGACGCGTCACCTACCGCAGCTTCACAGCAGAAATACACATCATGCATAAAACCTCACACAAAACAGCTTTTGCTTCGGATTGTTTTTCCCAGCCCACCGTTCCCAGAAAGCGATACACGACACGCTACGAAAGGGCAATGCATTAAATTTGCAGAAGTCCCTTTTATTTGTCTTTGAAATTATTCATTATGAAACAAATGCTCCAAGAGCGGATCTCATCAATAATGGAGGAGGAACTTTGCAAGAGAAAAATAAACAGTACTGGGAAAGAGAAATAAGGAAGAAAACACTCACAAACTGTACTGGTTTGGGTTAAGGTAACTTTCCACTCCTCGCTCACACTGTGATGGTCACTGGGTGAACAAACCAGGCACTGTGTTTAGAGTTGGGAGAGGTCTCCGTCTTCATGAAATAACAGGCAACTGATAACTGACACAAAACCATCACAAAGTGCACCGAGCCACGCAGCTTAAACACAGACTGAAGGGCATTATTCTCACAGCAGGTGCACAGTAAATGCATTTTTCAAAGGTAGTTTCACACTTATTTCCTGGTGGATTACCCAGCAACACAGCAATGATGTCGCAAAGCTGGTTTTCAAGAAGAAGAGCATGTTATTTCTGGGTCTCTGCAAAAAACCAAACCCAAACCCTGAAGTATTTAACTGTTAATTTGTAGGCCAATAATTCTTCGTGCTTCGTTAGGCTTACTACTTATTTTACAGCTGGCTCCAAGAGAGAGAGGAGGAGAGGATGTCTTACCAACGGCCAGGCAACAATTACAGCTTGAGCACTGTGAACACATGAGGCTGCACGGGAGCTCCCACCCATCACTTCGAAGAGAAAGGAAGAAAGTCCAATCAGGGATTTATTCCAGCTAGCCACAATAAAAAGGGAGCAACAGCATTCTCTGAATCTAGGAATTGTCTAAAACTCACATTTTAAGAAGTTTTTAACTCTAGAGAGAGCACCAAGGGACAACGAAAGTCACTGGAGATGCTGCTCGGGTTCTGCTGTTACTTTTTTTCAGCAAAACTAATACATTTTTTTAAGACCTCACGGGGTGTGTGTAACGTGAAGGAGGAAAAGTCATCTTTTCATTTATAATTAAGCAATTGCCATTATGGAAAAGTACGTATCTCCAACTTGCATGGCCACTCACACAAATCTAGGGTCAATAACTTGCAGAATCACAGAATCCCAGTGTGGTAGGGGTTGGAAGGGACCTCTGGGGATCATCTGGTCCAACCTCCCTGCTCCAGCAGGGTCACCCAGAGCAGGGGGCCCAGGATCGCATTGTCCAGGTGGGTTTGGAATCTCTCCAGAGCAGGAGACTCCACAGCCTCTCTGGGCAGCCTGGGCCAGGCTCTGCCACACTCACAGCAAAGAAGTTTCTCCTCATGTGCAGACGGAACCTCCTGGGTTCCAGTTTGTGCCCATTGTCCCTTGTCCTGTCACTGGGCACCACTGACAAGAGTCTGGCCCCAACTTCTTGACCTCTGCCCTGGAGATCTTGATAAACATAAACAGAGAAGCATGTTTCATACTTCAGGAATAACTTTGTGAGGCCAAGTGACGGCAATTTAACCTTAAAAAGAAATCATAACCCCCTTTGAAATCGAGGGGGTCAAAACACACTGAGCATCACTTCAATCAAAAAAGGGCAAGTTAACCTCAGCCTCAATTAGCCATCTGCTTCTGAACTGCTGTATCACAGTATTACAGCACCTAGTAATGACACGGTAGGTGGCTTAGGGCTGCCATAGCCTTGTGCTGCTCCTCCCCTTGGCTATGCATCCCCACACACCCCCTTCAGCCAGCACCAGCACTTAGCTGATCATACGCTGAACTAATCTAGGCCACAGCTACCCCAGAGGAAAATATATCATTAATTTCCATCCAGGTCAGCTCCCTGATGTCTCTTCCTGGCTGCTCACAAGAGCTCCAGGGGCAGTGCAAAGGCAGAGGAGGTAGGAACGGTAGGCCAGGGCAGGCAAGAGGTCAGGACTGCAGCTGCCCTAATTTAGACCAGCTTAAGCTATCAAGGAACTCTCCATCTATCAGCTTCTCAAAAAGCAGCAGGTCTGTGCCACATAATATTTCATGTAGGACAAAGTTTAAAGATCCTTTGCAACTAGAAGTACTGGAAAGAACACTTAGCACAGAAGCTGCTTCCTGAGATGAGAGCTCGGGAAGGACCTGGCACGATTCACTAGTAGGTTGGACACAGGATCTCCCAGCGTATCTGTTGCACTCACTTCTACCACTTGAAAAGAGATAAATAAATCCAAATAATTTCATTTTATGAAGCACTGTAGGGATGGTCATCTGTAAACAATAAAGAGATGGAGTTTACCTGACTCTTGGTATTACAAGTTTTAAGTGCCTCCTACCTTCACCCAACAACTCTTCTTTCACTGGTCAGCTCTTTACTCAAGGAAGTTGTCTGTACCTCTAGCAATCAACATTGGTTTCTTTTCCTCCTTTAAACAGCTTTAAATGTACTTCAGCATTATCTCAGACAAAGGTATTTCTAATGCATTTCAAAATAAAATTTACATGGTAACCAGTCAGGCGCACAAGATCAAAACTTGGCCCAAAGACTCCACTGCCAGGTAACGGAAGCCAAAAATAAAAAGCTCAGCTACAAAGACATGGAATCCAGCCAAGTTAATTTTCTATGAAACCACACAAAATAAGAGGGCAATACACCATGAGAGAATTGGATTTCAAATCTCTCATCTTTTCGGTGAAAGATGTACAATCCTGACAGCACAGATGGCACCGACTCAGTCCTAATCAAAACTAATGAAGTTGAACTTGATACGCAACCCTTTAATGAGCAGAATGTATTTTTGTTTTCCCATCCATTTGAAAGCTATCACACAGCAATGAAATCATTAAGCCAGCACATTAAATGCACAATGTATCGTAACAGAGGTAGCATTTTGTGAACACAAGAGAAAGTTAGTAACAAACAATGAGATATCTGGATAGATATAATTGAACTGTAGGTGTCTTTCCTGTCCCGATATGAAGTTTAATTGGTATCACGTACTATTAATCTGTGAAGGAATAAGTCTTGTTCAGTTGTGTTATTTTTAAAAGAAGCTTTACAAGGCTTAAGAAAAAAAAATAAATTCCACTCATTGCATATCCAGCAAAAATCATGGTAATGAGTTAGAAGACATTTCACTTTACAAGCAGCTACAGCATTAAAATCTTCATGCTTGAGGGTCAGAGAGAAAGGAAGAAAACACGTGGTATGACTAAACAGACTTTCCACATCTAGATCACTATGTCAGGGTCACATTCAATTCAAAATGCATTTTTATTGGGTCGCCTTTGAGTTCTTTTTAAAATAAAAATAGAAAAGACTTCCTAACAAACCATATGCATCACTCGTGAGAAAACAGAATTAGTGTGTGGCTTATGGTCAAATCTGATCCAATTTAAAAAATCCAAACAAATCAAACCCCAAACTTCACGGTGCAAACAGTAAAATGAATAATTTTAAACAATCCTGCCCTGCTGAATTCCCTTTGTGCAAAAAAAAAAGCAGGAGTAACACGGTACAGAAGATAACGCCAATAGAATAAAACCAGCCCTGCCAGCGTTTTTATTAATTATTTTCATAAACGTATATTGTGCCTCGCAATTAAAATGCCGTGTGCCTGAGTTGCCATGGCAGCACAACTTCCACAGAACAATAAATTCTTCCAGCTCAGCTCCGACCAGGGCTGCAAAGCTGTGAGGAAGGCTGTATTTGAAAGGTGTGCGGGCCGAGAGGGCAGAAATCAAGAGGGGGAAAAAAACCCCATAGCTTCCACTGTTTAGAAAAGGCAGAAATCGATACTGAGGCCAGACTTTCACATTTCCAGTGGGGCTTCTGAGGAATGTGAATTCTACCTAATTTTTTTTCCCCTTGGTTTTTTTTGTTGTTTTTTTTTTTTCCTTGGGTTTTTGGTTTTTTTTCTTCCTTCCCACTGAAATTGTCTTCTCGGTCCCCTAGTAGCTGCAAACAATCTTGACAGACGATTTGAGCGGCACTCACCTCGGGCAGCGTGGCCAGAGCTATAAATAGTGCCCTGCCCGCTGCCATCTGCCCCTCTATTCCCGTGCCGCCGCCGCTGGCACCGGGCTGGGCCCCGCGCTGCCAGGCCTCAGGCCAGGGAGCTGGCCCGGCCGCAAGGCCTCGCAGTAACGAGCTGAGGAGGGGAAATAAATAAATGTTGTTAACCGCTGGTTTGATATTCGTTGTTACAAAGAAAGGGGGTGAATGCTAAGAGGCTCTTTTGGGGTAATTAGTAACGCGTACAGTCTGCAGGCCCGCTTGTTGTATTCAGACGGGTCCTCGCGGTGACACCGATCTTCTTTTCGGTTTCACAGAAATTAGTAATAGGTAAAAATAAACCTCAAAGATCAACTGCAGTAGCCAAAAATAATCCAGCTGGGAGTCGAATCTAACTTTCTGAATGAGTCAGCAGCAAGAATGTGGAGCGAGTTAAGAGAGCAGGGTTTGCCCTCTCCTCCTCAGCCCCTTGGTGCTGCCCACCATCACCAAACCCGTGCACAGGCACTGCGGACAGATCCTGACAGCAATGTTTCAAGGCAGAGGAATGACATAAATGGCCTCAAGTTGGGCCAGGGCAGGTTTACGGTGGACATGAGGAAAAATGTCCACCTTGAACAGGTTCTCAAGGCCTGTCCCAGGCTGCCCGGGGCAGCGGTGGAGTCCCCATCCCTGGAGGGGTTTCAAAGCCGTGGAGATGTGGTGCTGAGGGACATGGTTCAGCAGTGGACTTCGCAGTGCTGGGTTAACCGTTGGACTTGATGACCTTAAAGGTCTCTTCCAACCAAAACTATTCTACGACAGTTATCTTTTCATCTCTAGAGTAAACCAGACAGAGCAGGCTTCCAGAAGCAAGCCACCATACTAGTGGTGTGTCTGCAGTTCACCACCTTTCCTGCAATACCTGCCACATGGAACGATGTGACCCCTGTGAGCACACACAACTGCCACGGCTGATAAAATGCCTCATTTCAGCACAAAATAGATTGCATTAAAGTTGACTACAGAATTCTTGTCTGGCACTGCCAAATAACGTTGCTAATTTGAGGGAAAAAAAAGAAAGACATGGTATTTAATTTTAGTTTTCATGATTAAATACCTTGGGGCTCGATTCCTCTTTCACTGTGGTCAGAAGCAGAACTGACACAGATTTAGCAGTGCTACGGCTTCTAAAATAGAAGCTCTCTCTACATAAAGATTTTGACATCACTAATCAGAGGTTACATAAAATTCAGCCAAATTTCACTTATGCTTACAAACCTCTGCTGGTAGAGTTGTTATCAATAGGTTGAGCAAGCACGTTTTGCGTAGTTTTTAAAACGGTGTAGTAGAAAAAAAATATCATAAAGTGATAACCTTTTCAAAGATCCTGATCTAGTAAAAAAATAGAGTCATTTTTATAGCCTGTACATAAATGTCTCCAGCTTCACTCAAACCTACTTTTCAAGTGTTCCACCATAAAACTAAGCAAAATTGTTCCTAATATTTAAACAAAAAAAAAAAAAGGAAAAATCATGGTAATTGCATCATTCTATGATAATGCATGATAAGCTCGATTGTGCCCGTGTCTTCCAGCTTTTTGGAATCGCTCTCATTCTAAAGAAAACGAGTATTTCCACTACCTATAAAATCTAAGCAATGCAGAATTGGGAACTTAAGTCTACGCTGGGACTTAAGTCCTAGTACATGAGCTAATTCACATCAACAACTGCTTGGTTATGGTTCCATTGCCAGTACTGCCACTCACGCTCCCAGAAGAGATGTAAGAACAGTGAAAGCTCACCTACCTCCGGCTGGTTAGCTTTGAGATGTGTTCTATATGTGTATGCTCACACTGTGCATTGATGGGACCCTAGGAAGGTAGCACACCAGCACAACAGGCCACCCAGAATGGATTCAGAACCCCCCTTGGCAGGCCAAGGTGTAGCTGCCTTGATTTAGCGATAGCAACAGTCCTGCTTGGAGAGAATGGCTTGGCTAGGTCACCTCTAGACATCCCTTCTCCATCTCTGGCAGTGCCTTCTGGGTGGATCCTGTCTCTGCTTCTATTTAGGACCTCTGCTATAAGGATTAGACTTCTCCAAAAAGACGAGGAGAAAGGAAACAGAAATGGGTAAATGAGAATCCCACTCAGGAATCAGGCTCCTAACTCCAGCTGAAAGTCACCTGCTGTGGTGAGAATTTCGTCCCAGCTCAGCTCTCTGGTTTAGAAGGATGGCTCCTGCTGGTCAGTACTTTTTTTGCTGACAGCAGACAGGATCCTCCAGAACTTTCATGCTCTCATTCCGTGAGCATCTGCGCAAAGGAGCCTAGTTTGTGCGCCGAGTGAGGTACCAAGCAAGCAGCAGTCACTTGAGTATCTACAGAGCAAGTCAGTAGGAGGAGGTAGCAAATACTCACATTTACTTTTTACAAGGTAATCTTTCTGACAAGGTAATCTCTAATGTACTTTAACCCACGTACTCTTAACTTACACACTCCTGACACTTGAAATATCTAGTTTTGCTTCAGGTGGGAATTCGCCTCAGCAGCAGAGCTGGTGAAATGGGAACATTCATTCCCCCTTTTTTCTGCAGCTAGCAGAATTTTAGTTTCTCCTAAGTGAATCTATCAATGATTTTGTTTCAATTATATGTTCAGGCTGCCAAATGGGATAAAATACATCCTTTGTAACATTTTCATCTCATCCCTGAAAAGATAAATTCACCTGCCTGAATAAGGGGGAAAAAAAAAAACCAAACCAAAAAACACAGAAGAGGTTTCTTAGAAGCACAAAGAAATACTAATCCATGGAAAACTAAATATAATCAACATAGCTTAAAAATAAATAAATAAATCTTATCAGTACAGAAATATCGAGCCAAATTCCTGCAAGTTTAGAGAGCTTTGAAACAGAATCCCAGAGCTGTTGAGGTCGGAAGGGTCCCCTGGAGATTGTCTAGTCCAACCCTCTGCTCACAGCAGAGGCAGGCTGCTCAAGACCACATTCAGTGACCGTTAGAGTATCTCCAGGGATGGAGACTCCGCAACCTCTGTGGGCAGCCTGTCCAGTGTTTCACAATGCTCATGGTAACAAATTTGTTCTTATCATTAAACAGATTGTCTTGTATTTCATTCTGAGCCCATTGCCTTTGTTCCGTTACCGGTAACACTGTGTCTACCTCCATCAGAAGATGGAGACACCTCCTGCCACCAGGTATTTATACACATGGGTAAGAACTCCCTCAGCATTCTCTTCTCCAGGCTGAAAAATCCCAGCTCTCAACCTCTCCTTGGATGATGGCTGCTCCAAGCTCTTCATTAATCATCTTCATGGCCCTGTGCTGGATTCACTTCAACCTGCCCGTGCCTCTCTTGTCCTGGGAGCCCAGCAGTGGACACTGCACCTCCATCCCCAGGGCTAAGCAGAAGGGAAGGATGACCTCCCTTCACCGTCTGCACCAAGGAGGGCTTCTCTACTTTACAGCACCACTGGTAGACAGACCTTCATGCCAACAGATGGTACCAGAACATCCATACAGTGAGCTACGCTACAAGTTTTAACATTCCCTTCATATTTACTTGCCACTAATAGTAAAACCATACACAGGAGCCACCAGTAAAAGGTCACTTTCCACTAACACATCACTCGCTCTGGACGGTGTGTCTTCCAACAGTGCAAGGTGGCTATGAATGGTTAAAACATAGCAAGCTCACAAAGCAACACCTTTTGAAATAGTGTTTTTCTTTAGCAATGTATATATTTAAAGAACACTAGCAATTTTTTTTTTCCATTTCTGCAGCAGACAAGTTTCCATCACAGTGAGGTTTCCAGGCCAGAAACTAGTGTTTTGATTGTAAAACATTAAGCCTGAAGCAAGGGGAGCAGCAGAGCAAAAGGTTTTTATCATTACTCTTCAGGCTTTAATTACCTTTATCAAATACCATCTGAGACTAGCTATTTTTAAAGCCCTGCACCGATTCTGTAATTACACTAACTTAACACAGATTTCATTCTTCCCTACTTACACAGCTTTACCCTAAAGAAAACTCAATGTATTTGTGTAGAAAGTACTGTAGGATATTTACACGCCAATCAATCTGGAAACAGCAACTTCCAGACACGATTCTAGGTTAAAAGTTGTCTGTTGAATGCAAACAAACTCTATAAAAGGAAACTGGAAGCCATATACTGAAATGATTTAGGACTACGA
This sequence comes from Actenoides hombroni, assembly GCA_024336885.1. NCBI lineage: Eukaryota > Metazoa > Chordata > Aves > Coraciiformes > Alcedinidae > Actenoides > Actenoides hombroni. The sequence continues at coordinate 5,772,514 of WUAM01000299.1, forward strand.
TGCCCTTCAGCAGCAGAGGCAAGTGGCCATTAAAAGCTTTCTTTTCGTGCAGTGAAAATACAATTTCTGATAGTTTAAATACCAATTTGGATAGTGTCATTTATTATTCCTTAGGTGGTATCAGGTTTAATGCATCCACTGGGAAAAGGAAAAGCAAAAAGCCCTTTTTTATTTATCATCGCGTGCAGTCTCTTGCAATGCAGAGTCAGGATCTGTCACTAAACACTGTACCACTTGCAAAAAGGAAATGAGAGGTTATTAAATACTTTTATCGGATCACAATTATTAATATTAAAAGCTTTCACTTTTACTTAAGATCCATTTCTTAAGCAGGCTTCTTTAGTTCAGCTAAATCCAAATTCTGAGACAGAAAACAAGGCTTTCTAAAAGCCCCGGATAAAAGGTGTCCAGCACCGAAATCATCCTCGTCACTGAACGGCTGAAAGAAATCTAGACGAAAAATGCCACAAAACTCCCCCAAAAGTAGGATAGGCAGGCAGGCTGCACACATGGAAACTGAGAAAAGGCAGGAGAACAACCCACTGTAAAGAAGGGAAAAGTTGCCCACTGACAACTGTAAGGAGATGCAGCCCAGCAAGAACTGACACATCGATTACATCAAACGCTTCAAAAATTAAGGCAGAGTAACTAGGCATGCAGGGGGAAAATGAGTAAACTGTCATGGGACTACGATGCACAAGCAGCATCTGAATTGGAACTGGAGGCAAAAACGTCTTTTGAAAATTTCCTTTTCCAGGAAGGGCCCTAAACGACAAGGCTTCAGAGCCCCATTCTGTTCAGGCTGGCTTTTGCTGGCCAAACGAACCTTTATTTTTGTTTAACGCGCAGTGGCAGAGCCTACCAAGAGAGGCAGTGCACACCCAGCTCACAGCTGCTGTTTACCTCAAAGCTGGGACCTTGAGACATGAGAAACATCTATTTAAATCCTTCTTAAACCAAGGACAAAATTTAATCCAATTCTTCCATGTCCTCCCCTGTGAGCAAAGGGAGCTCTCTATAAGCTCTTTCTCAAACATTCAAAGAAAGCAGACTATCATCATAGGAGAGGTCAAATGACTGACAAAGTAGGGAGTGCTCCTCCAACACAAGGGGGTGGGGGTAAAGAAGGGAAAAAAAAAAGAAAAATCAATATATTACCATGAAAGACTGTTGGTAATAAATCAAAATCATGGTAGAGAGTCTATTAATACAAGCTTAAAAAGTGAAGAATAGAAAGAAGGAGCAAAGATGCCCAAACATAAAAAATTCATGCTGTTTGATTTAAAAGGCTTCTCTTTTTTACACGTTTCGAGCTGGATCAATAAATGCTTTTTAGGAATATTCTCAGTATTGTGTAACTTGCACATATGTGTTAACTCAAAATATAATGCAACCCTCCACTGCTCTGGAAAGCTAAAGGAGTGCTAAGTATAGCTCAGATCCTGACAATATCTTTTTTTTTTTTTCTTTAAAATACCTAATTTGTTCATTCTGTGTTGTTCTGCTTTGATAATTATTTCTTTTCTTCTCTCCCTGACTCACACACTGAGGCGACCGAAGGAGAATGAACAAATAGAGGTGGGAGGAGAGTGGAGAAGTGGCATGGATTTGAAAAGCTATGAATGCCTTCAATCATGTGGAAAATCACAAGTACCAACCTTTTAACTTCTGTAATTAAAGACTCATGACATGCAGTACTGAGCAGCTTTTAGTAGTTCACTACTCAGTACAATTACATTTTAAAGGCTTGTCTTCATTTTTACGCCACTTTTAGTTTCTAACACAGTACTTAAACAACCGTACTTAGAATTTCATACTGGAAAACAAAACCTGCCTGGCAGCTACGAAGGGCAAGAACCGACGGGGAGGCACTAGAGAGGAGCCGGTGCACTGCCATTCCCAGCCACCCTGGTTTGAGACAATCACAACTCAGCTCCTGGTGGAAAACCCCACACTGATTTTATGGAAGAAACGACAGAGAAAGCAACGCTGAAACTTCCAACCACAGATCAGAAGTCCCAGTTTACTCAGTGAAGCATGACACATGAGCAGTGCTGCATCCCGCTGCCTGGAGGGCCATCGACAGCTGGATTCCCCTTCCACCCAAGGGTTCTGAGAGCACTGCAGCAAGGTGAAAGGATTCACCTTGAACACGCTGCTGAAGGGAGCCCCGGGAAACATCAGATTTTCTCCTTTTATTTATGTTTGAGATATTAAGTCTCGGCTTTAATAAAATCTGAGTGGGCATAGTCTTTTAAAACACTGCTGGAACGCCCGTGTGATATAAACCAAGAGCAGACGGAATCGTACAAATGGGGAAAAAATAGATGTGACTGTGTCCACCATATTAAAATCTTAACTGATTCTCATTTCCAGACCTGTGGCAAGTACGATTCTAAGTCCTTGCTTCGAATACCTCCTTCCTTTCCATTTTCTACCTAATTCTGGCGGCTACTGTCAGCAGGTATTGTAGAAGTACAATACAGACTCCTCAAAAGGCAGATTACACGTCACCGCTTGCTGTGGCATGTTCCATGCAAACCCACACCCACCACGAATTGTATTAGATAATTGGTCACATTTCAAGAATAAGAACCTGATTTTGTAAGGACTAAAAATCGTTCAGCGCTCCCTGCAATTAAAAGACAAAGGCATGTGCAATGTGCTGCATTTCAACCCTAAATTTAGGTAAATATAAACCAGGATCTCCAAAGCCAACACAGAAAGCCTTAAAGAAATTACACGTATCAAACATCCAAATAACATCTTAAGAGAAAGGAGTGAAATCCAAACTGCAAAAGGAAAACGCATTTTAAATCAAGCTGAAATGCACGAAAATAACATCGTGTAGACAGAAAGCAAGGCTGTAAAATAAGGAGCTTGCAGGCTCCTTTTCTTCAAGGAGAAAGAGTAGTAATTATATCACTGCTCAGGCCCAGAAGATGGCAATCAGGATGAAGAGAATGCACTGGGAAGTAATCCACGTCAGACCTGTTAATGCCACAACATACATCTCTCTGACATTAACAGAGACCAACAGACACAAATAAAGAGCAGCCAGTAGATAATCTGTTTATATTTCTACTTGGCTTTTTAGTTAAGGAGGGATTTGGTGAAAGGAAAGGCTTTACCGCAAGCTGCATGCAAAGTTCTTCGGCTGTTTTTCAGGAATTATTTAAGAATTGTTGCAATTCAAGAGGCAAAAATACTGACTGATGATTTCTCCTGAAGCAGACAGCATCCCTGTTGCTATGAGCAAGGTTCTCCATCACTAAATGTTTAATCCTATGCAGATGTGATTAAGAAAATCAAATAACTATTCATTTCGAACTGCAAAAATATAAATTTTATCAAGGCCTTATACATAAAAGTGTTCTTAAATGTTGAGGCCTTGTGGATTCCAATTCCTCTGGCTTTTGATAACAGAATCCTTTTCAGAATCGGTTTGGCTTGTAAATATAGCACAGTAACATGTTCAGAGTCAGTCTGCACATATTGAAATGGGTTTGGAAATGAATGTATCTTCCCCCATGCAGTATTTTTCAGCAGTGAGAAAGCTCTTAAGTCCTGAAAATAAATAAAAAAAAAAAACCAAACCAAAACCACAATAACATTTCTATCTAAATAAATGCATTGTCCAAAGGGTTGAGGACATGGAATTGGCACTAATAAATCCTACCAAGACAGGCTTTCCCCCACCCCCACGCTAGAGACAGGGGTTTAATTTTTCACAACAGTGAAGAGAAGGTGAAAGATATTTTTAGAAGAGCAAAAAAAAAACAAAACCAAAAATAGTTTATCATCTTAACTCTCACTCAAAACCATCCCCTCTCTTTCTTTCCTTTGAGTGTAACTGATGTGGTCGCTTGGAAGTTTATAAACTTTAAGTTTCAAGAATTTCTACCAATACTTCCTCTCAGCAAATACACATCTAAGAAAATCTAAACTCCAAGTAGAGGAATAGGAGTGAAGCAAGAGCCGAGGCTGGCAAGAAATGTGTGCAAAGTAAATTAATTCCATTTATTAATACCTGTACAGTCTGGGAACCAGGAAATATATCCCCAACCAGCAGACACTAAGCATGCAATGACTCGTGCAGCTGTAATTCAATTTCTCTTTCACAGAAAATATAACAAATGGTTGGGACTGCACATAAATATCCAGGTTTGCACAGCAACGCTATGGCCCATGTTGGATACCGTAGCTGAGCAGATTAATGACCAACAAAATAGGGGCCCACATTTAGAAACCCAAAAAAGCTCTCTGAAATTTTTCAGAGCAGAAGATCCTACTCAACTTAACCACATTCATCATTATTTAAAGATTTATTATGTTGCATATACATCTGCAAAGGTTCAAGATGCTCGTTACCATAAACAGCAGCCAAAGGAGGACCATTTTAGAATTTACTATATAACCTGAGAACATCACTTGCCCGTTTCTATGCAACTACTGAAGGCCATGCAATTTTAGAGAACACATACTCTATTCAAACCCCTCTGCTTGCCATACGAAGCGTAGTTCTTGGACCAGCCTGGCTACGGGGTGTCTGCCTCGGTTTACCCGGCTCCACGCGAGCAGCGCATCTCTCATCGAAGCTCCGACTCCTACAGCCCCGTTTCACTGTCAGTATTCTTAGCACAGTCAGAGCGGGTAGTGCTCTAAATCAGTATCACTCTTGGGTTTTACTTTCAGGTTTTGATTTTAACACAAAATATAATTACTTTGCTAGGAAAAAATTACAGGTTTCCCCTGCATCCACCGGCAAGTATTTTCCTAGCACAATGGGAAATCAGAACTATAAAAAGATTCATATGTTACAGAAGAAGATCAGTAAGCAACTTAATGAACACAGTAAGAAAAAATTTTCCACATAAATGTGAAATACTACAATATGTGTGAGAGCTGTAACATTTAAACTGTATACGTGCATATAAAATGCATTAGACACTGTACAGCGTGAAAATTAAAAAGCAGACTTATATTAGCTTTTCACTTCTGAGAAGAAAATGACTGACTGTAATTAAGACAAATGACTACACCACACACCCATCCAGCACACAGAACATTATACAGTGTCACTGCATTTGGAACATTTTATGCTGAAACCTTTCTTCAAGCAGACAGGTGTCACGTCTACTGAACTGTTGCTGAATCTCTTTGCAGTAAGTACGCGCATTAAATAGGACCAATGTTGACTAAAATGCTATTCTATTTTTATTTTTTTAAGAGAGTGGCATTCAGAAGTTACTTTATCCAATTTGCTTTTGCCTCCTAGCACCTACACTGCTGGAAATCACAGAGGCAGAGGAACATCGCTGCCACCCGGTACACCGGCAAGGGAGGTGAGAATCGAAGAGGACTGACGTTTCAGAGTCTGCTGACACTCTTACCTTGTAAATTGTGAACCCATCGCTGAGAAAAACTGAAGGTACTTCAACTACTCATCTGAAGTCCTAAAATGAAGTAACAGAAATTGAAATGGATAGATTTTATTTTCCTGCACCGCCTTTAAGAATGCCAACTCCATACTGAAGTGCAGTATTTCACTATGGAAACTCCTCAGCATACTCCAGTGAAGGAACCTCCTTTGGTTTCCCCAAGCCCACAGCCTCTCTTTCTCTTCGGCTTATCTGCTAGTATCCCAGCTGACACCTACTCTGCAAGCTCTTCCTTGTATTTTCTTGGCCAAACTAAAGAATGACCCGGTCTGACTGTGCTAAGGACAACCACCTATCCCAACCCTCATCCCCTCCAAAGCCACCCTCCCTGCAGCAGGGCCAGCCCAGCCCAGGAGCAGCATGCCCAGCACAGCTCGACAGTCTCCATCATTTGCTGTCTTTGCAAAACGGCCAAGGGACATGATGAGTGAGACACAGGAGATGGGATCAACCAAAAGATCTCACCACTGCCTTCTGACCTACGGTCTGTGAGAAATTTCCCCTTAGCGGAGTGACAAAGATAGGCTTTGGCAACATGAGGAACTAACAGACTATTCGGGCTGTGCCTGTGCCTCCCCTTCTGCCTTCATTCTTGTGCTGGTTTAAAACTGTGAAGGAAGTAATATAATTTAAAGTTCTGCTCTGTATACTGCAAACCATTGTATCCAAAGGTAAGAAAGTAACGTCCAGAGGGCAAGAAAATCCTCCCATTCTGCTTCAGACAAAAGCAGCCTATTACACACTCCACTTTAAACATATTTATTATCCTTTCTCTTTATTTTCTCAAGTATTATGCTGTTGAACGGGTTGAGCAGGCTTTAAAGAACTTTGCCTACCTACTGAAAACCTTTTCTGTTTCGGTAACTTCAATGGCACTGAGGAAATGTTAGCACTGATACCATTCACATACCATCTTCTCATTAAAAGCCTTCACATCTATTGTTGCTGGTTTAAATCTGTTTTTCTTCATCACCATTCTCCGACCTCTTCTTTATCTTGTCATTTTGCTGGTATTTGTTGCAACAAATAACAAGACCTGCTTTCAGCACCCAATTACAGGAACAATGCTATCCTCTAACTGCATAAGACAGCTTTTCATTACACTTGCTCTCACCAATACATCACTCATAGCGATGCATTAAAATGTATTTTTAGCCTCATTTCTTATGGAAATGACTCTTCCCCAAGTACTCCGTGGGTTCCAGTGTTCCCTCGGCTTCTATCTCCTTTCAATAACCTGGCAGGTGGGGATTTTCACTGACACATAATGGAAAGGCACTTGACACTTCTAATTGTTACCCACTTTATTATTTGTGGACCAACTGCTTATGACCAGTAGGTCAGAAATAAAATAAATTACTTCAAAAGTAGTATTTTCACTAAATCTCTTTCTTCCTTGACTCTGCAAAGCTACGCTGCCCAGCAGTGATTGCAAAGGCATCAATTTGATGTGTCTGTGGATAACTAGCTGCTTACTTAACAAAACCAACCCTCAGATTTCTTAAAGGCCAGAACATTACATTTGAGGTTGTTTTTTCTTGAGGGTCCTAAGGGCTTGAGCAAAGGAAGGCTTAATAGCCTTCACAAAATCCCCCTTGCTTTACATTTTGGTCAAAACATTCTTATGCAGGTATTTTTCTTTGATATTTAGGTAGCTCTGACCAAGTTGTTGCCATATCAATTTCTGTATGCTGTCCACTTTGAGAAAAATGATGTTACTTTGTAAGATTCAAATTAGTTACCCACATAGAGAACACCTCAATTTCTGCCACAAAAGAGAACCACAATTTCACTTGCTCTCCCGTCCAAAGATTTGTACTTTTTCTTTACTTTTGGGGTCAGTTGTGTTTTAATCATTATTAAAATAAATCCAGTCCGCTCTTTCCTGAATAACATCAAGCATTTCTTTTGGGGAGAGCAGGAGGGCTGAGACCTTGGCTTCGACACAGACCTAGAAGACAGTAGGAGGCATGTGATAACCAACTCTAATCGGCATCATCTGCACAGTAATAATCTCTTTTCTTGGCTCCATATTTTGAATAAAGCCTCATGACTTACAGTACAATCCAGAGTGCTTCAGAAGAGTGCATTTATTTACACTCTGCTAATAATTCATCCCCAAGCACGTAGTCCATAAATTGACTAGCAGCACACTTCATCACCCAGAGAACCTTCCCCCAAGTAATGCTCCAACAGTTCTACAAACCAGTGATTTAAGGCTCCACACACAGTCACATCCACGTCAGCATTAGACTTATCCTAGTATTTTATTCAGACTTTAGAAAGACAAATATAGCAAAAGCACCATCATTTCCTACGCATAGGGTTTTCTCTGCTAACAAATCCCACTAGAATTTTAATGCTCTGTCCATACAGCTTAGGGATTATTCATATCTTAACCACCTAGGAATGCCATAAGCATGAATAACTAACTGTACTTGGAAGCACAGGAAGCGTGGCAAAGTTGGTATTAAAAAGTTGATACATTTTTTGCCGCACAATATTTCTTAATATTGTGATGATCAGAGGATGATCAGAGGGCTGGAGCACCTCTGCTATGGGGACAGACTGAGAGAGTTGGGGTTGTTCAGTCTAGAAAAAAGAAGGCTCCGGGGAGACCTTAGTGTGGCTTTCCAGTGTCTGAAGGGGGCTACAAGAAAGCTGGGGAGGGACTTTCCAGGCTGTCGGGCAGTGATAGGACTGGAGGGAATGGATTAAAACCAGAGATAGGTCGATTCAGGTTGGACAGTAGGAAGAATTTCTTCCCCAGGAGGGTGGTGAGACACTGGCACAGGTTGCCCAGAGAGGTGGTGGAAGCCCC
>WUAM01000299.1:5780875-5811358 GCA_024336885.1 Actenoides hombroni
GGTGTCCCTGCCCATGGCAGGGGGGTTGGAACTGGATGATCTTTAAGGTCCCTTCCAACCCTGACAATTCTATGATTAATATCATGGTAACAGAATGAAACTCAGTGGTGACAGCGAATAGAGTTACCTCTGCAAAAGGATACAGCAGCCATCAGAGTTTAGAATACTGGCTGTAACAAAAGTAATTGCTAAACACCTTTCTGCTTTACCCAAAGGACACGGAGGCACGTTCCTGAGTGTGCTGACTCTCTGGGCTAAGGCTTTGCAAAACTCTACACCGCTTTTCTGAAGACTCAAATTATTGTTATGTGGACAAACTTGCTACTGATGTCAGCGTAAGATTTGTTTCTTACCGTTTGTGTTGTAAGGTATATTTGGGTTTGATCTCTAGAAAATGCTGAGGTTTTCTTCAGACTTGAACCAGGAAAATTTGCAAACTCTGGAAACTGTCCCTGTCCCCACTTACAGCTTTCCTGAGAAAGCCTTCACTACGCTTCCAGCCTCAGCTCCATTACGGGCTAGGAAAATAACACCACCCATTCCAGTGAAACCCTTCTTCACTCAGAGCCCTGCTAAAAGAACCACCTATCCCAGAGTTCCCAGAAAAGTTCTGAATTGTGCAGCTGGGGGGGGGGGAACAATTCGAAGAACCGCAGTTCTAAGACTGGATTTTCTAAAACGCATCCTTCATCTCACCAAAATCCCATCCCTGGCCCACTAAAAGACATCAGTTCATTTCTCAGCCAACGGATGCTGTTAATCGCTCCGACGGTGCCGCTTTTGCCTCGCACCGAGAATCACCAGGGGCCAAGCAAACAAGGTGTTCCCAAACAACTGCTTCAGGCGTGTCTTTTCTAATCCTGCTTTACGGTTATGAACCCGCAAAGCAAGACAGCACGTACAAATGTGACAGGGTTAACTTCTAACAAAACTCTGCTGTCTATTATTTTGTCACACAAACCGTGGAGTGGGAGAAAACACGGCGAAGGGATAGATGTTGTCTGCTTCTTGGCATTAACATGAAGGTAAAAAAAGATTCTCTAATGGAAAGAGGTAGAGAAAACAAACGCTGCTGGTTCCAGCAGAGCAAAAATGTGATTTAGCCTTGCCCACCTGCTACCACCTAGCAGCATTTTAAAACAATCTCATCTGTATTAGACAAAAAGCAGCGTTAAGTCACCCATCCTATGGCCCATCGTGGACAGTGGGCAACAGTGTGACTGCTGAGGTTCAAAGAGCAGCCCACTTGGAGAATAAATTGAACTGAACCGCAGCCCAGCAGGATGGAGCTCTGTGGGTAGAGTGCAAGGGATGCTACCTGCTGTGAAAGCAATGGAAAACTGACCGAAGCAAGTCATTGTTTCAACTGATTCCATTTTTCCACACTGTCCAACCTCTCATCTAAGTCTTTTACCCAGTTAAAAAATCTTCCTTTTGGACTACAACTCTGAATCTCTGAAATACGTTTTGATCAACAAAAACCTGCTTGGTTTGCCATTACTTGCTGTTAAGTATTAATTGTTCATGACCTGGAGAGTTCCAGTTCCCAATATAAACTAGAAAAAGCAGTATGAAACATGCTACTTGACACAATCCATATTCAGATAGGTTACTTAGCTTCCTTCCTCCCCTCTGATCTCAACCAAATTCTAAGCAAGCACCAGGAAGGCAAGATGACAGAATGAAAAAATAAATAAATGAATGAATGAAAAATAGGAGGAATGGAAATAATCCATTACGTTGATGGATCCATTAAATTTAACTCGTAGTAGCACTTCCATCAGTGGGATAACCATTCATTCCACGCAGACAACTTCAAAATCAGAAACAAAGAAGCTCTAGGCTCAATATCTGTAATCCCCAACTCGGCTATCGAACGAAACAAAACACAACACCCCAATACCATGGAATATGAGCTAGAAGAAAATGGTCAAATTTTCCAATCTCAGTAAGTTTACAGGGTATCTGTGGAGATTATTTATTTGTTTTAGTACCAAATGCATAGTTGTTGAGTTACCTGACTGGGATTTTGGGTTGCAATTCAGGCCGGGTGTACTTAACAGCCTCAAATGAATATTTAGCACTCAAACTTGAAATCCCCAGGTTTCCAGGTTTTCTCTCTCTCTCTCTCTCTCAACACCTCAAGAAAGATCACAATCTGCAGAGCTCTAAAAGGCACGAGATATAATCTTTGCCTCCAAGTCCTGACTATTCGTGATTATTTATTGTCTTTCTAATAGCCATTTGGGAATGACCTTTAAATTTAAAGATCTTCCCCCGTGGGTATCTACTGTATAATACTGAGGTCTGGAAGACAGAGCAGATGACAAAAAAAAATGCTGATTTGTGGCTGGGTGGGAGCCTGAGAGCCTCCCCCTAACACGTATGAGCTTTTAAACTTCAAGCAAGATCTCAAGCAGAGGTCTAAATGAATTTTGGACACAGTGTTTTAGAAACAGAGGGGAGTGAGGTTCCCGAAAAAGGAACCTCAAAGACCAAGCAAAACAAAGACAATCAAGAAGTGCAAAATTACTCAGAATCCATCGGATCAGCTCTTGATCCTGTCTTAATCACTTGGGGGTTTGGTTTATACAGAATATATTACAGGATAGAGAACTTAGACGTGGTGTCAGAATGGAAATAATATTATTTAAAGTTTAGGTAATGTAATCAGAACATAAATTGAAAGCCTACGAACACACCAGAACGGATCAAGTTTTGACCACAAGGTATTTTTTTAACTAAAAAACCAATGATGTGTAACCACCAGAAAAAGTAGCTCTTTAAAACCATCTAAAAAAAAAAAAGGAAAATAGTTCTTGCTTTTCAAATTAAGCTTCTGCTTCACAGGCCCCAAAAAATGATTTTTCATAGGAAAAAACCAAAATTGTAGAAATGAAAACTAGTAATGGCAAGGATGGCTGTCTAAGCTGCTTCCCTCTTCCTTCACATTCAGCCCTACTGAGAGAAATAAATTAATAATCAGAGATGTAAAAAAAAACCAACATTGCTCCAGAAGCCAATATTTGAGAACAACAAGAAACACCTTCAAAAATAAGGCATAAGGTTTCAGGTAAAACATTTTTGGAACACTTGAAACTTACACCTTTCCAAACCTTCCCACACTGACTGGAGGAATCCATGCTTGGTGGCATCATGCACATTAAAAAGAATCACTGTCATTGAAGGCACCGCTGTTGCCGAAAGGTTTTGCTTGGTTCTATTTTGTTCTCTTTGTTTCAAGGTTTCTGTAACATTTACTGGACGAGTTCCAAGTCGACTCTGGAGTTGATCCCATCCACCCAGATGGTGTCTCTGCATGTGACAGGGTGGGGAGGGAGGAAGGACATCCTCCTTCAACCTCAGCTGAGGAGCAGCTCCACTTTTACAGAAGCCCAATGACAACCCTACACAGAATACCTGGATTGAACAAACAAACTCAGGGCAGTTCTCTGGTGCAGGGAGAGCATTCAGGCCTATTCACAGTCACATTTCACAGCACCAGAATATGCTGGGACCCTAATACATGTTACCTCTGCCTTGCTGGGATGAATTTTAGCATATGTGCTCAAAATGCTTGAGCATTCTCCAAGGGAAGGTAACTCAGAAGCACTGGGGCATTAAATCTGTGAGTTTGTGTGAGTTTTAGAGTTCAGATCTTTAAATCCAGCACTGCAGAATGTCCAGTCAAAAAGACCTCAGACTGGGTTCATTCCTTTTCCTACACATAATTTAATCTCCTGTGAATTACAGAACTAATAATGAAACGAGTTTGAAAGTTGCCCGTTTTACAGCCTTTAACTATCCACATAATTAAGATTCAAGTCTTTAAAAGCAAGAGACCAGAATAAAAAAATAAAAAGAAAAAAACCTGACACCACTTTCTATCGGTGTTGAAAGCGAGGTTATAATCAAGCTAGTTATCAAAACTATTAATTACTATGAGATGCAAACAACAGGGTCTACGTTTAATATTACAGTTACGTTTTTCTAAGAGCTAACACTACAAATATGTGTTTTCATTAGGGTTCAGAGTCAAGATTTCGCTGCCAATCTTCTGAACCACTCCTAAGAGGTCATAACAGTTACCAAAGACAGGATACAAACCCACTGGCACTAAATATTACATTCATATTCTACATCTAACTGTGAATTCATGGAACTCCAAGAACAATGCAACCCAAATATAGCACCGTGTATGCTAATATTGCCCTAATTTTGAAAGGAAACGATTAGTAAGAAAGCAGGTCAACTCAGACACAGCTAGAGATGCTGTTGCAAAGAACCAGGAAGAGGCTGAGCCGAGAGAAATCGTTTTGTTCAAGTTTTAACAGCACAAGACAGAACTTGAGCTTGATTTCTATGCATGAGATTATTTTGTTGTGGACAATAAAGGTGGCACGAACGATAAACTGAAGTGTGACCAACAACCTGCTGTTACGTGGGAAGTTCTTACAGGCTTCTTGTAGCAGTAGTCAGAGAATCATGTGAAATACGAAAGCTCTATGCAAAAGTAAACAGATAATTTTGGTTTTTAAGATTACAGTCTCACATAAATAGAAAAATATGGGTTTCGTTACAGCCCAAAACTACACACTCCCTACAACATTTAAGATTTCAACTCCAATTTTTCAGTGTTCAACTATTCCATCAGCCAAACAGGATAGCAGCAGATGACAGCAGCAAAAATTAAGAGTTAATCTCGATTCAGTCTTAATCTTTAATCTAGCAATGGCATATTTTTATGCCTTTTAGGTTCATATAGCTGTATTCCACTTCAAGGAAAAAGGGCCAATATGCTGTTAAATCAAGAAAAAAAAAGAGAGTAATGCAGTTAAGGGGAAGCGAGGGCTCGACAAAGAAACCGTAGCAGAATTTAGCCAAATTCTCTGGAATTCAGATACAGAAATTCCAACCTATCATCTCTGCCTTACACTGTTTACCCTGTCACGTGTTTACCACGTTGATCTATATTTAAAGTTTTTTAATCACATGAAACAACACAGCAGAATGTTCCTACAAGCAGCATTTTTACATACATGGGAAAATAACCCTGTTTTTAAACCCTGCCTGCCCATTTGCCTCTTGGGAGAGCAGCCTGAAAGCATGGAGTGCAATGTAGCAAAGCAGAGCTAAGCATTCTCTCCCTGGTCTCCTTCACGGTCTATGCTTTTCCAGCAGTATTTCTGAACAGAGCTGAGAAACGTTGACTTTTGGACATATGTTACCATATTGTCTTCAGCTGAGCACATAAACACAGATGCACACTTGTTTCATGTGCGACTTCTGTCCTCGTTAGCAATGCTCCTGCTGCATCCCCCTTCTACTGTAATGGGAATGCTCGTGAGTCATGCTGTGTGCTTGCTGGAAAAGCAGAAGTTCAGGGCTTCCCATATCACTGCTAAGCTGGATATAGAAAACTGAACCAAACTGCCTGAACATCCCAAAGTTCCCCTCAAATCGAAGAGGATTCTGCTTGCAGCAGGGATGACAGGTCGGACCGAGATGTTTATGAGTTACAATACTAACAAGCTGCCTCATTTAAAAGCTGCAAACCCCTTTTTGACTAGAGTATTGCAAAGCTTTGAGGACTTCTAGACTGAAAACATAGTTAGGAGGCATGTTAGAAATCCCTGCTAGTGCCCTTACCTTTATCTTTCAATATTTTAGTTCGCTAGTAACAAGAATGTCTCCAATAAGGTAACAGAAAAAAACCCAACCAAACCAGAACAAAATAACTCCACAAAAAACAATAAAAACAAAAAACATAAAACCCCACAAAGAACAAAAAAACTCAAACAAAAATAAGCAAAAAACCCCACAAAAACAATATAAACAAAAAAAATTAAAAAACCCAAAGAACAAAAAAACCCAAACAAAACCAAACCAAAACAAAGCAAAAAACCCCAAACAAACAAAAAAACCCCACACAACAAACCTGCAGAATAAACCAAATATTAACCTGAAATTTCAACATTTTCTGAAAAGCACTTTTTTTTTTTTTTTTTTTCAAATAATAGTTACTTTTTAAGTAAGAAAAATGAAAACACCCATGGCCTTGTTGGTTTCTGCAAGCTGACTTAAATTTTACTGTAAGCAAATGAACAAGACATAGTCAGGAAAATAATTTGACCATGGACATCCAAAACTGTAATTTTTCCATTATGTTCACATCTGGAATCCATGAAGAAGAGGACTGAAGGTAGCCTAAAGCTGCAGTAACGCCTGGAATGGTGAGACAGGAAAACAAATTTGAGCATAGAGACTCCACCTCATGATTTAGTCTCCTCGTCACGAGGCACAAGCACCTAGCAAAGAAAGTACCGCAACGGATCTTCAAAATCACATTTTGTTCACGTAACTATTGGTGGTGGTTTGAAAAGAAAATGGGAAAAACGTCATTAGAGGCCAACCAGTGTTAACTAATCTGATTGCAAAGGAAAGGAGTAGGACAGAACAGCTTTCCTCTATAAAAAAAAAAGCCTGAGGAAATCCATATTTGTGGGAATACGCTGACAGGCGGGGCAAGCGACACGCTGCTTCCAACTCTATAAATACATCAGCCCAAGTTATATGGAGATTGAGCTCAATTTCTGGGTTTATTTCTCATCGGATAACACGTTATTTCAGAAAGCAGATGACATGCTGCTGATCAGGAGAGGAGCAACACAGCCATGCTCAATCCTCACCACGGCTCATTAAGATACTCGCCTTGTTCGCGGGAGGATTTTGTTGTTCGCTTCACTTTTAACTTTGCTGATTGCAGAAATACTTGAGAAAATACCAATTAGTTGTTGGGAACTGGTAACCATATGTCATCAGCCACAACGGGCTGCCTGGGAAATTTTCTCAAGGATTTCATCCTCCTTTGAATTGCAACCTCTGCACCGTCAGTGATCTCGGTATCGTTTTGCTGTTGGTAGGATGCTGCCCGTTTTATAATGCCATGATGAAGTAAAGGACTTGCTGGACCTCTGCTAAACCAGCTGCAGCTTGGGAGGGAAATGGGACAGCCACGTGTAGGGGAGACATCCCTATTTTAAAATACTACCTTATTTAGGTAGGGTTCAGAAGCCCTTTTTGCTGTGGATTGCCAACAATTACAGCCTGGCTCTTCACTACTGCAATTACTGGGGAAAACAAAAGAAAGTTACAAGTTTATGCTCTCGATACTGGAGCTAGCGATATAGTTTCCTTCATGACTGCTTTGCTGACGCTCTTCCAGAAAGTATTTTGCTTCAGCAGGGAGAAAAGATGGGGACAGTTGCTCATACTGACACCTGCACGCTCACAGCCGCCTTCCACGCGCACACAGAGATGCACAGCCACAGATGTTCATTTTTCACTCACAATTTTATTCGGTAAAAACAGCCGAAGTAAATAGTGCATTCTTTTCCTGACAGACCAAATATGAAAAGAAATATCCAGAGTATAGGAAGAGCAATAAAGATGTAACAACAGAGCAGAGCAGGAGGGTATGAGCAGATGCTTTAGGTCGGTCCTTAGTTCCTCTAGCATCCATACCGTCCGCAACAGCAACTAGTCCCAGATGCCCGAGGACAAGTCTAAGAGCAGGACAAACATACTGTGACAATTCCCCTGCTGTAGTCTCCCAGCCTCTGGTAATCTGTGGCATATGGGCTCCCAGGCCAGAAGCATGATGACAGTGTTTAATACACTATTCCTCTTTGAATTACTCTGAATTTTTAACCCATGTCACCTTTTGACATCCAGATCAGAACCTTCCAGACCCTTTTTACTCCCCCACACTTTCATCCTTCCTTTTCTAGGCTGGAAAATCCCAGAGGCTTTAACCTTTCCTTAGAGAAGAGCAGTTGCTTTGTCATTCCTCAGAACTCCTCCCAGCTGGGCTACCACAGACCAGTTACACTGGGCATTCAAGGTCCAGACGCACCATGGTGATGGCAGCGGTGCTTTCTAATAGTTTTATTAATAGTTCTATAAGTAATAAATATCTCAATACTTTTTGGTAAGCCATAGCTCATCAAACTATCATTTCCATAAGGCGATTTGTAGTAACCCAAAATCCTCTTCCTGACAGGAGATGGTTACATTTGGTTATTATATGAAAACTAAGGGCTGCTTTACTTCAAAAATCAGCATTTATATTTAATCTCTTCAATTCAATCTGCCACTTGAAATCCAAATCTTCCCCAAAATAAATTATCAACGAGCATTCCTCAGCCACATCACACTGCAAATCTCTTTTCTACCAACGTAAAAATATTCGTTTTGCTATAAATTTATTTTTAAACCAAATCAATACCATTATTACAAGAGCACTTTGCTATGATTTTTATTCTTAAAATACAGTCATTACTAATGCAGTGAAATTGCTAAAAGAAGATGATCATTGAAGCACAACTGTATCAATGACCAACCATCACAGACATACTTTTCCCCCAAAAAAAAGGTTTCCCAAGCCAGGATAAATGAGAAGAAAGGAGCTGCAGATGCACAGAGACAACATTGACCAAACTTCCAGTGGCACTTAAGCAGTAACCCCACGTTCTGCCATCAGAATCAAAAGGAAATACAACGGAAAGATAATGAAATCCCATCCAAAATACTGATTCACCACCAAAATAGAGTTTCTTCGGTTAGCAACATTTACAAATACAATCAGTGGCAAATAATATTTCAGCCCAACAGAAGAGGTCGGAGAACTTGCCATCTGTCAATGAGGCTTGTTGCCAAGACACCTGAAATCTAGTAAACAAGGTACAGCAACAGCTTCTTTTAGAGACAATGAAATGAAGCCTAAATAGATTTGAGACTAGAGGTAGTCTCTTCAAGGACATGATCTTCCTAATGTTCTCATACAGATTTTTACATGAGACGAGTGAAGAACACATCTACGTAACAGCAAAATTGAATTGAAAATTCTAAGTTCAAATTGAACTTAAAAAAAAATAAAATAAAATAACCAAAAGCCAGAGATCAAGCAAAGCACAGCCAGCAAAGGAAAGAAATTAATTGGGTGCAAGTTCCCAAGGTGAGAGATCACAGAAAACATGGTCTCCAAAAGTCCTGAGTTGGAAAATAATGAAACATTTTAAAAATAATTTCATGCTGACTGCATGCAGTTACGCTTACATTAAGTCAAGTAGTTTGGGGTGAAGGCATTTCCTTTACAGCCTGTGTTTGCTATTTCATCTTCAGCAATTTTCGGACACATTAACACTTAGCCAACTGTAGCCACAAAGCGGTCCCCCCAAACCCTCCAAACGAAGAGAAAGCTGCCACTGAACCCTTGCCATTCTACGGCTGGTTGCGACCCTTCCATGCACACAGTTGTGTAAAAGCTCACTAGAAAAACTGCAGTGGCAAAAATCTACCTGATTACAATAAAATTCCCTTCGAAAGATCCTGTTCACCTACTGAGGGCACAGATGAAAAACAGATGAATCCTGACCTAATCACAATGTATTACTCTTAGTGTATAGATCCCATTTTTTTTTTAATTACAACACATTTCCTTACCCTGAGAAACCCTAAACGAACAACGCTCTGCAAACCCCTCGCGAGGCGGTTTACGGCACGCCTGCCTCCAGCCCTCTGTGCCACCAGGGTTAATTCCAGGTTAGCAGAAGCATCAGCAGAGGACGCGCAGACAATCCGGCATTCCCTGCCCGCTGCCGAAACCGGGTTTGCGCTACGTTGCCAGCCTGGCCTGAAACAGGCACGGGGAGAGGAGGCGAGGCGCGGGCACGTCTCGCTCTGCCGCCGGAACGACACCGCCTGAAACCACCGCCAGCTTAGTCACCAACCATGAATCGGGTTGAAATGGCAAGTCATCCAGAAAGAGACAGAGATGGATCCCAGCAGGCACCGGGGGAGGTACATATTCCAAAGCGAAGCGAGCGGTTTGTGTTTGACCGGCTTTGAAGCCCAGATGCGAACAAGAAGGCCGAGCAACGGAGCGGCGTTAAGGTAAGCTGCCGAGAGAAGCAAGTAAATGTCACTCGTTCCCAGTGCTTGGCCCCCCGCAGCCACGACCTCACCTGGGCTCATCTGATGTCATCATTCCACGTGTGAGATGAGGAGCAGTTCGTCTGAGAAAGGGTCAGCCCTGCTGCCCCAACACACAGCTCCTATAGCTGCCTCCCCAGGAGAGAACAGCTCCTGAGGACCTGGATGACAGTATCCCTTCCGAAACACCAAAACCCTGTGGGTGCAGCTAGTGTCTGTCTTAGGCCTGAACAGATTTGCCCGATGGTGGAAAATATGGGTTGTCCGTTTACAACTCTAAATGTAGATGTCACACAGAAGAGCTTTTGAATGACACGCATGTAAGCACAACGAACAGCGGAGAAGTCACCCAAGGACCACCAACCCTCCCCTGGCACAGGTATTCGAAGACCTTCCTGCCTACAGTGTTTGAAATTTTAAGTAATCCAGGTTCCACAAGCACCATACTTTGTTCTCTCCCTATTATATTTTCCCAAACCATGACCCTATCTTTCATTTAACTGCCTCATAAAATGGACTTCCCCTAGGATGAAAAGGATTTGTGCTTATTTCAGTAACTTGAAGAATAATAAAAAAAAAGGCCACAAACACTATATTTTTTTTTTTAAGGAAAATGAAACAAAAAGGGAATGCTGTCAAGACACAGGAATGCCCTCGCATGACACCTTTTTGAGTTTGCCCTTCTCAAAACCTTCTGTGTTTTGCTGACTGTCTCTAACGCTGACGGCTGTACGATCTGGACTGCGCGCTTTGAGGTAGGGACGAGCAGCGCCGGCAGAAAGCCGAACCCTTTGCCACGGTAATTATTGCACTTCTAAAAGTTTCATTTTGATCCTAGTCAACTTTTTCTCTGTTCAGAGAGAGTCACAGGTGACTAAACTGAAGAGCCTTCAGCACTGCTGGCAGATTCTTCTCAAGAGGGTTAAGCGTGGCAGCGGCCGGCACAAGGCTGTGATAAGATCCCGAAGATCTCCAGGCATTTTCACTGCCTGCAATTGCTTTTCCTAGCCTCCTGTCACTGCAGCTGAAAGTACTGAGGTTTCCTTATATTCATCCTACCTTTCACAGTACTTGGACAGAAGAAAAATCCACAGAAATGATGGATGTATAAGTGAGGGGGTATTTGGTATTTCCTGGAGGCTGTGCTGGGGCACAGACCCACTACCACCTTCTCCTCCATTCACATACTGTTCCTTTAGCACTTAAAGCTCACAGAGCTCAAATGATTTTCCTAATATCAGATGGAGAAAGGAGTCATTTAATTTACGAATGACTAGAAAAATGTGAGAAGGAAGCTACTCTTTACTATCCTCCTTAAACTGCCTTCACCCCATAAATCCACAGTAATGGCAGAGAATTTTGTTAACAAAAATACTTAAGGACCGCAGAGATCTATGTATAAATTCAGTACATCAAAAAAAAATAAAAATTAAACATCTATATTAAAGAGAGGAGAAAAAAAATTAACAGACTTTACTTGAACTCCCTATTTGGTTTAGCAAAAATCTTTGGAAAATACTGTCTTTAAGCAATGTTGCAAGTGACAGGGAAACATTACCTCACTGGTGCTTTTCTGGAACGGCCTAAAAATGAATTGGCAGCTGGTTAACATAGTCATGTTTAGTTCTGCCACTCAAATGACAGAGAGGAAATATTTTAATCAAAAAAACCCGACAAAAAAAACCCTAACTCAGTTCTTTAGTAGAACGATGCACCAGTCCAACCATAAAACGGGCTGAAGAGAGACTACGGTAACAAGGAGGGCGTGAAGTCAAGAGCTCAAACTTATCCCTTTGGTGACAGTACCATGGAAGGATGTGGCAATGAGCAGATGCTGGAGAGGCCATCGCCTCCTTCCCCGACATCCTTCCCCCCATGGCAGTGCTGGCCTCACGAACCCCTCGGTGCTGCTCTTTGGCACAGTTGGGACCGTCGTGTTGCTGGGCACGCTGCCACCCAGTTGGAGACCAGTTCAAGGGATATTCCCAGCACCAGTGGGAATCTCTTGGATAGAGAGATACAGATCCTCAGCATCCAAACAGCATCATTATTTTAAAAAAAAAAAAAAAGTTTAAATAATTAAAAATCCATATACTTATTTTCTTGTCTGCAACCATAATATGGGAGGATAAAATAAGTTTCATGCTGAGAGCCAACTGTGAGGCAGTATTAAATCTGATGCATTTCCCATCAACTCAGTATCTTGTTGCAGCAACTATTTTTTGTTTACAGTTAAACTTCATTTTTCATACACAAGATGAAACAGCTAACGAGCTAACTACATTGGGATACTTTTCTCAACAGCCCATTTCTAATATTAACTGGTAGGTTACACAAAAAAGGACATGTTATCAGTTTTGTTGAGTATGAAAACTGTGTGCTTATGGCTATTAAGCTGTCAAGCACTAACGAATTAAAAATAACTGTAAAAACCACTTAAAAAGGTTTAGAAAGACCTTTTAAAAAGGTCTTCATAAACTGTATCTACGAAAGGCAGCTCAATAAAGCAAAACACTCCAAGTATTTCAGCAGAAGCACAAAGATTCTGCACAAAAAAACCCCAACTAAAACCAAAACTAACATGACACTCACAGTTCACCAAGTACAATTACAAAATGGATTCTTAAGCAGAAATAAAGATGAAAAAAAATTAAAATAATCTTGCTATAAGACAATAAACAAACTTTTAAATGACAGGAAGGTGCCTTTTGTTACTACGTTTTTCTTTCCCTTTAAAGAACAGTATTTTAAGAAGAAATCCACTTCGCCATTCCAGAAAATAAACAAACATGTAGAATTTGGTGAAGAAAATGAAATTTCTTTCCTGGTAGCAATTCTGCTGCCATTACACATATTTTTTGGACTTTTCCTTAGGCTGAATACATGAGGTTCCAAAACCAGTAAGGCAATTGACCTTGGCATAGCCTCTAGTACACTACAAGCCTAAGTATTCCAGAGAAAGGTCATGGCACAACATCATCTACCTGCACAAATAAACAAGTATTTATATATCTGATTTGCTTACCTATTAGACATATCTCTTCACTTATTAATATTTTACGTATATTTTCTTCTCACAGCTACTTTTTTTTGTTTGTTTTTTAAAGGAACCTAAAGTTTTAGCAACTCCCTCGATGCATCTGTATCCGGAGAGACTTCATTATTCTCTGCATTAGCAACACTGATTTATTCGTGTCCATTTCTTTAGTGTCTGGTCACCTATTTTCTAGGAATTTCATAAATCATATAGATCTTTAGGAACATGAAAATGGGCTATGTACTCCAGCCGCCAGCTTTAAAAATGTCTCATTCTTTAACTAGATTATCATATGAGAACATGAGACTTTACATAATGACAGAATGAAAAATCCGAGGTGACAGATTGAGTGACTAGAATTTCTATTGGCTTTTATAAATCCCTTAAAACATCCACCCTGATAATTTTGGAAGAGAACTTTGCACCAGCTGGAATCCTCAGATAGCATGAGTAAAACAATAACAAACCTCTCTCATAAAAAAAAAAAAAAGATTAAATCATGAGTTTGGAAAACACTTTCAAGGAATAAACCACACTTACTAAATTTACAAGTCACGTGCCTGACCATCAGGTCAAACCCTGTCACCTGGGAAACGGCAAGAGATGCAGTTATTTAACTCTGCTGAGGATGTTTGGTTTGACAGACTCCGGGAGACTCAGGTTTACAGAGAACAGGTTGAAATGTGACTTCAGAGAAACTGCAATTCAGGGCCCAGATAGGCAAAGGGGTGGTTTTGCACCAACAACATTAAGCTAATTTTTAAGATATAAACTGAAAAGAAAGAAAAAGAGAGGGGAGGAAGAACCTACGACTTGTTTGCAGGGTACTGGATTTCTACACTGTTCTCTCCCTCCAACAACAGCCTGAGGAAAAAGGAAATACTCAGTTCCACCTGACAACTCCAGAAGCTCCACAAGATGGTAGAGAGCAAAGTATTGCTAACTCTGCCCTTCAGGGCTGGGAAGTAAACCTTGAGCTGCAGGCTCTGAAGCGAAGCTCCCTTTCTGACCTGCTGTCTGCTGGCAATAAAGCCTCAAGTTGCTGCACATCAACTCTGTTTGCTGAGGTTATTCAAGCAAGGTTCAACTAAGGCACTACCGATACGACTGAGTTAGCCTGTGTATCTCCACGCGTTTGTAGTTACGGTCCCATGCCAACAGTGCATCTGCTGCCTCCAGGCTGGGTTTAAGGAAAGCTTAGTTCGACTTCAAGAGCTTTCTAGAATTTTCCTTGAATTTCAGAAGGTCCCAGAGATACCTGTGACCAGGAATGCCAACAAAAAACTGGAAGTGGTAAGCAGCCAGCTCTGGAGCACAGCTGTAAAACTCCCTTTATCGGTATGAGCCCAACCCCAGGAGTTGTAAGAAACGACATTTCATCGCTCCTGGTGTAAGTCTTGCACGCTGAGGACCTACTAAGCAGGAGACAATGACAAAATAACGACAACACGTAACGAATCCAAGTGGTGTCTGTAAGAAGAGAGAGAGTTACACAACCTTACAGAGCAGCACTCAGCCAAAAAGAGCTTTCTGTAACAAGCAGCAACTTTTCAGAAGAAGGCAGCAGACCCATTCCTGTAGACACGGAGCATGACAGGAGAGGTGCAAGGAATACGACTCATTTCTCCATAATACCTATCAGGGCTAATTGTCAGCAACAGCTCAGCTCGAGGAACGTTTCGAGTCGTATTTCAAGCTGTGCAGTGCTAGAAAGGGGTATATAAATGTTTAAGAGGGCAAAAGTAAGCAGCTTTGAAGGTTTGGATTTGAAGTTGTTCAACTCTTGAGTCCTAACCCGAAAGAACTCTCCCAGAGAACAGAGCGTAACATCAGGGAACTAACGCCAAGGCTGGTTTTGATACACATAATACTACTTTATTCCATTGTTTCAACTTTCTTACAGGTTTAAAAAACGTACAGGGGTTCAGAACCACCTCAACAGAACAAAGGATACATAATTAAGGGAGATCTAGAGTCAAACCACAAATGTGCAAGCGTGGTTAGCTTCCATTACAAAAAGTAATAGGCACGATCATTACATATGCATTTTGGTGAAAGAAGGAATAATAGTGCAGTGTCAAAAGGCACCAATAATCAATAATTGGGCCTTTATAAAAAGCCAATAACCATCTAAGAAAATTACATTTGGTTAAAATAATAATTTAAATATTTTATTGATTGGCATGCATCTGAACCCCTGGCAATTTATTACAGAAACCTAATGTGCGCCCTTGCGAAATAAAAAAAAAAAAAAAAAAAGAGATTTCATCAGTTGACCTGAAATTCAGTTCAGTACAAAAGGAAATACTGAAACTCTCTGCCTGGATATTTAACACTAAGCTGTCTTGTTCGCCTCCCCCGAGAACACTTGTCTAACAAACAGCTATTCAACAACTGCACAGAAGTATTTCTCTTAAAGCAAGTGTAATTTTTTTTATTTTTTTTTAATCCTGTAGCACTGACCTATTCCGTGTGCTATGAAAACATCAGGCACAGACCACAATTTACGTTTTCTCTAAAAAAAAAATAAAAAATAAAAAATACAGTATGTGCAAGCTAGGTTCACACGACGGATTGACAGCTACGACAGTAAGCTATTTAGGCTTCCCAAAGAAAAGGGTTAGTTAAGTTTTGATTTTCTAAGCAGTGAAGCACACTGCTGTGCGCCACTATCGTATCTGCATTAGGATTATCTGTGTAGCCAATAAAGGAGAAGCTTTAGTACACCCTAAAGGACACTACATGGATACCGTGTGCTCATTTCACAGGATGGAGAGAATGAAAGACCGAAGAAGTCGTCGTACAAGGGGCAGCTGCATTTACTCAGCCAGCCAGGAAGGGCTATTTCTTTCTGCAGGAAGAATAGCCTGGAACTCAAGTTTACCTCGTAGGTGCCCTCAAACTAAACCACTTGGACGCAATGGAATCTAGGGATGCACAGGATGAGGGGGAAAAAAAAAAGGGGTGGGGTGGGGGAAACGAGAGGGAAGAGCTTCTGTGAAAGTTGTACCAAAATGTGCCATTTTATCCACAAGCGTCATGCCCGGTGTAGGTTTTATGCACCGTGGGTTGTTTGTACAACTGAAAAGTGTACAAGATGCGAGCAGAGACAGAGCTGATTATTCATCTGCAACATCTACTAGAGTCCTCAGGTATATAATTTACGGATAGCCACTTACTGTGGTGTTGGTTTTTCCTCTTAAATATATTTAAATTCAGAAGGCTACAGCATATTCTGACACAGATAAGTAAGACAACTTTTCTACAAGGGGGAAAATGTAAGGTAGCAACTAACGTATTTATTTTAAGAGGAACCCCCTCTGATAGTGGTGGTTATTTCACGCCCTTTGGAAGATTTTTAGTTCTGACTTTCTCCGTCGTCTCCGTCGAATCGCTCTCCTCACAATCTCACAAGAGCTATATTCAAGTTCAGCAACCCCTCTTAGAGCAGCCCTTTCCTTTTCTGCAAGCACTTTTTAAACTCACTCTCACATCACAGCAAGCTATTCAAGTAAACATTTCTCCTCAGACGAGTTTCCAGATACAGCAAATAGTACCAAAACTCCGCGGCGGGTGGATTACATGCGCCAATTTTCTTCAAATGGAGCAGGAATTAGCCCGTTTTCTCGGCTTAGGGTCCCGTGCATCCCTGTCTTTTAAACACATACAAGATGAACATATTGTCTCTGACAGTCTCCGCAGTCCCAGCCTGAAAACGCTGTTGGAGAGGCTATAGATCACACAGTTGCAGAAACTATTGCTTATAGCAAGCCACGTCGTTAAGAAGGAAAGCGACGGGTTTTCCAACACCCTAGAGCTCTCCAAGAGGAAGTATATAATATAGGGGAGCCACAGCACGTAGAAGACGCTGGTTATCCGAACCAAAACCATGGCGTAGCGGCGATCGGGGCTGTGCCCAGTCTCCCCAGCAGCATCCACTTCGTGGCTAGGAAACCGAGCTCGCCGGTCGTTTATCTCTTTGGTGTGCTGCCGGCAGATTTTAAAGATGTGGAAATAGGTGAAACAAATGACAAAGGCAGCGGGAGCGTAGAGTAAGCACACGATAAAGCCAGTAAAATAGGCATTAGTTAGCCAGGAGGTAGCACACCATTCAAAAATATCTCCATGGTAACCAGGTTTCCCCCAACCGAAAAAGGAAGGCAAGAAGATCAGGCAAGAGTAGATCCAGATCAAAATGATGCAGATTCTCAAGCGACAAGGGGTGACCAGTTGATTATAGGAGAGAGGCTTTGTTATAGCGAGATAGCGATCCACGCTGATGCAAGCAAGACACGCCATAGACACGCTTTTCAGCACAGAGATGATGTATCCAAAAACTTGACAAGTCAAGGACTCGTGGACACCTGTCGAGTAGTGGAGCAGTGACAGGGTAGGAACCAAGCAGCTAACTCCGACAAAAAGATCAGCATAGGCCATGGTCTGAATAAAATAGCTGGTGGTGTAATGATGCAGAAGGGGAGCACAGTGAAAAACAAATATCACAGTTAAGTTACCCGCAATAATCAAAAAGGTTAGCAACACAATAACAACTGTCTCAAGGATACAGATGTCAACTGCATTGTAGTGACCAAATCCAAGAGGGCAGGAGAGATGCTCAGATATGTTCATAACACTACTGCTCATATTCAGAGTCCTCCATTCAATCCATCGGGACTGGTTCATGTTTTGTGATTAGGACACACTGCAATCTGAGCCTTAGTGAGCAGATGACCTGCTTAACAGCAGCTAAACTCTGCTTCAGCGTCTCACGATCTCTCTCTGTAGACACTGCCAGTGCTTACATTTGAGAGGATTACAGTCCCATAGCTGTTGATGCCTCCTCAGCATGAGTGCATCACCTCTGGCACACCTTAGCTTTAAGGAAAGAAAGAAAAGAAGAAAACAAAACAAAACAAAACAAAAAAGCCAGAAAGAGAAAGGCCACTGATCAGCTCCTCCAGTGCTCTTGACCCATCTTCAGCAAACACAAGGCACTTCTAAAACAAACAGGTACTGTGAAATATGGAAATAAAAACTGACAAGAGAGACACATTCATTGCCCAGGGAAGGGAGGGAAATCTCTGACTGCTTATTTTCCTGAGAAAGTCATTTTTACTTTGGAACAGAATGGGGGGAGAGGGAGGAAGGGAAGGAGGAACCTCAGTACAGCTCAGGTTTCCTAGACCAGCAGTTACTGGAGATCATCTTTTTAAGTCTCGGTTTAAATCACAGACTGACTGGGGAGTAAAGGAAAAAGTTCTTCAGCTAATGCTGTCTTTCCTGGCTCCATTCAGGAGATGGCACTCGTCTTATCCATGCTATTCATTGGAAAGGTAAGGAAAACATTTTTGTCAAGGTTAATTCCAATAGACTCACCACTGTTTGGGTATGAATAATGAATTTTATTTGGAGGGAGACGGGTGGGGGACAAGGCAGATTCGTCCTCTGACTCCCAAGAAAGAAAACATACATCTCACATACAACGAGGAAGCTCGTGTCTATTCATTTAAAAAGGAAAATAATTTTAAGAATAGAATTTGGAGACTCATGTCAATAGTCACAACTCCTTCCAACAATTATAGTCCATGACAATTATTTATGCCAGAAGCATAACTGAAGGTCCCCACAGACAAAATAAATCCTCTGGAATTTAATTTCAGCAATGGCAATTTAAAATAATCATCTTTGGAAACTCTGCCGTATCTGCTACGCTGGCTCAGCACCCAGGAGTTCATAGGCATATCCATGATATTGCTCACCTCTGTAGCAACACCTGAATCATTTCACAAACCCCCAGACAAGGAGAACAGAAACTTCCATCTGCATTCTGCTGTGAAGCTAATGAAATGCTGATTTGACTAGAAAAGCTGCCATTGTTTACTACTCCATTATTCTGTTAAGCTTCAGCTTCTACGTGGTTTTAGGGCATCTAGTGACTAGACGATCAGCATAATAAATAGCTGCTTTAAAAAAAAAAGAAATAAAAATGTTCTTCTAATTGCAGGACATTACCTTGTTCATTTTATTCGCAGTTATGGAGAGAGCAAACGTTAACAGAAAGCATCTTCTGCGTTCAGTTTTAAGTAAATGCTTGATTAGTTCAGGAATCATCAGGCAGATAATTAACTGTATACAATCTTGCTTTTTGAAAGGCCCCTAAAATGTGAAAACCATCTTTAATCCTAGCGTTCCTGAGACTAGAAGACTGGCAGTGAGAATTAACGAATCCACAGAAAACGATCTCCAAGGTCATTCAGCTGCTGCGCTGGCATTTGCTTTAAGTCTCTTGAAAAGTAGCCGAATGTCTCGCATGTTTTCGATAGTCCTTGCCGTGCCTCCAGGAAGGGTTTCAGCTCCTAGAGAAGAGCCGTTTCCAAAGCTGTTGGCAGCAGTCTGGGAGAAAGCATTCTTTGGGGAGCTCAATTTCCTGTCGCGCGTCGCCACGCCGTGCAGAAAGTCCTTTTCATTTTATAACATCCCCGAATATTGCCGGCTCTTCATCCCCTTCATCTGTAAGCGACAGAGCACGTAGAAAACGGCTACTCTCCGCAGCTCTTTGTTCCAGCAAACATTGCAGCCTTCCTCACCTACACGCATCCTTTACCAGCCGCTAGGATCAACTGCTTGACAGGGGAGCCCTAGTTCCTGTGGTGCGGCTGGAGCTTCTCTCGCTATTTCTCTCCTTCCCCCTTGAAATGATTGCTTGCACCTGAGCCCGCTCCTCCTCCTCCTCCCCCTCCTCCTCCTCCTCCTCCTCCTCCCTCCCCGGCCGATGCAGCCGCGCCGGGCGCTGGAAAGGTGACTGGCTGCCCCCCGGGCACAGCCAATGGCCGCGCCGTTGTCACTGTCACTGTCACTAGGTAACAGCGGCCGAGTGGCCCCCAACCCAGCGGCCCCCAACCGAAGGGCGGCGGGGGCAGCGCAGCGCCCGGCCCCGGAGCCGGCCCGGCCGGAACCCCCTCGGAGGGCAAGCTCGGAACCCCCCCCTCGGGACAGGCTCGGCTGCCAGAGCCCAGAGCCCTGCGCGGGGAGGGCGCAGAGCTCCGGTCCCGAGCGGGCAGACGGCCAAAGAATTAAGCGGTACAGCCCCGAAAAGCAAAGCAAACGTTTCCCTCGTCCCTTGTCGCGATGTAGACGCGGATAGCTATAAATTTGCACACCGCCATCATCCGCGAATTAAAAACGTCTAGCAAAAGTTCCTCTCGGGTTCCTGATTTCACACGCCTCTCTCATAGGCTTCCTGCAGACGGTTAGCTCGGCAAGGTACTTGCCGTGGTTCAACACACATTTTCTTGTCTCGCTTAAAAGACAAAATGACAGACCCCTAAAAATTAATTTCGGGGAGGTTTATTTCAAAAGTCGTCTGCAGCTTTGTTTCAGCACTGCACCAGTGGTTGATTGCTTCAACCCAGGGCAAACATCACTTGAAATACTTGGGAGC
Organism: Actenoides hombroni; assembly: GCA_024336885.1. Lineage (NCBI taxonomy): Eukaryota > Metazoa > Chordata > Aves > Coraciiformes > Alcedinidae > Actenoides > Actenoides hombroni. The sequence continues at coordinate 5,801,347 of WUAM01000299.1, forward strand.
AACACAGGATTGTTCGAAGCGCAGCCTTTTTAACCCAATGAACCCGTCTCTCCCTTCAAGCAAAGGGATGCTGCTATCCCCTGATTAAGGACTCAGAACCTCGGTTGACGTCCTGAAAATCACAGCGCTAACAGAAGTAGAATCCTCCAAGTTATCTCCCCCAGATGCTCCCAACGCCCTTAGACGCGGGGAGAAGCAGCAAACTGAGGTACCCACCCACCAAGCACCACGCAGCATTCCGGGCTAGAGATCAGCAAGAGACGCGTGTCAGGAAGGGTTATCGCAGGCTCTGACAAACGGACTCATTAGAAACCACAGCCGACTCGAATTCTTTCAGTGCCGAGGCAAACCACGGGCAAAAATTTTAATAAGCTGCTCCCGGGTTAACATCTTGTATTTCAAGAATAGCCTGGAGCAAGTATTCCGGGCTGAATGACAAGCCTGTAGCAATGTGAAGCAGCATAAACTGCAGCAGGGCGAGAGTGGCTTGCAATAACAGCGTGTGGCAATCCCAAATGCTGCCAGCCAAGGATCGAAGAAAGAAAGAAAATAATTAAAGAAAAAAATACTTAAAATCGCTGCGATACCTCAGAGCTGTAAATGGCTGCAACAACAGATTTAATGACTAAATTTAGTCCCCGAGCACAGCTTTAAGCCCTAGCTATCCATACCACGGGCGCAACAATAGGCAGCAATTTTTATTCCTCCTCTTCCCACTCCTCCTGTGAGGGAGGAGGAAGAGGAGGAGGAGGAGAAAAACCACCGGTGCGCACAGGCACGGCAGCAACCAGCACTCCTCCCTCCCAGGGCCAGTTTGTGGTGGGCACCACAGAGACGAAGGGCCAAAACATCTAGGAAAGGATGTCAGAAAGACTCCAAGACACGGGGACGTGTTCGATAAGCAAAGAGAAGGGTCGAAAATTAAGAGGGCCACAAACCTACCTGCTCGGTGCATCCTGCTCGAGACAGATTTGAATGCTGGGAGCTACTACAGCTGCCAGATGTTCCGGCACCCACCGAGTCACCCCGCTCACAGGTCAAATCCAACCTGTCGCTGCCTGCTCACAGCACCCAACTCTGACAAACAAGCCCTCACATCAGCCAGGTATTTCAGCTGTTGTAGAAGAAACCCGGATCCTGCTCAGCAGGTGAGAGGGAACAGAAAAATCAATGGCAACCTCTGCTGGTTGGTTTTCAATGCAGGTAAAATGCTTCCCTCTCATAAATTATAATTAAAGGGACAAAGTGGTTCAGAAGAAGCTTGATTTCTTTCTTTGGGGAAATACAAGCAGGCTTCCTGCGCTACCAGAAAAAAAATAAAAAGCAGCTGCCAAGTGGCTTTGTCACCTCAGCTACTCCCGGAGCCCAGCTCCCGATGGCATTGTGCAAGCAGCAGCAGAGCAAACGGCAGCAGCCTGACTGGGCTGACTTGGGCTGTGTCTTATCTACGTCTGGAGGCAAGTGCCAATTGGAGCAGGAATCGGCTGGTCCCGACGAAACGGGGCAAGGCTGGAATGTTCTGGCAGAGGCAGCACATTAAAAAGCTATATGGAAGAAGTTTTCTGCCTGTTAGATTGGAGATACATTAGGGACTCTAACACAGTTTTAAACTAAGTGTGCTTTAGAATTATTTTTTTTTTTTATTTGCATGTAAAGAAGAGGAAGGGAGAAAGAGAGAATAGTTCTATTGGAGGAATTGAATGGCTGTCACCAAGGCAGTATCTTACACGGTGCTTAAATTCCATGGCTGGTTAGGTCCAGCAGAAGAACTGAGCCCTCTTCTTCAAGCTGAACAGGAGCAATTCCACACCTTCTTTATAAACGACATCAACTACAAACAACTCAAGTTACCATCCAAAACAGAAGACTCACACCATCTGATACTGCTGAAGAGAGAGGAGACGAGGTAGGAGACTGAGCTTTGTCTGCGAAAGGAAAGGCTGTGAAAGCAGTTGTGATGGGGTGACCCTGTCCAGAAACAAGATAAAGCTGCTCAGAGAAAGTCCATACAGAGGAAGATCTAGAAGCTCCGAGCAAGGAAACAAAGCAAGCTCAAAGCAAGGAAACAAAGCAAGCTCAAAGCAAGGCCAACTTCCAAGTCAGGTCCAACGACAAATTTTGGCCAGGTTGCGCTGGGTCCCATCTTGCTGAGCTGTGAACATCTCCAAGGATGGAGCTTTCACAGCCTGCATGGGCCCCTGTTCTAACATTTGGCCACTCTCACTGTGACTTCCAGTATCAGCTCAGGGTTTCTCTCGTTGCAGTTTGTCTTCATCCTCATCAAGACTAAACACGCTTGAGTCAGCAGTACTAACCCAGAAGTGGCAGTTCTCAAGGAAAACTGCATTTTCCTGTAGAAACTTTTAACCCAGGAAATATTTCTCCACCTGATAGCAAAACTGATAAATGGGACTATCACAGACCAGCTTCCTTCCCTTCTCCCTCCCAGCCCATGGTCACAAAGAATGCCATAAATCATGTTACAGCGCAATGGCAGACACACCCCTGTGACAGCAAAAACCAGCAAGCGATACAAGAGCTAGGCAGCTACTTTTCTGAAATGCAGATGCTCCTGTGGGACACTTACCTCACTGCTAGAGGAAAAAAATATCCCCAAAGAATATCCAGGAGCCTTTTCCGAGTTGAAGGTGGCAGGAGCGAGGTGATCCTCCTCCCCACTCTGCTCTGGTTAAGACCTCACCTGGAGTACTGTATCCAGCTCTGGAGCCCCCAACACAGGAACGACATGGACGTGATGGAGCGTGTCCCCAAGAGGGTCACAAAACTGGTCAGAGGGCTGGAGCACCTCTCCTACAAAGGCAGGCTGAGAGAGCTGGGGTTGTTCAGCCTGGAGAAAAGGCGGCTCTGGGGAGGCCTTATTGTGGCCTTCCAGTATCTGAAGGGGGCTACAAGAAAGCTGGGGAGGGACTTTTTACAAGGACTTTTAATGACAGGATGAGGGGTAATGGATTTGAAGTGGAAGAGGGGAGATTTAGAGTGGAAATAAGAAGGAAGTTCCTCCCTCTGCGGGTGGTGAGACACTGGCACAGGTTGCCCAAGGAAGCTGTGGATGCTCCATCCCTGGAAGTGTTGAAGACCAAGCTGGATGGGGCTCTGAGCAACCTACTCTAGCGGGAGATGTCCCTGCCCATGGCAGGGGGGTTGGAACTGGGTGATCTTTAAGGCCCCTTCCAACTCAAACCAGTCTATAATTCTATGAAAGGCAAAACTGGACTTGATTGCAGCAACACAGCAGGTTCTATTAGGTGGGGAGGAAAACGAAGGGGCCAGGATAATTCGGCGTGGAGGGTTCAGGTAAGAGGCTGAACCTTTCTAGAAGGCCAAGGTATGCGAGAGATGTGGAAGAGAACTAATGATCCCTTTTCCTTTGACTACTACTGCAGCAGGCTCTCTTTCCTCCTGCTCCTCTGCTGGACTCACAGCCCCACGTCCTGTTCCAGTACTGCTTCTAACGAGGCAAATATTAGCCAGTATCATATAAATGTTAGGTAATTAGGATGCTGTGATGCAGAACAAGAAACTGGCAAAAAATACATGGGTTTTTTTCCTGCGTTGTAGCAGATCAGTAGGGAAATATGGGCATTCATATTTGCAAGTTTATCGTGCACTCCTTTACTGCTGTTATTTAATAGTTACATCAAACACTTCTGAAGTTTGCAGCTTTTAAATTCTCTACTAACATTATTCATGTATTTAATAAATATTAAGCAAGTTCTCCCAGTAAATTGCTACAGCCTCCCTTTGAACATTACTACCTGTGATCTCTCGGATTAGATGGTTACCTTTCTGAATTTTACATTAAAGAACATTTCTCTTCAGGAGGAGCTTCCCTCAAGATTGTACCAACGCTGCTATGGACAGACAGCATTTGCTTTCCAAGCTCGATTCAGAGCAACAAACACCACCCAACTTCCACGCCTCAAAGCAACAGAAATAAAGCACCGTGTGATAAACTATCAAGAAGTGAATTTATTGCAGGGAAAAAGCTGTGAAGTCCAATGAATGGTGATAATTAGCAGTTTTCAGGAATTAAACGTGACATTTGCTTTCAACAAACAGCACTTAAGCTACAGAAGGCTGCTATTTCCTAAGTGACCACATAGGATAAGAAATACTCCAAAATGAATGAAAAGGGACACTGGAAGAAAACCAAGAAAAATTTCTTAGGATGGTATGAAAAGTAAAAAATTAAATAGGGGGTCCTCAGTTTCATGCATCATCCATCATCAACCTGCTTTTAAACTAGCAGTGGTTAAAAAAGAAACCAAGAAAGGTGTGTTGGCACAAGAACACAGGCTTACCACCTACCACTGCTCGGGGCATCCCAATGGAGGGTCCTCTCACTGGCATTGCTTCTCCTTCAGCTCCTGCTTTTGATTACATGCCTAATGGTTAGGTAGTGGTTTGTGAAAGCACACTGACAGTCTGAAAGAACGGGCGCTTTGTTCAAAAGTGGCCCTCTGCATTTCAAGTACCTGAAGGAACCCGTGTCCTACCACGGAACACAGCTCTTACGTGGGGAAGTCTGTCAAGAGTGGAAAGGAACTAGCTGTTTGTTACGCTGCTTTCAGGAGAGGAGGAAAATGCTCGCCTGTTAATCCCCAGGACAAAAGATAGCAACTGAGAACTGCAAATGAAGAAATATTGAAATGCAGAGAATCATCTGAGCAGCAGAGGTGGCATTACCCTCTGTTTTCTGGGGGAATCATTTCTCGTATTTTAAAATCATACTTCAAAGATTATTTTAATACTGCGTTCATTGAAACTTTTTAGAGGCATGTTTTGATACAGTCGTGCTAATACTTTTGTCTACGTCAAGCCAGGAATTACATCTCATAGATACTGGTATTCTAGAAGCCTATCACAACCGGGCACCAAGGAAATGCATGTTCAAAAGGATTCCAGTTGACTTGGCAGAAACATAAACTCAGATTAGTAGTAATTCCATTTCAGCAGAGCTAGAATAACAGATTTTAAGGACCCTAAAAAAAAAAATAAGTCAAACACTGTGATCACCTACTTTGATTTTTTCACATACTGCAAGCCAAAGAGCTCTCTTAAACTACAGCATGACCTTTTAAAAGGCAACCAATTTTGATTTAATGAGTTCAAATGATGAATAATTTATTGCAGCCTTGATTAGGAAGCCAGGTTCTAGGGCCTGTGCAAAAGCAACCACTAAGATACAAATACAAGGATCAAACCCATACACATCTGTCACAGGCTTTCGAAACCACAAGTTTGGATGCAGGGAAGAATACACAGGAATGTGGATTTCATTCTTCATCGTCTTTTGAAAACAAAACCAGTTGCACACGGCGTTACCACTTTAAATTCTCCCAAGAGCAGCGCTTCGAGTTGATCCTCAAAGCTCTCCTCAGGACTCAGAGCCAAGGCACAGGCTTCCAAATGCTTCTCCATCCCCACGCCACGCTTCTGAACACCACCACGACAAACCCTCCTGACGAAAACCTGCTCAACAGAACCTCTGGCAGCTTCGAATCTCCGCCGAAAGCCAAGATAACACTCGTGTGCCTCATTTACCACCTTCTCAAAAAACATCTCAAAACACACCAGAATTACCCACTTCACTCCGACTGTGTTTTCTGAAACCCGGGAGCTGGCAACTACCACGACGTGACAGCTTCACCGGCGCGTGGCAAAGAGACCCAAACCCCCTTCTCAGGGACGTGGCTTGGGTTAAACGGTCACGGTACGCTCTCCAAAGCGGCCAAGTCTCATCTAGAGGGGCTGGCTAGAAGCGCGTGCCTCGTCACATGGACGATTTACATTTTGATTTGCGTACATAATTGGCACATTCCACCCTAAATTTTTCCTTTAATAGATTTTTAAAAATAGTGCTTCCTCAAGGAGACAAGAGGTGGCTCAGAAAAACACTGAGCAACTAGGAGAAAAAGTCAGCTTCAACTCTTGGCGTAGACAAAAGGCAGTTTAACAACTCCAGGCTCGCTGTTTGTTTTAGTGCGAGATCTCCCGAGAAGCTGGTGGTCCTGCTCCCAAATTTGGACTCTTCGATCCAGTTCCACGGTTTCTTGAGAATAATAAAGCTGGAAACGATCAAAGCAAATGGGGAAATGTAGAAGGCTATCTTTAAACAAAGTGTTACTCGGTATTACTATTCTACCACTTTGGGGAAGAAATGGAGAAAAGGAAGATGGGAAGGATGTGGCACGAAAACTATTTATAAACCGAAGCATGGCACAATTTCTTTTTATGGATTTTAAGCTCGGCTTCATTTAGACCAAATTTTCCTCCCAGCTGGAACTGCTGAAGAGGTATCACTTATATTCTCTTACAGCACAGAGTCTATATCAGCACACACTTGCATCAATAACCATATATGAGAAAAAGATCAGGAATAGCTTCCTACCAAGAGTGGTCTAGAAGAAAAACTCTGCACACAGCAAACACTCAAGAGATGGAACCCAGCAGTGCTAAGTGTTTGGAAAATGCCACTGAGAGTTAGATTTACAGATTTTTATCCCCCACCCCGAGTTAAAAATTAGCTAATTAAAATTTATGATAACTGTGTTTCAAGATTAATAACATCTAAATACATTCAACTTCCAATAACTAGCCAATTTCGTCTTAAATTACTTTGATTGTCTTAGATAATGAGGACATCTATATTTATAGCTAGAAATTGGCACATGTAAAATGTTATGTGAGCTGAGAAATTATTTTCTTTATTCAAAAAGAAATACCAAACCTGACATTATTTGCCATCTCTAAGAAAAAAAAACCCTGAAATTAAACATGTACTTTATCAGCACTAAAAATAGGTTTAAGATGGCATTTTTGAGATCTAGAAGTCCTTTTGGAAAGGCCATGATCAGGGAATACAGAAGTCAAGTCTTTAGATTAAAGTTCAAGCCCAACTTCGTTCACCAGTTGTAAATTCACACGTAAACCTTTCCCCTCTGCTCAAAATTACGGCTTGAAGCTAAATGTCAGTCTCTTAACTGGTATAGTTTCAAGATATATCACATACAACTGCCCAAATCTCAGCATACAAACACTAAATACCGGCTTCTAACTGACAACATGCCATACTGGTGGAGATGGAAGCACTGGGTCCTACCTGCTGTGTTTGCATGGGATGCCAGTGGCCATCATTTCTATGTGGCCACTGGAATTTCTCTGGCTTGAGAAGGCACAGAGCGCGTTTCCTGAACACCCTTCTTCCCAGCACGTCCGTAATGTCTGCTTCAGGAACAAGCTGAGGGTAATGTGTTCTCAGACTTTTAATAAAAGATAAGATAAGGAATGACATGACAAAAAGGGAGTTACTCGCTGCAAAACTCTACTGGTAATCTGGAAAGCAATCCTCTAGTAAAGAAAAAGAAAACAACCAAAGAGCAGAGGGACGGCTTTCGATAGCATGAAGAAAAATGCTTCCCTTACCAGCAGGAGTTGCCTATACCTTATTTATAGCCATTCCATATAATGAAATAAAGATATTGGAAATTACTCTCCAAAAGTTATTGTTTTTTCTAATGGAACTAACTACAACACATAAAAGTGAAATCCCAACAGCAATTTTCTACAAAGCAAAGTCTTTTCTACAGCGATTTGCATTCATTTTCCTGAGTAAGTTCTGAAAATACTCAGTAGTCAAAAATCTGCCATAGAAATTGAATAAGGCTAGATTAAAAAAAAATAATAATAATATCTTTTTCAGCTTATGTGCTAACCAAAGTGTTCGCAGAGGAAGAGCTTTGCCACGTTTCCTTTTCCCCCAAAAGAAGGTTCTTCATAAAACAAAGAAAAAAATAAAAAAAAGCAGAGGAAAAAAAGGCTTACATTCAAAAAAGCTATATTTTATTGTTATGGCAACTGATGTGCTAAAAATAAAGAAATAAAGTTGTTATGGCAACTAGAATTTTAAAGGCAGTCAGAAGTAGAATAATCAAACATTCTGCTGGCTTAAAATGTAACGTCTATGACTCAATTTTCAGAACAAGCTTCAGAGACAAGTAGTGGTTGGGGTTTTTTTTTGGATTCTGCTTCAGAGATCACAATTAGTAGAAGTTGCAGAGAACTCTACAGAGTACAAGGGAGGAAATCAAGGTGAGCAGAAAATTAGTCATTTGCAGTTCTCATGGTCAGTAAGGAAGAAACACACCCATCTTAGGCTACTTATTTCATGTCCTGGCGACCTCACCTAGATCAAGGAGATGTACCAGCTTACTGAAATAACCAGCAATAGGGCAGTATTTCTGTCAGTCAGCACAATCACTGGAAGACATTACATAACTAGAAGTTACTTAACGGTTTTAAATTAAGAAGCGAAAAGTTAGGGAATACCACACAAAACTCACTTGTCTGAAGCAGCAGAGTTCTGCCCCTGTTTCCGCAGGGAATTAGAAAGATGACTAGAATGACAAGATCAGAACCCATTGAAATTCCTGCTACATGCCTGCTGACCGTTCCAGGGCTCCTCGCTACGCAAGCGCTTCCACAACAGTCTTGGAGGACTCGCCGTCTCCTGTCCAACCCTTGTCAGACTGGCAAAAGGGCTACTTTTATTGCAAAAATCAACAGAACTGTGTGCTGTGAAATGTTCCAAAGCCCATACTCAGATAAGTCCTAATACCAAGCAAAGTCTTTAGCAGATACTTCAGAGAACCCTGAGTAGAACCAGGACCTTACCCCCGCAATTTCCGCATGGGAACCACGTGTGCAGCACGTGCCGGCCTCCCAGCCTAAGCCAGCATTTTAGCATAGTATGTACCTTATCTTTTGTCTTCACTGCAGTTAATCAAGGTTCCTACTAGTGTTACTCATTACTCCTTGCTGACCCATATGAAAAGCCTCTCAGCCCCAGCCACGAGAGTTGTTGGCACGCAGGAGCAGCGTGGCCAATTACAGAGATCCAAGGCAGGTTCCTCCTTCACTTACACTAAAGGGAAAAGAAGCCAATTAACACTCTGCAAATTCCAACAGCATACAAGGGAGTGCAGCCAGGATGACACAGGCAAATTTAAGTGTATTTCTGTAGTTTTGCTTCCTCAGCTTCAGTATCACTCCTTGAGGCTAGATACACCATAAACTCCTTCCCTCTTAAGCATCACATGAAGCCACAGGTATTTCCAGAGATGCAAATAATGTAGGAAAATATGTTAACTAATGAATCCGTGATAAAGCTAAAAGCTTCTGCGAAGGAAACTCCATGTACAAGAGTCACTACACATAAATTTTCATCAGCCAGGGTAAGTCTATAGATGAATATGAATGTGAAAGCTCTAAATCAAAGTTTTGGAAGTATTCTGTCTAATGCTTAAGCTAAAGGAGCCAGGCTGCATATTTTCAAGGCTTGTTGCTGACTCAACCAGCTACTGAACACAAAAAGACACTCTGTTCTGAGCTTTCTATGAAATTAAGTTTCTTCATCGGTAGAATACTCTAAACTTGGTAGCCTGAAATGTAAGTCTTTGAGTTCAAAGCAAACATGCAACAGTCCAAATGTCACTCCACTTAACTGACAGCTACGTAAATCTTGTTAGAGACTTTAAACACCAACTGGGATTCTTTGGAGAAATAAAAAACATTTCTTGTTATATCAAGTAGAGCCATTCTGCACTGAATACATATATATAAAAGCAGCCCAAAATAATATTTATTCTAACATTTGCAAGCACATTTTATCCTTAACACGTGCTTCTGTATTTTCAATTTTCCATAAAAGAAGAATTGGAGCACAAACGTTTTCACAGAAGGGCAAAAGGAATCCTGGAAGGTGTGACAACAAACACCACAAGTGCTTTCTGAAATTAAATTTACAAATTCAGGAAAGAAAGGCAGCATCATTCCAAAAGGTCCCTCTAATTCCTTTGCTATATATGTAACAAGCAGCAGACTTAATGAGACTGCAGTGGTACGTTAAGCTAACGAAGGCTGGCTCAAACCTTGTCCTTCCTGCCCCACCCCGGCTACACGCTCCCAACTCACCCCTTACACCAGAGCTACA
>WUAM01000299.1:5811380-5838470 GCA_024336885.1 Actenoides hombroni
AAGGGGATGGAAGTTTTCTAAATAAAAACCTACAAACTCCCGTGCTTGCAATCACTAGATAGAGCACACAGAACAGAGGGAACGTGCAGTACGAGAAACCTCTTCTGGCAAGCACACAGCCTGGATAAGGCACGGCCTCGAACCACGCCCCTCGTATACAACAATATAGCTTTAGATTCACGCTGTATACTGTACAGCCTAGGCAGAAAAGGACTGTATCTTGAAACTGGGTTGTTTTTGATACAAACCAGCCATATGAAAATGGCTTTGTCATATGCAGCATATGAATAAAACCCATGAAGTTCTGCATCATCAATAGTCGGTTGTCAGTTTAAAAGCAACTGATGAAAATTCAGAACAAAGAAAAAAAAAAAATTAGCTGCCAAAATATTTGGGTATGTCCACAGAAACCTACCTAACAGATTATTAGAAAGAGTACACACACAAGATCAGACTGCAGCTGATCTCCTTTTGGTTAGTTTACCTCAGCAGCTGCAAATTTGCTTGCTGATAGGGCAAATTACTCTTAATTGGTATGAGCACACTCATCACTACACAGGGGAAAAAAAAAAAAAAAATCAAAACAAACCAAAATAATGTTTAAGGGATACAGGCTGTAAAGAAGATCTAGAGGTCTCTCATCTCTTCTGAAGTGATTCCTGTAAAATGTACTTAAGGGGCTGAGTTAGCCTTAGAAGAATATCCTGAAGAACATACAGATAAAAGTGTCATCTGGGGTTTTATCCCAAAGTTGTCATACATAAAGGTAGCAAAAGGTATCAGAATTCAGCCCCTATTAAATTCCAGTTTGAAATGCAGTGATGTATCCATCACCTATGCACGCTTTCATTATTCTACCCCTGCAGCTCAAGCCTTTTCTGTTACTCATTTCAGTTACTGCGGGTTGCCCACTGGGATGGTGAAACATGCTTTAATAAAATGCTGACCCCCAGTACTGGAGGTAACAAAGGCATTTTAAGAGACTTTAAACACCAACGGGGATTCTTTGGAGAAATAAAAAAAAAGAGGTAGATAAAATATACTTTTGGATCCTCTTATTCTTAGTGTTCCTCTCTAAGCACTTAGAGCCCTGTTTAATTCTTACGGCATCAAACATTGAACGTAATGAAACCAGAGCAATTAATAGGCAGGAAAAATTGGTTTGCTCTCTGAAATAAATGTATTTAAGATTTGTGAAACACTACCTTTCATTAAATAGTCACAGGAACTACTGTTTACTTGAAAGACTGACTTCTGCACCTTTTTCTGTGTAAGCAAGTTTAGGGCCACAGATTATGCTTTCACAGAAAGCAGTTCCTGATGGTTGCAAACAACCTTGCAAAAAAAACCAAAACAAAACAAAACATGAAAAAACAAGCCACATAACAGCATCTACAAGAAAGCTGCCCTCAGCTTTTATTTGGACACAAACCATTCCGAACACAAACTGCACCTAGCAATTCAGATTTTCAAGAGAGACAGTCATTCTGGGTGGAGTCCCTGCACTTGCACATGGAAACCACTTGCACGTGCCAAACGTGGCAGTTCAGCAACCCGGTGATGCACAAACTCCCTTCTTATTTCCAAGTCAGACTGAGGCTAGCCTGAAACTCTCTTGAAGACTGATGTTACTGTTTCATCTACACGTGCAATAACAGAAATTAGTTAGCCTTACAAACAAGGCCTCGAAAATCCAGTTCCTCTGATTTTGAGTGCAGCCTTCTGAGGCTGCATTCCTCTCCTGCTAACTGCTCTGTTACAGTCACATACAACACCCCGGGGTTTGTCTCTTCCAGTCCTTGAGTAAAGCAGCCTCTGGAACTCCAGGTAATGCAACCTTGGTTTCAAGGCAGAGGCTGGTTAGGAGGAAGTGAATTTTAGATGCAAGAGTACCAAGAGAAGGTTGGTTGGTTAAAAAAAATAAAGAAATGACGTTCTCAGGAACTGCAGCCCTCTTGCGCTGGTCCACACACGTAACAATTGGCTTCTTCTAAGCAGTGCCCTAGGCTGCAAGAGAGATGCACACCCACAGAATGGACATCGTCACAGAAAGACAACGCACGAGGAGGAGAGCTTCAGAAATGAGCCAGCTTTACCCAGTGACGTAGAGCATCGTCGGTTAGAACGTCGTCGTACTATGGCTGCTCTTGCAGCATTATTAATAGTACAGGAGAAGTGAACACCTATTAAGAAAGCAATATTCAAATTAAATTACAATAGCTATTGATGTTTTATCCAGGACAGAGTATCAGGGATTTTAAAACAAGCTCTGAGGTGCCAAGTGTTTACCAGAAGCACCGGCTATTGCCGCACACTTGACCGTAAAGAACGAACGAGACGCTGAGACATCCCCGCTCCAGCCCACCCGACAAACCTCTTCTCATCTGCATCAATATACATATATCCGGAGTCTACCAGACTATCAATTTTAATATCAGTTCTTCCAGTAACCACCATTCAACCCTGTTCAGGCTGTACTACTGCCAGCATGCAAGGTTTTCATCTGTTGGAAGCGATGGGCAACTACGCTCCCCTGGTTTTGCAGAGAAGGGATTCTAAATTCACCCGGACAAAACAGAACGCTGTCTGCAAGAGGGCAAATGCAAATCTCATTTGCACTCTACCCTTCAGAACAAGTGTGTCAATTGATGCGACTTGTAGAGGCAGGGGGTGATGCAGCACCCCAAGAGCCAGGAATGGTGTTGAGTGTGTCAATTTAGTGTCATCGGAAGCGGCTGTGGATGGAAAAGAGGTGGCAGGAAAATTCTTCATGTGGCAGAACATTTTACATACGCAGGCCCTGAAAAAAGTATGATTGGTGTTATTTTCCACTTCAACTATCCTACATAAAAGCTGAAATTAAGATGACATCAAAATAAAATACACTAATGGATGCTACTCCTTTTCTTCCTGAAAAGAGCTGTCATTAAATTGAAGAATTTTGTTGAAGAGGAAGAGCGAGCACAAGATTTTTCCCTTTTGTGCACAGAAAATTGAAAGGTTTTCTCCATGTGAACTCCAAATGAATCAAAATTTGGCAAATTAGATTCACCTTAGGGACACTGTATTCCTGAGTTTGTAAGGGTAATATTAACATTTACTATGAAACTAGGTACGCTGGTACATTCATAATAAACTAAGCCTTTTATCTGAAGTCTGAATTTAAACGAAGCTATTTAAGGCATTAAAATTCTGTCAACTTCTGCTCTTCAGAGGCAATATTTTTTCACTAATTTGTAATAAGTATTTTCAGTTCACATATGCTTTATTTCTCCACGGCTTGCAGCACCACCTAAAAGAATTCAAACAAGTGGAAGACTGTAACTGTCAGCACCAGCAACCCAACTTCTATCACAAATGAGGCATCCTATCAATCCAACCAGCACAGGATCTGCTTTTTCTCTACAAAGCAGATGAAATTGTAAAAATACCAAGAATCTCCTTGCTGTGAAATATACAATCTCTGTTTTAGAGAAGTTAAGTAATAGTCATGCTACCCTTAGCCTTTGTGAAAAGGTGGGGAGAAGTAACACTGAAGACACTGCCCATAGGTACAGAATTTAAAAGAAAGATGAAACTGGGAAAGCTGCACACACATGTCAAATTGATCAGTTCCTCTGGAAGTATTTTGCTTAGTATCTAGAGTGTCTCATGGAAAAAAAAAAATAATACAAATATTAGTTACCTCTCAGACAACTGAAAAAAAAAAATCGTAACGTTTTAATAATTGCCATTATATAGTAGGATCTTTACTAACTGACAAGCATATAATTGCTCCATTCTTGACATCTGCTCTCTCTAAAAGTTAAGGGAGATCGTTCCTACTGAGCAGAGAGAACAAATAAAGACTCAAAGAAAAAACTTGAACATTAAAACCATAAAAGATCTGCATTTCTGAAACTTTTAACTTAGATCGCTGGGAAATTCGTTCTGGGCAAAGATGGGCACGTTGCCTTTCCAATATCTGTAACCACAAACGGGGCAAGGTACCACCTCTGAAGATTTCAGGACTCTTTCTCACAGAAGGCTGGACCTTTACAGTTGCCAGTAGGCTAGCTGCCATGAGCTCACGTGTCAGCAGAAATGATGGTAGCCGTCCTGGGTTTGGCTGTAGCCCGGGACAGCAGGCTTGTTTGGAAACAGGAGAACGCTTCCCACATGGACACATTTGTGGAAAAGCTGCTGCAAGGAGAAGCCAACACGTTCCACAGAGCTCTTGATGCTCTCACACCGTTTGTGAGCAGAGTGCTCAGCAGAGCTCAGAGGAGATGGGTCTCTCCTCGCTGTACTGGGCAGAGAACGAGTGATTCCTCTCTACACAGAGGCATAAACTCCCCCATTTTCAGTTAGGACAAACAGATGCAGCATTCTGAACACAAATATTTGCTACGAAAATACTCTAATGTTTCAGTCCATTAACCAACCTGCTGTGGCAGCTGGTGAACAGTCATCTTTTTAATTAGACACCCTTACTGATTAATTAGTCTCAGAACACTGAGCAGCAGAACCCCGCACGATGCCACTGGGACAAAAAAAAAATATTCCTCTTCCTAGTGCTAACTGAATCTCCTTCAGTACTGCTGCAAATAACAAGCTTGATTAATTTTCTACTCGAACTAAAATAGCCTTCCTGTACAAGTCACTCTCTCAATCCACAGCTGAAGTGTTCCAATCCAACTGCTTCACACAAATAAAAAACCAAACCACAGCAACCCCCAAACACGGCACCGAGGCACCAGTCTCAAAGTAACTGCATTTAATCCCATTTGCATAGACACGGTGGCTCATCTGTAGTCTCCTCCACTTTCCATTTACTAAGCAAGCAATAAAAAAACAAAAAAAACCCCAAACCACAATAAAAAAGCCAAGAAATTAAGTATGAAGTAAAGAAGCAAATACCTTTTTTTCATTTGAACAGCTTTGGTAATTTCCAAGTTTAAAAAGTAAATCTACTTCTACTTTAGGTTTACATGAGAGTTGATTTCATTCCTTTGAGATCTGTTTGCAGATAGATGCACCAAGGAAAACAGATAATTGAAGTTAATTCAATGCATGGAATCACAGAATTACCGAGGCTGGTAAAGCCCTCTGAGATCAGCAAGTCCAGCCTATGACCCAACACCACCACATCGGCCAGACCAGGGCACGAAGACTCTGCTCAAGCAGCTGATGAAACTTCAACAGCTGTACTTGCTGGTTTTAGCTATCCTATTTGTAACTTTCCATTTTGGACATCCTAAAGAGTACCAAAAACTTGTCAAAAACCCAGTTGGTTGGCACCAACCAAGAGAAACCCACAGGGCTGCCTCCATAGCCAGCATCCCGTGCCCTTCCTGCTGCACAGAGCTGCTCCTGGCCCAGGCAGCTGGGCACCTGCAGCAGAGGGCTTGAGAAAAGTCATGAGAGTCACATGGAACGTGTAACTCCCCCAGCATACACAGACTGCTCCCATCTGCCATCATTTACTGCTCTTTCAGCAAACAAGTGCTAAAGTGCCATTTTAATTAATCAATCAATCAATCTGGGCCAGCAAAACTTCTTACCAGAAATCTGAAATCTTCACTTTCAGGCTTTTTGTTCCCCCCCACACTTTTTTTTCTGCTTTATAATGAGAGGATTTGTTTTGTAGGAATCAGAAATAATAATACAGGTCTAAACAGAACAGATGAACTATATATATTAGCTCTAAAGTGATCGGATTCCAGCCCCAAACACCAAGCCCTTCCAGCAACGGAATGTGCTCTTGTATACCTGGTCCCTACGCCATGAGAATTATACCTCCGTGTGATGAGTCCCAAGTTCAGATTATTATGTTACTGAGATAAAATATTTTCATGATATGGCAAAATTTTATCCCGAAAACAACCTGCCTCGTATTTGCTTCAGACTTAGGAAGAATGAAGACTTCCACTCTTCTGTAGAGTAGCTTAAAATGTTACTGGCCCAGATGCAAAACAGCATCGCACAGTCAGCAGACAAAGCTGTTTTTCAGCCAACTCTTCTGAAGCCTGACCCGTTAATTAGTTATTATCTCTAACTGTTCTGGGCACATGCTCATATTGCCAAAGGAAATTCTGACAATAAACAAATAATCTTATTTTTGGTTCCCTTACAAGTTGTTTGGAAGGACAGTCATTTAGTTTTTCTTGAAGACCTTCGACTCAAAGTCACGATGGACGTTCACATTCACATGCAAACTTTTTTAGCTTCTGAGTAACAAAATACTACCAACATCTACCTTACCTGAAACCAGGTTTACTTTTCTGATATCACACTTCAAAAAAAATAATGGTAAATTTAAAACTAGTCTTGTTTCCTTAAACCAGAGTCTACGGATGCTGTTAGATGCACTTTATACAGCCAGCTCATTTCTTCATGGACATCAGATGGTAAACTGAAAGTTTCTTACTAAGAAAGAATACATTTAACAATCATAAATTCTACCTTAAAATGGTTCTACCACAAGTTTTCAAACTACAAAATGTGAACGACTGCCTTCTTTTTCTGCTTTTATTATTTTACTTAAACTACATAGAGCCCTGCCATGTGTCACTGTCTGACTGAGGAAGAAGGACTTGAGCATAGGTTCTGTCAAGAGGAACCAGTGACAGCACTGCAGAACAGGCACCCAGTCCACGATACTGAAAAGGATGGAGAGGAGCCCCACCCTACAAATTCAGCAGGGAGAACACATACAGGAAGGAAACCAACTAAAACAGAAAAGCAAAAGGTTAATAATAAGCGGCCTAGGATGTAATAAATAAAACATCTGTCCCAATTCAAACACAAGTGTTCTGCAGTAAGTTGCTTTATTATGGCCCTCCAGGGCCAGCGGATTTCTGATGGTTCACAGATCAACAGTGCCTGACACCTGGTCTGAAGGGATGGAGTGGGGGAAGGTGGAATACAGTTATCACTGAAAACATTACCAGTCACCTCAACTGTAAATGGGGTAAATTGTGGCTTGCCACCAGGCAGCTCATGGGATCTCAAAATGCATCTCATCATGGCAGAATTCCTCTGAGTCTCTTGAGAGGGACCAGTGAAGCTGAACGTGAAATAATGTCAAGGCAGCAGGAGAAAAAACCCTATCAGTGAAGTGCCCTTAGCTTGTACATGGTTTTCTACTCATATTCTTTTAAAAAAACAGATCTGACACCCCTTTCCAAAAGTTCTATGTGTGGGTACCAGTAGTACCCCTTCATCAGCATCACATAAGCAGATTGTCTCACTCTGACTTGCCTCCATATTTTCTTTAAAATAAATAAAAAGAAGTACACATTTATCTCTGCTGATATATGTTTTACTTTCCCCCTCCTGTACTGTGCCACATGCAGCAGGGTCAAAAGCCTGTGGCACACATGCCAGGAAGGTACCTAAGGCACATTCTGATTGTCATACAGCACAGATTTACATACGTGTCAGAAACGAAGCAGCTGTCAAATCACAACTCCTACTCTCTAAATTGGATGCAAGACCTCCTGTTGTGCTCCAGTCAAAATTCCTGAGCTGCTCATGGTAATCATCAAGCTGGAACGCAGCAGGAGACCTAAGATATAGCAAGCCAGTGCCTGTCAGTAAGAAAGTACTGGTGAGGGCAGAAGGATTTCTTTCTCCCTTCCCTCCTGGAATTCCCAACTCACCTAGAGAAGGGAAACGCATCAGCATGTGAATGCTCTGATATGGGAACAGAAACACAAATCACTAGATCATTCTTGACAGAGTGCTGACCTCCAGTGCAGAGGACTAGAGGACATGCCTTCTGGAGAAAGTAAGTATGGCATTGATTTTTCTAAATAAGACAGATTTTATTTTGCTTTCTGCGCTGAACTGGAGCACTAAATCAAGCCCCAAATTACTCTCTGCTGCAGAACACATGGAACAAAACACTCCCCTAACTGGAAAATAGCGCGGCAGCTTTGGAAGCTGTGGATACGGATGGGTACAGAGAGAGTAACGCGCACAGCCCAGCTGCTCTCTGATGAGAGAGAGAGCTGGCCAGTCCAGCACACCACTTCTGCACCGACCACACGCAGCTGGCCTAGGACAACAAACCTCTCTGTACCACAGACTCTGCAGGGGGTTTGAACGTCGAGCGGCTGCTCTCGTTCAGTTCAGCCCAAGGAACGCCTTTTTGGCCGGCAGAAAATACAGTTCTCCTCCTCCACAGTTTCAAACAGGAGTTAACCAGCAACACAGTAGTAGTTTTAAAGCTCTAGTTTTCAATGTACTTACCTCTGTCTCCCAGAAGATGTAGTCAGGTATAGTACATCCAGTACTAGTAACTCCAGTAATTCGCCTTATAAGCTATGATAATAAAATGAGAGTTTTCAAGAGACAGCGCAGCATAGATGGTGCTAGGAAAGGTTCAAGGGAACCAGGCAGCCGAATCATAGCATCGTTTTGGTTGGAAGAGACCTTTAAGATCATCAAGTCCAACGGTTAACCCAGCACTGCCAGGGCACCACTAAACCACAGCCCTCAGCAACAGGGAGCTGTTTAAGGGAGAGAGCTGTACCTGAGGCAGTTGTATGAGGAGGTGTGTAGGTGGTTAGGTCAAGTCTGCAGATGTTGCTGTCACCTCCTGCTTCTTGTATCTCAGCACAGTCGATTCTCAAGACTGCAAGTGCTGAACACTGTCACCTCTAAGCACCCAGGAATGTCATACAGACATCTGCACACGCTTACCAAGTATAGTACTGAAGTGGTCAAGCCACCCACAAAAACATCCAGCTTCCAGAAGTGAACCCAAGAGAGAAATGCTACACGGAATGACCAAAATACAAGGAGAGAAGGAATGAGTGCAAACGTTGATGTGTAACTGGAAAGAATCCAAACTGAAGTTATGTATTTAATGGGAATAACTAATTATGGAAAACAGTACATATTGTTGGTCTATCAGGACGGTAGCACACAATGCAGGAAAGAAATCAGTTCTGCTTTTTCATCCATGAGAAGCAAGTGAACAACCATTAAATAACTCTGAAGTTTAACACGCATATTATTATCAACAGACAGAAGAGAACACTACAGCAAAGCTTTCAGTAGGATTCAGAGAATATATACATGCCTCCCTCTAAAATAGCTTAATTCACATTATCAAGACACCAAAATGAAACTAAAGGAAGTTCTGTTCACAGACATAAAAATCAGGTAATAATTCATTAAAAAAATATTAGCTGACAAGTTTTTTTGGAGCACTCCATATTAACTACTCCTAAAACTGGGCCTTGGCTTTGCTTTGGCTTGGACTCCCTCCTGCCCACTTCTTTTCCTGAAGCCTTTCGTGCCACGCATGCCAAACGATGCGATCACCAACAGTTAAAATACAGACTAGGGAAGAAATTCTGTGATTCCAGAACTAAAGTGCAGGAAAAGAAAACCGAGTTTGCATAAACGCTTCAGTTCAGAACAGGATTTCATTTTCTAGTCCGTGAGCAGGATCGTAGCTGATACTCAATACCATATGCAATCTCACCTTCCAAAACACACGTCACTGAAGTATTTCTATCGTGAAAAGGCCAAGTGGAGCAAGGTATTTTTAAGGCACGAGGCCCCAGCGTCAAGCTAAGGCTTGCATTTTAGAAGTTTTCCACTCCCTCCTCCACTATGAAACAAACATCTTCCCCGCTTTTGGAAAGCAATAGCAAAATAATGGAGGTGGCTTTGATGCAACATACAGCTGACAGATGTCCTGTGAATGGTTTCTAAGGAAAACAGAACCCAATGGCAACGTCGAAAAGAAAAAATGACACTATCAAAACATCCTTCTTTAGGGGTAGGGGAAAGAGAAGCCCTGAGGACAGCTCTCACTTGGAGGACGCTTTTAAACTTCACAAACATAGCGAGTGGGTCAAATTCAGAGGGCAAGCATCAAAAAGATACAGCAACACTAGAAAAGGAAACTTTTACTAACCAAGTCTACCCGAGAAGTTTTGTACGGACAGATGATTCATTCCCTAGATTAAAACAAATCCACCACTTTCTGTGAGTGACACAGAAAATTATCTTCATCCCTTCCTGCAACAACGATCGGTTTGCAGATCCCCACTTTTCTCCGAGAGCCAAAGTGCCCTGCAGGGGCAAGAAGTTTAGAACCCCACCCAGTGAGCTTCCCTCCCGACACCACACAGAGCTTTTGCTGCTACAACACCGTGGCTCTCAATTGTTCAGTCACAGCTGGAGTATCTGTGTAGACAACTTGTTATGGTGTTTACTGAGTACACCAACGACACGAGGACACAGAACGGGAAGAGATTTCCCAAAGGATTCTCCTCAGCAAGAGACTGGTTTCCAACTAGGTAACAGTTTTGTTAACGTTCTTGTTGAGAATAAACACCAAAACAAGAAATACCTATTTGTGAGGTTTTGTTTCATTCTGATTGGTTTTCTTCTTTGAATTAAAACCCAGAAAAAGAAGGCATACAAAGAACCACTGAAAAAATAAAGCGACAAATTTGAGTTCGTAAGAAAACAAAACCCACCAAACACCTGAACAACAAGCTGATGTGCTTATTATCATCACAGTAAGGGAAGAGAAAGCTAAATGTCAAGCATTACTGCAGATATAGGTCAGCAATTTCTATTGTTAATGCCATTCAGCAGGTACCCCTGGCAGGAGGTAAAGTCACCTAATCACAATTTCAGTTGCTTCTAACAAGTCAGAACTGTTTCACTCTTACTACTTGGCCACTGAATAAAACTGCTGCTCAGCACAATCCAATTTAACCAAAGGGGGGGAGGAATTACTAAATTAAAAATAAAAAATAAATGAAAAAAAATCACTTACCATTGTGATGAGAACTCTGTATTTATCCAGCATCGCCTGGTTGTCATGGCATCCTGCCAGCAACTGCCAAACCTCTGCCCTCAGTGCTTCTGGCACCCCACTTTTCACCAGGGTAGATAATCCGTTTGGCCTCACAACAAGATTATTGTGCCTGAGAAACAGACAATCATTTGCCTATTAGACTTCAACCACAGCAGCAGAAATCAAGATTATAAATAAATAAATAAAACCCGCCATAAAAAATTAAACTTTCCAATGTTACTCTGAAAGTAGAGAGTCAGCAACTGGCAACATAAACTTTTCCTTCCACTTGTTACACTAACGAGCACTTGTCAGATGGAAAGCAAATGTTCTGCAAGGATTTACAGTAACAAGCAGTGGCAAAATGCAATGATCTCCAAATTCTCTAGGTATAGAGAAATTCAAGAAAATTAAACGAATAAACAATTGCAGAAATTGAACTAAACTGGCTAATGAAGAATAATTTGGATTGCAAGAGAAAATTATGCCATCTGTGCAGGCAAGTCTATCTAAATATTTGTTCAACATATACGTTCAGCTTAAATTAAGAAAAGGAAATTAAAAATCAAGTTAAGCTGCATAGCAAAATCAGTTTGGGAGAAGAAGAAAAGCCAGTTTTAAGAGTACTAACACAAGCTCCAGCTCCACACTTCGCACCAAGAGCATGCTGAAAGTCCCACAAAGCAGTAACACTTGCACATCCCTTGGTAAAAATCCCACTTTTATTCCAAATAAATCTGTTTGCTAGTTTGAGCTGGTGATTTACTATCTGTACACATACCAAGAGATGTAGGAAGACATTTGCAAGTTGAGTTTCTATTTTCCAACAGTGCACAATTAATCCTACAAAAGTTGGTGTTTAGGACTCTGAAAAGGCCAAACTGAGACAGGTTGAATACTACAGATGTGCTTTTCAGAGATAATCCAGGCACTGAGCCCCTACATTTAGGATAAAATCAGTGCACGTGAGCTTTCAGTCACAGATGTTTAGAACTCCTTTCTGAGATAACAGTGTTTACTGATCTAGATTAAACCTTGCTTTGACTTATTAGGGCAACTTTCATAGCAATGCAGCAGGAAGGCTGTGTGAATCAACTCGCTATTCTTTCTAAGGCAGGAGGTGCTTTGCTCTGTTGTTGTTTTGACCATGGGTCTGTTTTCCAACTCTACTGGCAGGAGAGCAGTGAGAGTGGCAGTTCAGCCAAATGCTACCACGCTGCGACTGCATTCAATAACCTGCAATTTGACCCTCGACTTGAAGGAAATGTTTACAGTACTCACTCATTTGAACAGGTCATTAAGATGTGAACCACTACTGTTTCAATTTAAAAGGTGCTCTAAATAAACCTTTTTTTCCCCCCCCAATACTCCGAGGATGATATCCCCATTTTGCCAAATGACTTGAGAATTAAGAGTGTGATTATATAATGTCCTTATTCATTTAATCACAATGATTCTTTATTTTAATAATTCTTTTGATTTGAAATCTGTGGTGCAATACAAGTCACTTCAAACTTGATCATTTGGTTAGCCAAATTAAAACCCAACTAGGCCCTTTCCTCTGTTTTCAGTACATTTTGTAGCAAGTGACATTAGACACGTGGTCTTGCGATGGGAAAAAGCTAGAGCGACAAAACATGAAATACAAAAAGGACTAAACATTCTAAAGAGTTACAAGATGATTAAATGTACATTTGGGAGCAACTAAATAAAAGACACCAGAAATGTAAAGGTCGAGTTGTGTGAAAATGAAGCATTCCCAGCACACCTCAAATCAGATGAGTTTGGTTACTCCATGGATTTAGTCACGGGTGTCGTATCAGGAACACAGGCAGCCTCCTCCGAGGCCTTGGCACGCAGGTAAAGTAAAATGAATACCTAAAAAGGTACATTCCCATAGACACCTAACAGGCAATTTTTCAGCAGCAAGGGAACAATACAAGGAGCTTATGGCAAGAAATGCACCTTCCATGCTCTAATATTATCCTTACTACTGAACTTACTGACGATTGAGATTTGAGCTTGCTACAGTACACCAAACTGCATTGGCTCTGTTGTCTATTTAGGTAGTTTTGTGGCAGAGGTAATACTTGAGCAACATCAGTTGATGCAGTAAAGGCCAACTCTGTAACTTTAATAGGTAACTTCTTGGTTTCTGAACATCTGTTTGGGAAACAGCTTGATCATTACTAATCCTTGACCTATATTCTACAATAATGAGCAAACAGGCTTTTTTCTCCCCTCCTCTGAGTAGAGGACCAAGCACTTTACATTCCAAGACACTTCCTGACACTTGCTTGGCCAGACTGTAACAGAAACAAGCGTAAGAAGAAAAGCTTGTCTTATTCTAGTCTTATCCTTTAGCACGTTGGGAAAAAATGGGTCATTGATGGACGCTGACATCTCTAATCTGTTACAAAGTGCTGTAATCCTCCTGCACAAAATTCAAAGGCGTGACTTTAAACCATCCAAGAGCAAGGGTACAGAACAGTGATGAGCAGACTCTGCTCCACCTCGACAAACAAGTATTTCTGATCAAAGGATGCTATTGATCATTACTACTTTTAAAAACAAAAATACATCAGAACCGGTTCTCAGCTAAACTAGCTTGGCTTGCAAGAACAACTTTAATGCTGAGGATTGAAGTAAATAGTGAAATAAATTAGAAGATATTCCATTACCTTCCTACAGTTCATTGTATCTTTTTGGTAAATTATCTTATTCCTGTTTGTATGTTTGAAGGAGATGCTTGGAGGAATGTTTCTGCTGAGTCAGTCTGTTAGGTTACGGTGACATTTTAATGAAATGACAAGAAGCAATTAAAATGTAAGAAATTTTTCATCTAAGAGATCAGCACACCAGTTCTGCAAATGGAAATGTTAATTTTTGTTTATTTACTTTTTTTGCCAGTGCACAGATATTCCACTAGCATATGCTGCCGTTTTCAACACACTAGATTTTATTTCAATCTATTTTTAATTTTCAAGTTGTGAACATTTTTCATCTGTTACTCCTTCCAAGTTTTGGTTTTAAAAGGTAACATAACACTATCCAAGAATTCAAGTCTTTTATACACTTGAATTTATCTCAAAAGGTTAATATTGCTTGAGACACTCTTTTAAAGAAAACGTTTGGCTACTCCAAGTCTTCAAGCTGGCTGGGATCTCCCATTTCTCATCCCTTTTTAAGTAAGGTGTTTTAACTACTTAATGAGTCTCTGAGCTAAGTGTGTAAATTCTGTTAGGACTTCAAAACAGTTTACTCCAGAAGCCTTAAATGTTTTGTCTCATTGAAGCAGATACTTGAATGACTTGAAGAAATAGTTGGTTAAGTGAAATTTGAGAGAATGAGCTGTGATCAGTTTGTTACTACATGTTTATCCACAGGAGTGCACATCATTGTCAAGGGCAAAAGTTACCTAAAAGAATCAACCAAAAAGACAATTAAATAAAAATAATAATAATTAGGAGGAGCATCTTCGAATGTAAATGCAATCTGTATTGAAACAAACCTGCCACACAGCTCTTTAAGGACTCAGGAGGGCCTTCCTCATTGGCCTTGGGGTGCCAGATCTAAAACTGCAATCAATTTAAAAACTCTCTCTTGTCCTTTAGAACAGGCTTTGGAACATTCCCAACAGCTCCAGAGCAGATCACCTTTTCAGGTGAGGAAAACATACTTGTTGATAGGGATCAACTGACTTCCACTCTTTTCCTCAGTATTTTCTTCTTATCATCCAGAGGGTCCATAGCCACAATATTTATACAGTCATTCCATTAAATACTTATGCTTCCCCAAAAAGATCTTTCACTGAGACCAGAAACGTGGATGACAACAAAATGAAAAACAAGCAGGAGGGAAGGGTTCTGCTAAGCTCAGTAAAATCTTGTGATGTCTCATTGAGTAACCTTTGCATGGGATCTCTATTAAAGCTGAGGTCAGTAGCCAGAGGCGGTGTAGTGGCCAAATAAAGGGGGGGGGGGGGAATTGCCCAAATAAATCCTTAAAATGTTTTACAGCTCTCCTTTTGGAGTTAGGAAAAGGAAACTTTGCCAATTCCAGATTAAGGGCCTCTGATTATGTTTGTCTCAGGCAGCAGGAGCTATTACTCCCAAAAGGAAAACCAAATAACTGGTTCTGGCATTTGCTAATAGCGTAAGGTCTCTCAGAGGTAGCAAATACACAGACTTTTTCCTGTCTTGGCAAAGTAGCTGCTACCGAAGTACTTAATTAAACCACAAAAATAACACTGTTGAGAACATCCTCTAGGCTTACAGATCTTCATTTTACTCTCCAGCAGAAACGGTTTCAGTGAGGATCCCAGTCTTTCTAGATTCCCTTTTAAAGTGCTTACAGATAGCATGTTTAAAAATTAAAACAAAGAAGTGCTTCTAAACAAATCAATCAATTAAATATGTCACTATCACCAGTGGCTCAGACAGAACAGACTAGAGCTGCTCTGTCTTTTCTATCCTAGCACTAAGAGGCCCCGAGTTTCAGGAGATTTGAACATCCAGCCCCAAAGAACAGACGGCCAGAAAGTTCTGCATTTGAAGCCTCAAAGCTGCAGCGTGAGCGTGCACGGCCATCTTCTCCAACACTGACTGAAACAAGACTTGCAGATGCTGTGGGAGAGGTTCATAAAATAAGGGCAGGTTAAAATAAGATGATTTACCAGTCCCTTTTAAACTAGGTTTAAAATAAAACCCCACACTTCAATGTGTTTTGTGTTTTCGTCTGTAAACTGTGCAAGCTGAAGGATTTCAAGCCTCCTCTCAAGAGCATACAGTCTCATTAAACAAAGAAAAGGTTAGTGTTTAAACATCTAAATTTAAGAAATGAAGCATTACCATCTCCCCAGTAATTCTCCCCAGGAATACAAAATCTTCTCAGGACAATCCTTTGACACATCACCAGTGCCACTGGAGAGTTCATTATCACTCTCTGCAAAAAAGAAAGAAAAAAAAAGAAAAAAAAAAAAGGAAATAAAAAAAAAAAAAAAGGACAAAACAAAAGCATGCACAGATTTACCAAGGAGAACAGACATTCAAGATGCATACATATAGGTCTCAGACAAATTCTTCTCACGTATTGGTTTTAAAACCACAAAAAGACACAGAAATTATTAGTGGAACCGTAAAGAATGTTTAGCAGACTTGACAAAACTAGGGTATTAATAAAGTTACCGTAAAGTTTAAAAGAACAAGACTAGGAAATAATTCCCAGCACTATTACAGCAAAAAGGGCTGGGATCTAGAAAAGCTTGATGTGAGAGGAGATTCAAGGCTGTCAGCTGTTCATGTGAAGACATGTCACAGTGCAGTTATTATCTAAAAGTCACATCCACTCCAGACCTCACATAAAGAGAACTTGCTTTTAAAGCACAGTAGATAATGCTGGTTCATGACACCACATGCTTTACGTGCCACTCTGCTCTCATGAGGTACTCTGATCTCAAGAAGCCTACTCAGAGCCATAAAATAACTTTCTTTTTGACTGAAACAAGTTCATGGATGATCAGCAAAAACACCAGTGTGACATGAAAGGTCATACTGCATGGAACAGAAAAGGTGGCCTCAAATGGAAAAGGAACTTTGTTAAGTATTAAGGGTAAAACTTATGGAGGGATGTATATCATTATATGACTGATAGACAAAACCAGAAGGGCAACATGAGCCTGGGATAATCTGCTCAATCAACCAATAATCCACGTAACCAAACAAGTTCCAAGTGTGTTCTCATCTGAACAACCCAACTCTTTAAAGCAGCTCCTCACGTAAACATGGCTTTGCAGTTATTGGGATTTTTCCCAGTTTTATTTGAATAAAATGCTGTTAAAAATTACCCACGAGTACAATTTCAACACCACCAAACTTTGACAGGGTTCCAATTCTCTGCACCTTTATTATGTGTGACCTAAACGAGGACACTGCAACGGCCCCGTTATCCTCCAAGGCCTCTGAGGCTTTAGATGTTGGAGGGTGTCCAAGGTTGCTCCCTCCTACGAGCTGAACTGTCTTGAGAAGCTAAAATAAAACAAAAAAAAGGAGGCCCAAAGCTACATCTGCTCCCCAAATCCCTTCGATACTCTCTTGAACACAGCTCAGACACCTCTGCTTGCTGACCTATCTTTAATTCCTTTCCATTTTGAATTCCTCGGGTACGTTAAACACTTCACCTCCACCTTTATGTAGGCAACAGGAGTAGTTCAGGCAAAAGAGGACGTTTGGTACAATTATCCTCATCAGCCTTCATCCTTGTCATTCTCACTTCAAGTACCCATTTCTAATTTATAGTCTCAGCAATTGTCAAATACAAGTCATTAATAAAAATATCATCAGTGCTTGAACGTGACAAAAAACTGTGAGGACAAAGACAGCCCATACTGCATTTCAAGGGCAATTAAAGGCAAAAATGCTACCCAGAGAGAAGAGTGTCAGAGATCTCTTTGCATTTCAAACTGAACAGTGAATTAGTGATATCTTCATGCAGTGTTACAGGCCCCAGAATACAAGACCGACCCGCATTTGAATACTTCAAACAAAACGAACACCCACACTCATCATCAATCTACAAGAAACTGGATTTTAAGGTTTCCCAATCTTTCGCACACGTTCACTGGCTCTAAAGATGGAAATAGTGAAGAAATAATGAAGATCTAAAAACCCCAGTCCTATCATTGTAACTAAAATTTGCTATTGCTATAAAGCGTTTCCCAGGAACCAAAGGAACCCATTAAGTTCCAATGGAAGAAATGCATTTGAAGAATCAACTCTCTATTTAAAATTACCAACAATATCGTAAAGGCAAAAGTCCTCATTTACCACCCAGGCCTGCTAATAGCTTCAAGAAAAGTTAGAGCAATTAAATACATTATATTTTTTTAATTCTCTCCTCTCCTGATTTGTCCAACCAGATTGAAGAGATCAGCTACAAATGCAGCCCCTCTGCCTTCCATGGAAGCAAGGAGAGGAGAGGGGGGGAAAAAATTGAGAAAGCTTTCCCTAGATTGACTACATGGACCATTCAGATACACAAGGGACATATTAAGAAGCTCAAGAAACCTGGCTCACACCAGAAATCTATCATAAGGTACAACTTCAGAAAGGTTTCACACATTCAAGGTGAAGGAAGACAATTTGGCAACAAATTCTGAAAGGAGAGATGCAAATTATTTTGGGGATGCTGAAGGGCTCTACGAGAGCTACTGGTGAAAATGAACACAAAAGGAATCTTCCAGTCCAAACCAAAATCTGATCGGGATGAATCAAATCCCCAACCAGATCAAAACGTTGGCAAATGAAGCTACCCTGACTACTTTCAGGAACAAAGGAAACTGGTTGTTACCTGGGCCTGCCAAGGAACACTAACATCAGCCAAAAGAAACACACCCCTTCTTTTCTCTCCGCACTGATACTGTATGCGGAATTCTTCGAAGCTCTTAAGGAGATCAGTGTTACACAGCATAAGTACTCCAGGAAGATGTAGCACAAAGCTCCGGTGCTTCAGCGCTGAAAATTCTTTCATCTGGAAGGCTTACCAGCATTTGGAATGTATTATTCTGTTCTATGTCAGAAAATCATAGGCCTTAATTAGAAATGCCATATGCTCCCTTTCAAAAGACGCTAACGTCAAACTTCAAAATAGAACAGGGCAAAGGAGAGAGAATGAACAGCTTCAAAAATCTCCACTTTGTTTCCCCTCACAAGACTATTTACACATTCTAACCTGGGTAAGAGCTTTGGTATAAATTAAAGGAAGAAAAAAAAAGAAAGAGGCTGTGGGAGGGTTATTTAACTGTAGATGTTCTCTGAGGTGTACTTTCATACTTTACTTTTTTTTTTGTTTTCTCCTCCACATTCTATAGCAGCCATAAGCCAGCAGCATTAGCCAGAACCTGATTTTATCCACTCTTATTCCACAGGGAATGGCACAAATCAGTTCCTGGCAATGGACTGTGTACTTCTCCTGTCCTCCTTTATCTGCCCTGACCTCTCAGAGCCTCTCAGCCGGACGATAAAACCGATGCCTCATCAGAATGAGATGAGGATGGGAGACATCTCAAGGGAGCAAACCTGAAGGGCTGTGTTGTAAACCAGTGTACACATGAATTCCCTTTAAGGCTACCTATGCACCAGAGTAAGCTGCTCAGATTTCTGGCTTGATTGTTGTGAATTGCAGCGTGAGTCACAAAACTCACAAAACCCTCTCTTTGTTGATGCCTTGTGAACCAACTCCCTGCAAAGGGAGCCTCTGTTTATAGGAAGCCTGAAGGATCACACTTCCACAGCATGTATGGCTCTGCATGGCAGCAGCAAAGAATCACAGAACACTCTGGGCTGGAAGGGACCTCTGGAGATATCTAGTCCCACCTCTTACTCCAAGCAGCTCTAGTCAGATCAGGTCACTCAGGAACCTGAGTGGGAGGTTAGTCTTGAACAGCTTCAAGAAAGGAGACTCTAGAATGTCTCTGAACAATCTTTTCCACTACCTGACCATGCTTATTGTTTAAAAACAAACTAACAATCCCCCGCAAAACATCCTCTTCTCTAACCAGAATTCCCCAGGTTCCAACTTGTGTCTGGTGTCCGTTACCTCTCAGCCTGCTATTGTGCACCTCTGAGAAGAGCCTGGCTCAATCTTCTCCAAATCCTCTGATGTAGTAATGGTAGACAGCAATGAGACTCTCCTCTGCATATTTGCTTCTCTAGCCTGAACCAAACCCAGTTCCCTTAACCTCTCACGGTACATCATGTGCTCCTGCCATCTCACTGGCCTCCACTGGGCTTGCTCCAGCATGTCAGTGTCTCTCTTGTATTGGGGAGCCCAAAACTGGACCAAATACTCCAAAGGCAGTCTCAGAGGTGCTGAATAGAGGGTATGAATCACTTCCCTGGACCTGCTGGCTAGACTCCTGCTAAGAGGGCCTAGGATGTGCTTGGCCACCTTTGCTGTGAGGACATTTTGCTGACTTGCTTTTTCACCTTTTCTCCTGTTGGGATCTCCAGGTACTTTTCTGCAAAAGTCACTTGGCACCTGGCTAGTGTCCAGCCTGTCTTGTCACGTGGAGTTATTCTATTGTGGATACAGGACCTGGACTTGCCTTTGTTGAACTTCACGAGGCTCCTGCCAATGCATTTCTCCAGCCTGTCCAGGGCACTCTGAGTATGAGCCCTGCCCTCCAGCATTATCAACCACTCCCCCCAAGCTGCTGTTGCTCACAAACCTGCCAAGAACACGCTCGGTCCCAGCAGACAGACATTTAACAGCACTGATCCTCATACTGATCCCTCAAAGACGCCACTACTTGCTGGCTTCCAACTGGGCTTTGCACCACTGATCGATTCTTCCATCCCAGCAGCCCAGCCAACATTCCAACCACGTTATTTTTTACTTATCCACTCCTTATCTCATTGATTTAATGATAAGGACACTGTGGGATATGGTCCTGGGAGTCCCTGCTAAAATCAAAGTATATAGCATCCACTGCCCATCCCTTGTCCACAGCATTGGTCCTTGTCACAGAAAGTAATGAGACTGGTCAGAATGATTTGCCTCTTCAATCTAAACTGGCTGTTCCCAATGACTTTGTTTGTCCTTCACATGTTTAGAAATTACTCTCAGGAATATTTGTTCCATAAGCAGTTCCCTGGACTGAGGTTAGACTGACCTGGGTCTTCCTGCTGGCCCAATGCCATTTGCTTTTCTTCTTTTGGACATGTGCCATTTGCATGAGATACATACGGAAGCCTGCAGAGATACCACTGAGGTTGAGAGGAGGATCTCTGGATGAAAGATTTGGCATATGGTCTATTTTGGTAGCATACCTATGGACAAACGTGTAAAACACGGTCTCTTGCAAAAATCCATAGGGACATTCGAGAACAAACTCACTGAAGAGAAGATTGGCAGCTTACTGGATATGTATCATTTTGGGCCTCCTCCATTTAGAAACACTTACTACATAAATGATTCATTCTATTCAGAACAGGACACAGCGAGTTGGTTTTTAAGTGTCCCAGCACCAACATTTATTACAGAACAATACTCTGTTAGACCAGGCTCAATTCTAACTTCCCCCTGCCTTTATAAAACTCCAACTGTTGGTGTGAAAGACCTCTTGGCACTTTTGCAGCAACTTCAGCAAAATAAACTATGGCTCATTATTCTTAGCAAGCAATAATTTGAAAAAATGCTTCCACAAGCAGCCCATCTTTCACATGGCAAAGGCACCTCTTTGGATTTAGCTGGACCCAGAGGAGCCCGAGGGGCTGTTTTTAGTGGAAAACAAATAAAGCTTTCAGAATTACAACAATCACCTCTGATATGAAACGGCAATAAGTTTATTTCAGGTTGCTGGGTGCACGTTTGTTTGGGTTTGTTTTGGTTTTTTTGGTGGTTTTTTTCCTTTTATTTTTATTTGTTTGGGGGTTGTTTGGGCTTTTTTGTTTGGTTGGGTTTTGTTAGGTTGGTTTATTTGTTTTTCTGTTGATTGGGTTTTGTAAGAAAATATTTGTAACTGATGAAGTGCCAGAGAAGAGCACCTTATGCAGGTGACAACTTATGAGACAAGCTCCACTAGGTTATCTGAGTTCTTCCTTTTTCACTTGACTCAAGAGGGCACAGGTCTCCATCCTCTAGTCCCCTGTCTAACCTAACCCTACAGACCTCCAGTTACCTCCCTGCACAGTTCATTCCAAGGACTTCAGCACTCTTACTCTGTGGTCTGCATCTCTCAGTTCAAACATAATTCTTCCTTCCTGCACTTTGTGCCAATTACCTTTTTCTCCTAAACAATTTCAGCATATCTCACTTGGGGGGGGGAATTAAACATAAATCTTTGTCTTTATTCTTTCTTCTCTAAAAATCTCTGCTTCTTTCCTCAAAGGACACATTCTCCAGACGTGCATTCATTTCTGAATTTTTCTTTCAGCTGGTCTGTATTTTTTTCTTGAGGTGCTCAAACAAAATACTGGGGCGTCAAGCATTCAAACCAGAAGAATTATGCACACAGCAACACTATTATAGGCAAATACTCCACAAACAAACAACCAAACAACAAAACAAAATACATACAGAGAGACAGTATCTTGGCCTGTTCTCCCCCTCATTTCTTTTGACAGTGTAAGGCTTTTGAGCCCACACACACAGACCACGCAGCACCCTTAGAGGACACCACTGGTATTCACAGAAGCATGGGTAGGTTGGGCAAAGACTGTAACAAAATAATGGGAGAAACCAACTCAGGAAAAAAAGAAAAAGTCAGATAGCCCAGATGTTCCTCTCTCTGATCAAGTACTTGACAGACTCTTTCCACCAACAATATCAACTGTTTATTGGTATTTTCCATTTCTGGTCTGAGGAAAGAGATTCCAGTCAAGAACTCTTCCTCAGCTCAGCAAAAACTGAGGAAGATTAAGAACATACAGGCATATTTAATACCTGGCTTTGCAGTGAAGGAGGGTTGTTGGCATTTTTTCTTTGTTTTGAACAATACACCCATACTCCCCTCATCCACGTTTACCCCCAATTATACAGCTACAGAGCTACTTTTCCAACAGATCTGGTTCTCCTCAAAGAAATCTACTACACCACCCGAAACACGACACCACCTTAGAAGTCAAAGGCATTTGTCAGTTAGTAAACCAGGCAAATAAGGGGGAAAACTACACTGTTGTTTCAGAGAGTTCAAGCATAAGAGTGAAGTACATCCTAAAAGGAGCAGAAATGCACCAATATAGCACATCAAAACGAACAGGTGGGATTTGAGCACGGATGTGAAGAAGAAAAAAAAAGGATTTTTTAATGAGTTTTAATTGAGAAGCTGTTACAAGTGAAATAAAGAGTAGGTGGAACTGAAAAATAATGTACTTGGAGCAGCCTTAAGGAGAAGGAAATTAGGTCATGAAGATAGGTGGGAACAGAACTGGAATACTTCAAAAATAAGAAGTTTGATTTTTATGTAGGAGAAGAACAAAAATGAAGGGGGAGCTGAAGTTGGCAGCATATTATCAGGGCAACAAGATAGAGTTGTTCCTGACATGGAATCATTGTATACATACTGGATAAAAGAGGATTGTGAGAAAAGCCACTAAAAAAAAGAAAAAAGCATGTTTCCATTTATAAGGTAAGAGCAAATTATAGAGCTTGAACTACAGTTTGCCAGGAAAGGCAAGAGTGAAACTAAGTTTAAGCCATAAAATTCATTCTAGTATTAAATAAGGCAGATTTTCAAAAGGTCCAACTTTCAGAGCATTACCAAATATTTTGATGAAGAGAAACACATTTAAAAATGCCCTCCAAATGATATATTTCTTCAATTACAACCCTCAGTCTATTTTCTAATTAAGAAGGAAGAGCAATAATCAGGAGCAGAGAAATATGGATGTATGAGTATGAAGAAAGAAGACTTGCACTGAATTCTGCTCACAAGAACCTTCTGTTTATATGTAAGTTATGCAATTAACTTCAAGAAAAATTAATTTGGCAGAATGAAGTGCATATAAAGAGAGTAAAACGAAAAAAAAGAAAGATACCTGATCACTAAAAGCAAAACTTGAACAGCAAGAAGTAGTACTATTATTCTTATTCATTTTTCTGAATAATAAAATGCACATTTTTCACTCAGAATCATTCAGGCAAAAGCTAATGCTGACAAACCTCAAAATTTCTGATTACCTTGCAAACAGTTTGCAAACTTAATTGTTTCTTTATGTAACCAAAAATCTAGACAACAAAACACTTTACATTTGATAAACAGTGAAAGAGAGTGGAAAAGCACGGGATTAGCTGGTGCCTGTCTTTCACTCACTGCACACGATGATGGTTTTCACACGTGTACAAAGAAATCTGGGCAAAGTCTCTCAAAGGACCCACGTCTCGACTTGGAAACAATGCTGTGGTTGTGTAAAAGGCTAGCAACACTGATTCCTCCTTTTTAATACAACATGCAGTTCTGCATTGAAAAGCATATTTTAGTTCTCTGACCCCATTTCTCCACAGGCCTTGCAGTGCTGACCCCAAAGACATTTTTACAGAAGTCACAGAAATAAACCTTAACTGGGCATCCAAATCTGAGTGCAGAAACATGCACGGAGAGAGGGTTCTACCCTCACATAGTGAGCACCCAAGTGAGACACCCTGACAGGCCTACGTGTGATGTACAAATGCATAAAGCCGAATAAAAGAGCGGAGAAGAATTACCACTTCACTTTCAGTAGTTCTGCTCCCACACAGATGACAAAGCCAACTAAATGCTGCACAGTGGAGGTATTCCTGTAAATATAAACATCTTCCACATGCACTGTGCTGTCTGCAAACTGACATCTTGGAGAACACACACAAGGAAGGCAAATTTGAGGTGTCACAATGCTAAGGCAATGCAGTTCTTTACTCCGCATTGGCAATTTAGGAATTTGGACATTAGTAGCTACTGACATCTCTGATAGAATCAAATCAGGATAATAAAAAAATAACAACATTGTAACACATAAAAGTTATATATTGCCTGGCATTTCCTTCAAGTGCCACGGCAGCATGCAAAGCACTGATCAGAAATACCAAGACTTAAAATACTGGAAAGCTAATGACCAAAACTAAAAAGACAAGACTCTC
Source organism: Actenoides hombroni (assembly GCA_024336885.1). Lineage (NCBI taxonomy): Eukaryota > Metazoa > Chordata > Aves > Coraciiformes > Alcedinidae > Actenoides > Actenoides hombroni. Next base: position 5,835,805 of record WUAM01000299.1, read on the forward strand.
ACTTTGAAGTTAATAATTATTAGTGAAAAGTCAGAGGGAACTGTTTGTTGCAAAAATGCTTTTTAAGCCTCTTTTTATGAAGGTGGTTAAATAAGATAACTTTTAAGTGATACAAAATGTGGACTTACACGAGCACAGCAGTGGCAGTTTGAGGCCACGCAAAACCACGACGCTAGTGACTGCAACCTGAGAAGATCCTCCAGCAAGTTCTCCTTCCTCATCTGGCAACAGGATTGCAAATCCCATTTCACATTACCCTCAGACTACCATATTGCTTACAGGCAGACAAGGAAAAGACAACCATTCCCAAAATAAAGCACCCAAACCCTTCCAAGTAATTTCCAGTTGCTTCCAGACAAGCTGCAAACACCAATTTAGGCTTATTGGTTACTGAAAGGTATTTATTTTGCACCGCAATCTGAAGTGATTTTATGTAAGTTATAAACAGAAGATTGAAATCCAAGAAACAGATTTCACCTCTGTACCCACCGAACTGAAAACTCCCTTAATTTGAAAGTAACTTGTCCCATCGTTCTGTGAGAATACAAGTCAGCAGTAGATTGCTCTGGAGTATTCATGAACTGCAGGCCACAATTACAGGATTATAGTTTGCCTTGAATGTCACAAAGTCAGCGTGAGCAACAGGTTCTAGTACAAAAAGAATCTCTGCCTACAGTGTGTTCCCCAGTGCATCTTGCAGGAGGAAGAGGGAAACGTAACAGCTCCGGGGGGGTCCCACTGATTTCTCCAGGGCCTAGCCTGCAAACCTGGCCCACCAGTGAACTCCAGCAGCAGTCTGGATTCCAGGGCAGGAAAGAACCCGAGTCCCAGGCAGGTGACCTTCCTTGTACTTTCATCTCCCAGTAAACTGGGTACAGAAACAACCTTAAACCCCCCAATTTTCCACTTCATTTACAATCCTGCAGTTGCATTAAATGCTTCTGTAACCCACAGAAGTGCTTCAAATTCCAAGTATTCCTCTTACTTGCCTGTTAACAGAAAGGCCATACTTCCATCAACAAATTTAAATACAACTGTAACTCTCAATGAGAGCTGCCACCATTCAGGGCACATTAAAAAGAACAGAGTCTTCTGCACTCAGTAATTTTTTAATATATATACTAAGGAAGGGATCATACTCTCTCTGGCAGCACAATAATAGCTGCAAAAGTCAACTGAGCACATTTATTTTATGCTTTTTAATAACAAAAGTTGAAGTGTAAGGCATGGAAATAATCCAACGCAAGAGAATGAACAGTAGAGTCCATAAAATGACAGCAGGCTCATCAGGAACATTTTCTTTGCATTTGGTACCTATGGATCTGCATCCTTCAGAAGTGCTTACATTTTATAAGACCTCTTAGGGAACTGCAGCAAAGGGTTCTTGCCTGAAGATAGCTACTAGCCAAGGGACCTCATGTATTTAGGGTTTCCCAAGTTTTAGTTCATTTTTATGGAGATAGCAAGAAGACTCCAACACAGATTGGAGTGATCTTGTTTAGGATCCACCACCATTAATAAAACAAACAGTTCCTATGAATTACATAAAGCTATTTTTACTGTGGATAAAAATGCAGAGATGACTATTTCCACACTACTAATGGCATTCTTCTCTCTCAGTCATCCTCATTTGTTCACGCTACCCCTCATTGTAAACTCCTGCTTTATTGCAAAACACTCTCAATAGCTCTATTGACTCCTAAACCACCACCTCCTCTACTCCTTTGCTTTTTTGGATTCTGAAAAGAGCCCCTACCCACCCACAACCCTTGACACAGTATCCTAATTTATCTTGGCTGATCATCTCCAATCGTTTCGTGTTGCCCACTCCTCATCTACTGTACTCACCATCTTTGTGATGTCCAGTACACCACACACAGATTAACTGCAATCTTTCAGGGACCTCTATTCTTCTATTTTCATTTTCCACTCTGAATTTCCATATCTCTTACGTTCATTTTTCTGCAATGATCTATCTTTCTTTTTGTTCTTAGAACACAGAGATCAGGTTTTACCCTCTCGGGCTGGTTATTTCTCGTCTTTCGTTGCTCTTTCTGACTTCTACAGTTTCATATTTAAATATATTTTCTTCTTATTAAAGGCAACAACTAAACACCAAACATATTTCAATAGGATTCTGTTTGGTTTAAGTCCACTGCTTATGGATCAGCATCCACTCTGCTGTCAACTGCATCCCTGCTCAATTCCCAGCTGTCAGAAAAGTGGTATCTAAACCAGCACAAAAAATCTATCGGTGCAGTAAATGGAAACCCAAACCATACTGCATTCCTAGTCATCTGAGTATGTTCTAAAGGTAATCTGCAACTCATGCTCAGAAACTCCCTTTTGGAAGCTTAGGAGGCATGCTAACTTTCACCTATCATGAATTATCTGTTTCAGGATGTCTGCTAAACAGCCTGCATTTACACTGCAGACCAGGAGCTAGTAACCAGACACTTGGGACCACATAAAACTTCACCAAAAACATCTTCAACTCTGTTACAATCAGTTTAAAGACTCTTCTCTGGTTTCAAACAGAACTGCTCCCACTTACAGTGATCCTTAACCTTCTAACGTTATAATATATTATTATATAATATATATTATTATATAATATATATTATTATATATATTATATATAACGATTGAAGAAGAAACTCAAATGG
>WUAM01000299.1:5839214-5864006 GCA_024336885.1 Actenoides hombroni
ATATTTAAATCAACCGTATTTGCAACCTTGCCAAAATGTGTAAGGATTTTTCTCATTATATATATTAATCTTTAAAAATTATATTCTGTATGTAATAGAAAACTTATCAAGGAGTGTACTTTACATTCTGGGTTTTGACAAGAAATCATTAATATTAATTATATTTTTTTAAATTATCATCTCCAAAGTAAGGAACCTTAGATGACTATGCTGCCAGAAATATCTATCACAATATTAATAATTTTAAAAAGTGAAGTTGATTTGAAAGATCTCCAAGTAGCTCTCAATCTTTGCAAATGTCTTAATTTTTTCTATATAGCTGTTCAGGTGAAAAGTAAAGCTAAAATGAGAAAAGAACATTAGAAGCTAGGAATGTTGTTTAGGGAATAAATCTTCTCAGTTTTCTATATACACTTGCTCCACATCTGAAAAGGACTATACCTAACACTAGTGTAATTACTTTAAATCATTGGGGGGGTGGGAGAAATAATGATTGGCCTTTCATTAAAACAAAAAGAACAAGAATATTGAAGGGAAAAAAAAAAAAGCCTTCTTTCTTATGAACATCTTTATGCACATGACATAAGACATCCCACTGTGCGTGCAGGTGCAGACAGAGAAGGCAGACATCAGGTCCAGTGCACAGGAGGCAGGCATTCTGGTACAGGGGGAACTGCCACAGAGAGTGCTTCTGAAGGGAATTCAGCACTAGTCTGGGGCCAGGTAGGATGTAGGTGAGGATAGAGCAGAAAAAGGAGAGAACAGATAATAATCCTCAATATCTGTAATGGGAACCCCAGGCTCTGGCCTAAGAGACAGTGAGGTCTTTATAATGGACACCTGTCCTAGTCAGGGTGTGAGCAGAAAACACCTCTATGGCCAGGTAGCTACCATCCTTCACATTAAAGACAAGAAAAAGCCTTCTTCCAAGGCTAAGACAAGACACTGTAAACTCAAGAGGGTTGTTTTTTTTCCCCATCATCATAATTAGTACTCTGAAAAGAAAAAGAAAGAAAAAGAATGAAGAGATTTATTTAGAACAACTGCAAATGACTCATTTAACCTGCATATCCACTAGGATAGAGAACTTCTAGGAAGATAACTGTAAATGCAGTTTCCATGAGAACAGAGTCACATCATGATATTTTTAATGTCTTCTCTTAGGAAGTGATCTACATTTAAAATATGGAAATTAGCATTAGGAAGCTAAACCAAAGTTAAACTTAGGTTCATACCCCAGAGGAATATTTTCACTCTGTAATAAAGTAAAGCCATTCTATGATAGCACCAAGAGGACAGTGGCCACATTATTACTAATTGTGCTGCATCACATTCTAGAACAGTGCTTTACTGTTAACTAGTAAGAAGCAACATAAAAAAACACCAAACCAACATGCAAGTAACTACTTAAACCCTTTCCTACCAAATAAGCTCCAGAAAACATTCTGACTACACAACTACAACATCCAGCAAGGAAAAAAACCACCCAGAGAAGCTGAACTACGCTACACTGAACCACGAGACCTAAAGGTCAAATCTGAAATAATTCTTGCTCTAAACACTAAAGCCATCCCAAATACCAATTAAATAGGAAAGCTCCTTTAGAGAAAAAAGTATTTTTGCTATTTAGAAGTGGCACTTGATACAAAGGAGAGAGTAACCATGATAGTCAATACCCATCCTGCTCCCTCCCAGGAATCAGCTGAAGGTTTTCAGCTCACAAAAGAGCACTTGGCTGGGGGGTTTCTAAGCCTGGGGTCACCTGAGGTATATAGGGGTTTTTGTTTGTAACTGGAAGAGAGTAACCATGTAACCCTACCTGTCTGTATTAGTCACAGAGTTCTGGTTCATATTGCATAAAGTAATGCCCAACTACTTACCTATAAGTAAAAATCAAGGAGGAATTTTTTCACTGTATTAAAGCGAGACTTTTAATAGTATTGACAGAACAGTGCCAGAAATCTGCAAATCAACTCCGGAAAGCTATGACAAATTCTGGTATGTCAGATAGCCAGATTAAAACTGACACACTGAAAGCCTATTCTGAGTGCTATGGGCTAACCTGCAGAGTACAAAGAGATGACAGTAGGCCAAGGGCCTTCAAAAAAACCAACAACAACAACAACAAAAACTCAAACGAAAAATACCCCAGTGGGAAAAACACAGAGATACTGTTAGCTTTGGAAAGGGCAGGCAAAGACACTGGGGCCATGAACAGCAACAATCCCCAACATGATGCCCAACTGAACCAGGAGATACTTTGATAAGCCCTACTTATGAGGGGAAACAAATCACAGGCTCAGCAGATAGTTTAGGGGTGGGGAAGTTCCCCACATGAGTCTATCTGGGATTTGGTTTGGTTTTCTTTACAAACAGGCCCTTAAAGCCCATTTCAATGCTGTCCTTTAGCAGCACATTCAAGGCAAACAGCTTCTCACCTGAAGAAGAAAACCTTTTCTAGAGGAATTCAATTTGTAAGCAGAACATGAGTGCATAATTTGAAGCACACAGGAAAATGGACATGCACTGTCTGCTGCTGCTACTGGAAGCACTCCAAATAATGGGCTGGTAAAAATGCCATTACTAAAGAACCGCTGCTGGTAGAAAACTATGGGTGACATTTTTGCCCAAAAGAGCTGTATTTCTAATAGACACAAAGAGGAAGAATTAAATAAATTAACAGTAGAAATATCATAGTACTATCAACGGGAACTGTAAGTGCTCACTTATCCTTACCTTCCTCTGCCTCGTCCTCCTGGGATGACATAGGCCCTCCTCCACTTGTTGGGCTGACCAATTCTTCCTCCCTTGCAGATTCCCTTTGGAGACTGACAACTTCATAAATTGCATCCCCAGCACTTGTGTGGCTTTTTCCTTCAGACTGAAACAAAACGTGTGTATGTATTAGGTTCCCACTGTTGATAAAAGCAGTTCTAACAGTATGCCAAAACCAAACCCAAACATACACAGATTTCCTATCGAGGCTGAACAATACTTTAAGCAAGACTCCCTCGGATTTCTTTGCACACCTAAGACTGGAAGTAACTGACAGCTCCATATCTCTTAGTTTCATAGGTAGAAAATAAAAATAAACAACCATTTTAAGTGTTGTTCAGAACAACTATTAAAAAAAAAGCTTTCCAATTGCAATAGCTAAAATGAGATGAGGTCGAAGAGAAACTGCAGCAAAAGAAAAAAGAGAAACAGGGAAAATACTGGAGTAACTGACATCACAGAAACAGGAATCAAATGGCTGAGGGGGGTGGAATTTAATGGTATAGGGGTTTAGTAGGTAAAAACAAGACTAAAGAAGAAACAAAATCTCATGCTTTTTGAAAGCTGTAAATAGTGAAATCTCTCTGTAGTCTTTAGCTCATAAAAAAAGAAGAAAAAATCATCTTTCTTCCAGTGACTAGAATGTGTAATAAGCTCCTTTGAATGGGCAAATGCATTGGCTGTACCTAGCTATACAAGCTGTGTTTGCAGCCTAAGTTCTATTGATTTCTTACTTTCATATGTGTGTGTGTGTGTCTGCGTGCACACATTCATTCAAATAATGAGTATCTGTCAATCTTGGAGTTAAGTTGGAAATTTAAATGTGGTATCTGTAACTATATATACTTGAGATCAGAATATTTTCAGTGGAAGTAATACTGTTCTGTAAAAGTAGTTTTTCTCCCAAACCTGTCTCTAGGAATTTGGTAACTTCAATAGGAATTTGGTAACTTTCAAGGCAAACTACTTCAAAGGCTGAGGGGCAGGAAGAAGTTTTCTTTATATACTTGAAGCTGGATAAGTTCAGATTTGACTCTTTCATGTGCTATGGACTTTGACATGAAAAGGAATTTAGTTACCTATACTTCAAGCATTGAACACAACCTTGCATGTTTTAAAATGAAGAGTATTCGTTTATCCTCCCAGTGAGTTTTGAACACAATGATGAGTTGGTGACATGCAGTGATTAATCTATTTGTAGAGAATAGTCTGAAACTGCAAACTAATGATTGTATTAAATGAACCAAAATGTTGTACTACTTTGTTCTTCGCACATCTTGCCTAATCAGTCAAAATAAGGTAATTTTTGAACATAATAAACCCATCAAATTAACCATGAAAAAGAACACAATTTCAGTTAGAGAATATTCTATTTATTTAAAAACCAAAATCAGGATGAAGTTGGAAGACTTCACGACACCTTCACTGGGGATGCACATGAACTGCTCACGAGCACTCGCAGTTTCAAGAAGCTTGGTGAAATTGAGCAGCTTAAAAGAGGGACTGCTTGGACCGACACAACAGAAAACTTTCCTACTGTATTTCTGACTGAACATTCAGGTCTGCTTCCTTTAAAGCTGATACTCCAATTATCAGCCAGTTCTACTGACTGAGTTCCTCATAAAGTCAACTTAATGAACTTTGGGGTGTAGACATAAATACCCTGCATTTTGTAACATTCAGCAGGATAACATTAGAGTCATTATCCCTGTTTTATTCTCACAGAACACCATTAGCAAGTAATTACAAAGTACTTGGTGGAATCAATCAAGTATTGATGCTGCTAATATTATTAACCATTGCTATCTATAGCTTTTACTTTTGAGAGTAAGGGATGAAGTACTATGGATTTTATTTTATGTTACAAAAATTACAAGTCTTCAGCTCCTTATGTGTGTTCTGGTTAACTGCCAAGACCACTTCTATAAAGTGCAAATAATTTGGTTATTTGTTTTTTAATGAAGCACAAATTTGCTACCTACAGGAATCCACCTTACGAGGATCATGCTCTAACAATGAAAATGTGCATAAGTAACAGTGAGACAGACAGAAAGACAAGACAACCCTAACTCACATAGCAGCATGCATTTTATGTCATTCCTCACATCTTATTGCACCTCACCAACCTTGGTTCAGACTATTCAATCTATCTGAACACTCCCTCGGGAGGCTTCTGATTTTTCTCTGCCAAAACAGAGAGGTCCCATTTACCCCTTGCAGTAAAACTCCATTTCATTGCTTGCTGCTTTTTGACCCGTCGGTGACAGATGTTTCCCTACTGGAAGGGGCACCTTGCTGAGACAGCCCGAGTTTAAAGTTTCCCAGCAAGGGCTCTGCGTGCTAGAACCTAGAACTGGGCAGCCTGCATGCAGGAATTTCTAACCCCCAGTCAAACATGTTACATTAGCACAAGGACTGGTAGCATTATTGTTGTGAAATTATACCACAGGATTCACGGTCCTGGGCAGGGAAATCATCTGTCTTTGGAGCAGAGGCTTTTTACATTAATCCACTGTAACATCCCCGGGGATAAACTTACGCTCAATCGCTTTCCCAAAAAGTTTACAAATGGCCAATGCCAAAGCCATCTGCAAAGTTATTTTCCAAGGAGTAAGAGTGCCCTGAGGTACAGTGTCTTCCAGAGGTATCGGCAGGAACTATTGCAATATGAACTGTCCAGCTGCTAATTGGCTAAACAAAGACTTGCTGCAGGTCAACCAGAGAGAGCCTGTCACCCATAACCAGGACCCAAGCCTGTAGAAAGATTACGAAGATTAAAAGCATTCCTGTCCTAAAAGTCTGCAGAACAATTCCTCATGATTTTACAGCAGGAAGAAACGTGTGTGTTTCTTCAGGGAGGGGAGGCATGAGTATGTTTATCACATTATAAGAGGTGAGAAAGAAAAAAAGAAGGCATCCAAATTTCATATTCCTCAATTAAAAATGGTATAGTTGTAAGTGAATTAAACGTAAAGCTTAACTGATTATAGATCAGTATCAGCCAGCTGAGGATGTAATATATTCAAATGTATTTTCTCTACATTTAAAACAGATATTCTCAACGTTTGCACGTAACAGTTGGCTGTCTCAGATTTTCTTCAATGCTAAGTTGCTCTGCTAATCTCTAGAAGAAACACAGAAACAGCATTGCATGAGATTTATTTACTCCCTAAGCGGTAAACACAGCGGCACTTCTGCCATGTAATATCAACAGAGCTTGGCTGTTTCAGACCTATTACTGTACCCCGCAGGACAACGACAACTCAAACACTCACATTAGGCTAAGTAAAACTCAATCACTGCTCTTTGAGTTCATTCACCAAAGATGATGGGCTGCTATTCCAGTGCAAATGGTAGTTAGCCTCTGCTGTTCGTTTTTTGAACCACCACCACCACCACCTCACCTGTCCTTGGAGAAAGCTGGTCACCAGTCCCAGCTGCACATCATCCTACAGGGATACTGGGCACACATACATAACGGACCCCACCCGATGCCAAGAACAGAGAAGACTTGGGTGTTCTACTCAACAGGTAACTGTTCAACAGCCATTACCAGCTGAGATGGATGCATCATCTCTCAGTGCGCCAGGAAGGAATAAACGCACGTTAATCATGGAAGCTCAGGACTGGGAAAGCTGACAGAGGCAATGCACAACTACCCATTAAGCTTAATCTTAACCACTTCCTCCTCTCTGTAGAGTTGAGCGCTGTTTGTACGACTTGACTTCAAAGCCAAACTCAAAGGGACTGAAAAAACTCAAATACTTCAGAGACCAGGGTTTGCTAAGTTTTATTTTGGTTCTTTTTACTGCTATTTAAACATCTCATAAGGTTACAATCACCAGCAAGAAATCACACAAACAATGCTAATTTAATGAAAGTATCACAACAATGATGCCCTTAGCCTCACGTTTCATAAAGCCCCGAGGCTGTGAAGGACAAGAACACTGTCAATTTTACACCCTCATCAGCAACCACGAGTGAAAACATGGCAACTTCTCCATGCAGCAGAACTTACTTTTCCAGATAATCTTCCAAACTTCTGTTACTGAAAACATGGAGAAATCTACCTCCTCAGATACTTTGAAAAAACAACAGTAATAGCCTAACTCTTTTAAACCTCTGTATTAGAGTCCTTTGCTTTTAATGGATTATCTTCTTAGTCACCTACCTTCACATTTTGAACCTCAGCAGCCAGGACTTCCCTTTGTTACATATTAGTTGATTTTTACAGTGAACAGTCAAAGAGTCACTTCTCAATTTTACCAGTCAAATCAACTTGCTTTGCACGTCTGCACACAGGTCAGATTGTATGAAATTAGAGAGAATTCGATAGGTAGGATCAAAAATTTTTAAGTCCACAAAACCAAAGGCTTATGACTCTCTATAACACAGTATACAAAAGCACTGATCATTTATATATGCTACTTAAACATTATGCACTGAAGCAGCTCAGAAATAAACAGCTCAAAGAAACAAACTACTAAGGTGCAGGTGACACGCTAACTTTTATAAAGGCCGTGTTATGACAGACGAGACAAATGCTGCCAGGATCGACATTTCTTTGCAAGCCAAACACGGATTACCTGCTTTAGCTTCATGTAGAAAGTTTCTGTGAAGGTTTTTCTGCTGAAGTACCAGAAGCGTTCGTTGGCAGGATAGACGCGCACGACAGTCTCCAGCAGAAACCGCACCGGCTCCACTACTTCAGTGACCACCATGTCCACTGCCACAGTCATGAACACGCGCTTATCTGCAACGCAAAGTCACACCAGTAAATCAGCCAAAGCTCAAATTTCTCCCAACAATCAGTGACAGAAGTAAACAAGCTGAGAATTCTTTCCGCGGCATCTCTGATTCTCTTGCACCCGTTTCATTTGCCCAAGTTCTACACCCTACCGCGTAGAATGCTAGTGGGCGTTGAGCAGCGTAGCAAGTAACTCTGGGAACTCCTTAAAACAAAGACAGAGCAAAACATCAGGCAAATAAAAAAAAAAAAAATCATGCAAGACACCAGCATTAAAATATACCATCCCCACAGGATAAGGACACATTCTTAAGTGTAAACTTAGTGCTGAGGGAATAGATGTACGTATAGCAGATCCGTGTCAAGGATGTCCTACAGCACTGCTTGTCCTAAATCCTCTCCAACACCAACAAACACTTCAGATCGGTTTTTTTGTGTCTGTGCTCAGTCTGTCAGTTAAAAGGATTCAAAATATTTTACCCTTCCCTGTCCCAGCAGTTGGGTCAGACAGCCCTCGGAGCAGCAAAACAGATTTTTTAAAGCAAAGCATGGATCAGTAATCTTAATCTGTAGTAGCTCCATCTTCCTGCATTCTCCTCTACTTAAAAAAGCTGGACTTACACTGCAGTATCAGGATCATAGAATTGTCAGGGTTGGAAGGGACCTTAAAGATCATCTCGTTCCAACCCCTCTGCCATGCACATTACACATCCCTAGATTCCCTTGTCTTATCAGACCACAGAGGCAAGTGGGCATTTAAAAAACCAAAACAAAACCCAAAAAAAACCCCCAAAACAATGAACAAACAAGAACCCATTTCAAGGAAAGTCCATACCACAAAGCAAAACCAGACCAAGCAAAGCCAAAAGCACCCCACACACAAGGTCATACTGTAAAACAGAAACTGTGTTGAGCTGCACAGCAAGAGTTTTTCCTGTATGCAAATAATGTGGTTTGAAAGTCCATCAGCAAGAGCAGTGCCACTGGCTGTATATACAGTGGCCTTTAAGCCACTGATGTGTGCTCTGCCTTGGGATAGAAAACAAACTCCAGATTTGCATTCAAACCTCCTACATCACATCAGAGAACATAAATCCCAGCAATAACTAACTGTGCTGTATAATCAAGCACTTCAGCGCATCACCTCCAGCTGCCCCGAGACGAAGGAGATGTAATGCTGTTTGTAATCTACTCACCACAACACCAGAAGGAAGAGCAGAGCAACGCCTGCTATTTGCACTGCTTGGCTGAGTACAGAAGGTGGAAAACAACTCCTGCATGCTTAGGACCAGAAAGTCCTGATAACCAGGGAAAAGGGACATAAGCCCCCAAACACTAATTCAGCGTCTCCAAATCTGCCACTCAGAGTTCGATGAACAATTGTTCCCATTTCTGTGTTGCATGTGATTATACTGGAAAGTTCCTAGCCGTGGACTCTTGAGCGTAATGATTTATATACTCAGACACATCCCAGGAGAAAAATATATTTGCTAAACTCATGGGGAGTCAAATTTACAAATTAGATGAAATTACCTTTAGGAGTTTCCTCATTAAGTACTAGAAACATGGGTGCGTTAGGGTTCCAGATTCCAGTAATTACATAAGCCTTCCCATCAGAACTCTTTCCCATGGATTCCTAAAAATAAACCCATACAGGATTCTATTAGAGGCATGGTTTGAGATAGAAGAGATTGAAGGAGGAGGAAGAAGTGTTCTGTGAACTTCAGAGTAAGGTTGAGTTCACTTTAGAAAACACTAAATAAAGAATATTAAAACATGGATTGAGAAAGGTTATAGGGAAACAGGAGAAAAAGAGACAACATCAGAAGAGGACCATTATATAAGAAACTGATGACAAAATACTTGATCAACATGTATTTTTAATGTTTAGTATAACCATGACAGTGTGGTGGGCTATCTTCTGCTCTCCTTTCTGAGCAGCTGAGATGGTTCTTAGGAGAGGATGAGTTACAAGAGACTTCATAAAATAAATTAACCCCACGGTATACACAGAAATGACACAGAAAGGAAAAGAATAATAAAAAAAAAATACCCACAACCAACCCAACCCCAAACCCAAAACTTCACAGAGTAAGATCTTAACAATTTCAACCCTAAAGTCAATCTGATTTTTCCCAATCCATAATTACAGTTCTGCCAGATTTTGCCCTGAGTAGCTCAGGCACAGACCAATTTTTACATATGCCAATGAACTGGAATTGCAGTCCAAAGGAACTTGAGATTTCAAGTGCCAAATTTCAGGATAATATGCATATGAAACTAAAAAACCCACATACAATAAAGTCAGGACTAACAGCAATGCCTCTAAGTCTGGTTAAAATAATCTTAAACTAAACATCTGCTACTTCTACAAACATTTCTTACAGACCTGCTAGGAATCATGAGAGTGCACGGCCTGCACAGCACAGCTATTCCCAGTATGAGGCAAGGACACTCTGACTGAAGTTTTCTGGGATCCCACACACTTCTACAGCAGCCTCCTTAGAGAGGAAAGGAGACTGACATCCCTACTCTGCAATCCAGTCTGTGCTAGAATACTAAGAGGGACTGAGTTCTCCAGATTTACAGAGAGAAAGGGATTTGGAAGGAAAACACAAATGTGTATCTGTGTGTTACAATCAAAAAATCAACTAATAAGCCCCTACATGCAGCTGTTACATGTACTTGGAATGTGAATGTAAATAGAATTATGGGTGGGAAAAAAGCAGGAATTCAAACATACAGCAAAAAGATTTATATATAGATCTGTAGAAGCCAATTCATTACGCTCCATAACTCACTATAATTTATTCAATTTTCTAATCAAATTATAAAAATGGAGAATGGGAACTAATATCAGCAAAGAAACCCAGGGAAAAAAAATTAGCTAGTAGATACAAAACGGCAAATAAATAGTTTGACAAGAGATCTCAGTATCAACAGCCAGAGTCATTGCCATGAGTTAAGCAATGGAAACTGGAATAACTGTACAGCCACAGAACATCTGGCTGGTTGAACTCCAGCACTTCTTGACTTGAAACAGGTCGTATTCTTGCATGAAAGTAAACTGATATCCCAGGAAGTATCGTATTATTTTACAGTTCTTTTAGAAGCAACTCATATGAAATGAAGATCACAGAAGACAACTGAATACTTCAAACTCTGAGCAAGAGTTTACATTCAAATGAATCACAGAATGTCCTCGGTTGGAAGAGACCTTCAAGATCATCTAGTCCAACGTTCGACCCAACACTGCAAGCTCACCACTAAACCATGTCCCCAAGCACCAGGTCCAGACGCCATCTAAATGCCTCCAGGGATGGCAACTCCACCACTGCCCTGGGCAGACTGTGCCCATGGTTGATAATCCTTTCAGTGAAGAAATGTTTCCCAATGTCCAGCCTAAACCTCCCCTTGCATAGCTTGCATCCAGTCCCTCTGGTCCTGTCACACGTCACCAGGGAGAAGAGGCTGTTCCTCTCCTCGCTCCAGCCTCCTCTCAGGTCCTCTCAGCCTCCCCTCCTCCAGACTAAACATCCCCAGCTCCCTCAGCTGCTCCTCACAGGACTTGTGCTCTGGGCCCTTCAGAAGCCTCGTTATCTTTTTCTGGACACGCTCCAGCACTTCTACATCCTTCTACTATACAGTGCGGGGCCCTGAACTGAATGCAATACTCAGTGTATGGCCTCACCAGTGCCAAGTACAGGGGGACCATCACCTCCCTATTCCTGCTGGCCACAGTGTTTCTAATACAAGCCAGGATGCCATTGGCCTCCTTGGCCACCTGTGCACACTGCTGACTCATATTTAGCTGACTATCGACCAATACCCCCAGGTCCTTTTCCAGCTTGCAGCTTTCCAACCACACATCCCCAAGTCTGTAGCTTACCACGGGGTGGTTATGACCCAAGTGCAGGACCTGGCACTCGGCCTTGCTGAACCCCATGAGATTAACCTGGGCCTGCTGATCTGTTCACAAACAGCAGGGCTAGTAGAGAGCCTTCCCTAGTTGGCTTGGTCACCACTTGTGTTCAGAAGTTACCTTCCATACACTCCATGATCCTCCAGAACTGCTTCCTGTCTGCTGTACTGTATTTCCAGCAGACATCTGGTGAGTTGAAGTCCTCCACAAGAACAAGGGCTAGCGATTCCGAGACCGTACCCAGCTGTCTGTAGAACACTGCAAGCTTCATCCTGACTGGGTGGGCTAGAACAGACCCCTCCAGGACATGTGCCTTGTTAGCCTTCCTCCCGATTCTTACCCATAAGCATTCAACCCTATCATCATCATCCTTGTGCTCGAGACAGTCAAAACCTTCCCTAACACACGGGGCCACCCCATCACCTCTCCTCCTGTGACTATCCCTTCTGAAGAGCCTGTAGCCATCCAGCCCAGCACTCCAGTTACAGGATTCATCCCACCATGTTTCCATAGAAGCAAATAGAGGCAAAAGTTTTCAGCACCTTGGAAAAATAAGACCACTTCCCCAACACCCATATGTAAAATACTATCATTTGGTCTAAATTTTCAGCAATATGCTTAACACAATACAGAAAGCTCAGTTACATAAACAACCAGCTGCCCTCACTGGTGCTTCACCCACTGACCAAAACCCAGACACCACAGGTTTTGACATTAATTGAAAGGTTTCCTCCTTTGTATGTAACAAGTTCGTTTCTCGCTTGAAGATATAAGCCCCGGGATTTAAGAACCAAAAGACAAAGAAAACCAAACAGATGGGAGGTTTGTTTTCCTTTGGGTTGGCTTGTTTTGTGTGTTTTTTTTTAAATCACTTCTATCTTACTAAACAGGTTATTAGAGCTACGTGTTACCATGTCTAGGAGATGCATGTCACTGTTCTTCACATTTCGTCCCGGGCTCAACAGCATCCCAAAGCATCTGTGAAGTTTATTTTTAAAAAAAAAAGAAAACAAAGAAAGAAAGAAAGAAAAAGATTGATAATAGCTTTTCAAAATACACAAGTATTTTCTTGAACATAATGGCACAGCCACCTACTGTTTCTAATTTAAAGAAAAACTTTCTTTGCAGTCCTTTGTTAGTGTTATGGCAACGCTCAGTAAACATCACGATATATATTACAGAAATGACAATGAAATTATTTTCCAGAATGGATGTGACAAATTAGTGTCTGACCTGAGAACAATCAATTCTTTTTAAAGACAACTTAGAACGTTGAATTTAAAGATACCAACAATTCCTATACAACAGTGATGGAGATTGGCAAGAAGAAATGCTCTCTCTCCCCAGTCCATTTTAAAAATTGTTTTCACAGAATCATACAAAAAGCTGCAAATTCACCCATTCTATCACCCATAATGGCACTGGTGTAAAACATCATGGGCCATTAGACAAAAAAAAAAAAACAACTCATTTTTAGACTTTCATTCTTTATTTTTTAAAACTGAAGTGCTGTATTCTACACAGCCTAGAATTCCAGAATTCCCATCCAGCCACTTAACAAGAAAATATTCTTGGTATTTGTACCAGTAAAACAAAATCAAAAGTAAAATAATTTAAAACATTCAGAGCTTTGAACTTTCTCAATGTCGAAGGTGCAAATCCAGGTCTGAAGTTTCTGACAATCAACTTCACCTTTCTCTCCTTCAAACATACTCCATTATGGATACAAACATCCCAACCAGAACTGTGTGTTTTTAACTTAAGCTGCAAGCCATTTTGTGCAGACTTTAAAATGTTAGATCTCGAACGAGGAAGAAAAAGAAAACAACAACTTGTAAGCAACTGCATTATGAAATGCTATGGACAAGTGGGGTCATAATTCAGAGGGGTTTGCTTGGAGAATTCTTCTTCTGTATTGCTCAATTCTCTAATCCTACCACTCTGCACCTCCAAGAAGAGGCTGGCTCCATCTCCTCTGTGCCCTTCCAGCAGGTGTTTGAATGCACCACGAAGAGGCCCCCATTCCTCTCTTCCCTATATCTGAATAAAAGCAGTTCTGTCACCTGGGCAACCCACTTACCCAAATGAAAATTTATAGATTTTTCAGCAAACATAAATTCCAAGAGATTATTTAAATACAGACAGGTTAGCAATGAAGATATAACAGTTGCACAGCTTTCAGGCAAGCACCCCGAACCACGAACAGAGATATAACAGCAGCTACCATTTCAATAAAGCTATTAACTGGGGAAGTCTTACCATGTGCAATTACTACACCAGCTAGTAAGTTTGCCCCTATTAACGTTCGCCTATGTGATTTTCATTTTCCACCTCATTACACTTCAACAGTAACTTACATATACAACTGTATTTTTCCTCCTCCATAGTCTTCCACTACTCGACTCAGAGTGGTAAATAAAGGAGTAGAGGGTGATTTTGATTTATCTGTACAGCATAATGCACTGCCACGGAAAGCAACCAAGGTGGGTAGCATGGTAGGACTTATATTTAACCACACAAGCAGGCTTCTCTGTGAGACTAATTAGGCCAGGCAGAATGTTGCAGTAGACTGCCTTACTCCTTTTTGTTCCCGGGGTAGAAATAGCTCTGAGAGGGCTATATTTATAAGAGCAGAGGGGTCACTAGCTCCTGGTACATCTGCGAAAGAAAACTGTAAGGCTAAGATTTAGAGGCAGGCAAAATAGCTGTGCTTTTCAAAGACAAGAGCTCACAGATCCGAGCTCTTGCTGTGCATCTCTCAGATGCACACAAGTTCTGATGTGTGCCAGCCAAAATTTTTGGGAAGCACGCTTCCAAAAGTGTGGGAGTCAGGAACAAGTAACCCCTGTCTCTCACAGGAGCAGATGACTTAGGCTGACTGGCAGCATCCTGCTACTAGATTAGACAGGGCTTCTCTTCCCACTGAGTTCAAAGAGCAAAATGAGTTCAGATCAGTTCAGGACCTTCACTTGCAGGGAAGTCAAGTTTTACACAAACAGCTGTCAACGCGTTCAGCCTCCAATTTGAGGAGGCTGAACCACACACCCAGGATAGAAAATGACCTGCAGAGACTGTAGGCCTTAGTCTTGCCACTTCTGACACGTTGGGTTTTCTGCACTTACAGCTGGTTACCAAGTGGCTATGTGCAGGTGCACTATTCTCTTTAAATCTGTCTAGTTTCTAGACCTTAGAAAATAAGAACTGAAATTACTCTTCACTAATATGTGTTTCCATTTATGGAACTAAAAATGCTAGCTACAGATAAGGCTGATGACACTGACATGATGACATGATCTTTAAGAGTTTCCAGTACTACTGAGCAACCAACCAATATTCTGTACCCCAGTTCTAAGGACACCAGAATCTAACCTAAGCTATGCCTACATAACTTGGTATTAACTCCCCTGTATGATTGGTAGCATGCTATATTTAAACACCATTGTACTGAGAACAGAGGCAATCTTCTCATTTCTCAGAATGAAAGGCTGACACTCTTGATAGTAACTTTCTTAAAGCCTCCAATCATTAATCAAAATTTTCTTCTCCAAGCTTTCAAACCACTGGGACTTGCTACTCCCCATTTTGGAACTGAACCTATGCAGTGCCACACGTGACTCAAACCTGGGAGACAGGAACCAACATTACTTCTTTATCTGCTTTGACCTAGATAAGAACAGACAAACCCCAGGTCAAACAGATCACAAAGGCAGGGAGGGCCAAAGGAACTCAACTCTGAGTAACCTACTCCATCAACCTAACACAGCTGTAGGTCCTATATGAACACAAGGAGGTGGTGAGTTTCTCTGAGTGATACCAGATCTACTCATCTGAGACCATGGAAGATTCTTGAATGCTTTGACACCAAGGTTTCTTAGCAATAACTTTTTTTTTTTCCATTATCATTTCCACTTAGAAACACCTTTGAAGACACATTAAACTGCTCAGAAGCTCCCTGTCTGATGTCACCTGAATCGATCTTTTATACTGGTTTTGCATTTTAATATCATGCAGATAAGTACATGAGGTTGCTAACAAACAAGTCTGTGTATGCCATGTCAATGCAGTAACTTTTTATCAGCAAGGCTTATGGGGATAAAAGCATCTGAACTGAATATCCTAAACAACACCAAAATAAAAGCTAATTTCTAAGAAAGGCAGCTTTCCTTTTTCAGGAAAAAAAAAACCAAACCAAAAATGATATGTTATTTAGAAATGCTTAAAAGAGTTCATTTGTTAACTGAATTTTGAGGTCAAAATTAATTAAATGAAAAATACATTGGAAACATTTGGCTTTTTTTTAAAGCCAATGACTAGCAAAAGCACAATTTTACAACACAAAACAGGGTTGATAATAAATCTGCTGTATACTCCTTCTCTAAAATTCTAGTTTCATTTTTGAAATAAGAGCTTGAAAGCAAGTCAAGAGATCAACCTTCAGTTTGGGGAGGGCTGTGGGGTTTTTTTCTTGATTCTCCTGTTATCTTGAATCCCTTTTTCATTAAAACTGCATTCTCTTGTTGTTACTCTTTTGATAAGATTGCCATCTGGTGGTGTTGGCCATTTTTTAAAACGGAGCTATTAAGGAATTTCCTACTTGCAATTCATGTCATAGCTACTACGATGGTACTACCAAGAGTCCGCTGTTAATGAACACGTTACACAACAGTTATTCTTCACATGCACAGCCCACTTCTTGTGCAAATGCTTTGCCCAAAAGATCAGATTATACTGTCCAAAAGGGATTCCCCTCACATGATTTCCAGGAAATACAACATGAGTCATCAATTGTTCCCAAGCTCTTCACCATCACTTGAAGATAAACATTAGAATCATAGCATACAAAAATGAAAGAGATCCCATTTATCTTGAAGACTCCACACAAAAAAAGTACTCTAACTAGCAGGTTGATTCCAAACTCTTAGTGTTCCAGTGCATCGATGTAACAGATTCATATGCTCCAAGGTTTAAGAGAGCTCAGACAACCCAACTTGGTTACTTTTACTAACCAGTGAGATGCTGGTAATGCAGGACTACACTAACTGCATGTTTTTGCGCTACTTAAAACAACAGACAGCAAAAGCAAAATCATTTGAACGTCATCAGGATTGTAACACCACATTCAAAAAGACATTTAAAAGAAAGAAAAAAAAAGTTTGAATACCAGCTTTCTTGTTTCCACTTTAAAAAAACTGGTTAAATACCTCAAAAAAATTTAAAACTCAACTGCACGCCTATAAATTAATTATATTGTGCAATAATACTTGGTGTTATTGCTGTATTTTTTTTCCAATCATGTAACTTGCAAAGGCAGGGAAAAGTACACTAAATACTGTTCTCTCAAAAACTTAACCTGCATTCTTTTTATAAGCAAGCTTACCTTTCAATGGCCAGTTCTTTGTTCGAGAGTTGCTGAACTGTAATCACCACTTTCTTCTCAATTCCCTGTTTAAGCTTGAAATATAATTTCTCTCTATCCTTTGGCACAGGGCTAAAAGAACAAAGAAACAAGTTTCTTTAGCACAGGTATTGAACGTTCACTGTTAAATACAGAAAAGAGTAGCAGCCCACTTAAACCTGTTAATGGCTCTAC
Organism: Actenoides hombroni; assembly: GCA_024336885.1. Lineage (NCBI taxonomy): Eukaryota > Metazoa > Chordata > Aves > Coraciiformes > Alcedinidae > Actenoides > Actenoides hombroni. The sequence goes on from WUAM01000299.1 coordinate 5,856,249, forward strand.
TCATTTGAGAGACCTTCTCTTCCTTTATTCACAAGTTAAGAAAGCAGCACTGAAGAAACACAGACCACATGCTAACTGTCTGGGGGATTCATTAGACAACTGTATCCAAAAATACATGGGGTATTTGGGGTTTGAAAATGACAGAAAATATGCTACGTGCTAGCTATGAAGTAAAAAATAGATAAGACATTTTCACAGCACTCTTATTATCAATTCCCTCTTCCACCAAGAAAAAATAGTATCTTGTAATTACTTGTTAGGCAAAGAATACTTTGCTCACCTGTTCCCTGCAATATACTTTCTAAATCTTCAATACATTAGCTTATAAAGAAAAAAAAAAAAATCTTAAAAAAAAAAAGAAAAAGAGAACACTAGACTGTATTTTCTCAAGAAAACTGGTCTGACTGAAGTTTTTAACAGACTTACTATCTCCTCCATTTAGAGACCTACCATGAGCATCCCTACCAGGGAACGTGTATTTCAAAGAAACTAACTTGAAAAAGTTACGTTGCTTTTTAATCCTCTTACAAAAAAGAGACAGGGGAAAGAACTGAAAAAGCAATGCAAAAAGCTTCCTTTTTGTAAGAAGTCTTGTTGTGAAGAGAGGCCAAATCAATTTTAGCGCAGCACAGTAGCTGTGCATTCTGCAAGCAGCTACATGCTTTCTTCAAAGAGATTTCTGCTTTCCCCTTCCCATTCACAATACCTAAAATTTCCTTTTCCATCATCTTCTTTGACTTCTAAGGAAACACTGAAGGTGTACACATCACTGTCTGGCGTGGGAAGAACAAAGTCCTTGACGTTTTCAGAGGCTTGTTTGGAAGAACGTTTGAATGCTGTTGAGAAGCTGTATAAAATTCGGCTGACCTGCAGAAAAGCAAAAGAATTACTAGTTTTATCCAAAAAGAAAGGTAATTTTAATGGGGTATCGTGACAAGGCTTTGAAGGTGACAAAATCACTGTCACTTGGCTCTTACACTGTAGACGAAGGATGCCTTCCCTACCGGAAAATATTCCCATCGGGTTTAGTAAGCAAGCAAATTCAGTAATGCCATCTCCCACTTCCATCCATGTCACCTTCACTGCTCTTGCAGTGCTGACCAAGTTATTATATATTACAAGGTTAGGAATGCAACTCATTAGAGAGCCAGAATAATGTACCTTTCAGGTTGTGTACTTAATAGCCCAACTTCCACCTTGCTCTTCCAGATGTCAAAAACAATAAGATTTCTTCCTTTTCAACCTCCATTTTTCCACCTTAGGAAATAATTTTTTACCCAGCTACCACTTAGTTCTTCCTAAAATCCTAGGGCAGATTACTGCAAAATGATTCTTTGTAGCTCACAAGGTCTGCACAGCAACTTTCATCTGAAACCTACCTAAAGGAGGCCTAAAAAACAGAATACTAGTCTTAAACTTGGGCTTTCTATGTATTCCCAGTACAGTGCACTTGGGAAGTCTATTGAAATGCTAAAATAAAGAGAGAAAAATGAATTATATTAATATTTATGTATGATTAGCTGTATGTTCTGTGACACACATTATATATATGTTAACATATTTTTCAAGGCACTATATATACCATTTCCACATCCAGAGTAACTTCCTAAAACACTGCCTCTATCCTTTTTTACTAGGCACTGTACAAGATGTAATACTTACTGCCTCTTTAATCTCACAGGAGAAAACATGGATCTGGAACTCTTCTGTTCCACAGCTGCTTTCAGTAAATGCAAAACAGTCACTCTCTGAAGTCCCATTTTGTCCACGCACACAAAACAGCACCTTATAGATTGGAAAAGAGGCTATCTCCGTATTGTTTGATTGATTTATTATTCTGTCAAGGAAATGAACAGGGAAGATCAAAGAGAAAGGTCAGTAAGTCAAACAGCCCTACCTAAAAGGCTTTTCTGCAATTAGATAAATACATAAACTGTAATTACTGCTAAATTCAAGTACTCGAGATGGGCAATAGAAGTGACAAGCTTTCCAAATTTAAGACATAAATGTTTCTGGTTGTAATATTGGCTTAATATCTTTTATACTCCATAATATAGACAAATAGAGTACTTGTCTGTCATGCAAAAGCAACGACCATCATAGCTCTGCAATCGCTCGTGAAAAACACCAGAGTAGAAATGTAGAAACCACAGCAACTGGGAAAATGGGATCTGCATACATGATAAAATAATTTCATCTCCTCTTACTGCTTTCTTCAACAGAGTTTTATTTTTTCAGAATCTACAAGACTATATAGCTTAGCAAATGGTTGCTGCCATGTTCAGATGAATATGAATCACAGACCTAAGGGCTCATACAGAACCTTAAATTCCTCTCAAACTCAGCACACAAAGACACTATAAAAAAAGACAGCAGGGTGGTGGTCTCAGAACAGTCTCCTAAAGAGTGAGTTTTATAAAATAACAGTTGCAGCTACACAGTTCTCCTCTGTCTTTTTAGCTACTTGTCCATACTCATATTCCCATCAAGGGTGAATAAGCATCAGTTACCTGGAACAGAATGCCAAGTCTGTAACAATAAAAATAAAGGACTAGTCTTCCAAAGGCACTAACAGTCCAGAGAGGATCCAGCATACTGTAACGGGGGGGTTCTGGTTAACATGTTCCACCAGTGACAACTCTTCAGATACCAGGGAATAGGAGCACTGGTGTCACTTGAACTTTGATGGAGTGTATTACATCATAGATAAGATTCATGTTTACAGTTCTGTGCAGATTCTTAGGCAGTCCTTTACTTAATGATGTCCTCTGTAATTAAAGATCAGAGGAACCTGCAGCCTCACTTGCAGAACAACCTCCTTGAATGGCTACAATGGCTATGAGAACAGGTGCAGCACACCTAACATCTCCTGTCTATGTGACAGCTGCCATGGTAAAAGTATGCAGTGCAATGTCCTAATTCAGATGAAATGCTGCCATGACGTCAAACAAAATCTTCAGTTGGGTTCAAAGAGTAAAATGCCACAAAATCATACACATGCTTGAAGGTGCCACTGTCTTTCTGCCCAAGACGACAGTCAATACATAGGCAGAACACAGCAAAGGAAGGAAATGTGACCATATCCTTCAGACTTGGCTCCAGCACAGCAATGTCTGGAAGTAGAGACTAGCATCTCAAGTCCTCAGCATATATGGAGGAGTCTAAACCTGAACCTTCTTCACCCAACCCGAGGCCAGCAGGACAACCACTCTCAACAGATTTACCTTGGAGCTGATTACAGCCTAGGGAGGCTGGGAGAAAATGATTTATCAGCTATTACCATATTTGAACAGAGATGCAGGTAGAAAGCTATGCTTTGGTCAATGCTGCACAGCAAATGCTACCACCAAGTATATGCTGTATGTTAAATCTGAGCATCCATTTTGGTGCTACAGAGGAATCTCTCAAATGTAACTGGCTTCAACAAGAACTTCAGGCACAAATCCAGCAATTCTACTTCCCTGTGGGAGCTACAAAGTCAGAATCCATCTCTTGTGTGTCTGGGGAAGTTAACAAAAGAAACATTTCTATGTTACCTTACAGAGCCTTCTGGAATGTTCGGAACGTAAAGTGTTACGGGTAAAGGAGCCTGACTTGAGGATTTCAGGTTTGCCATGGCATGTAGAGCTTCCGGCTCATTTCGAGGGGCAGACACCTTTGTGAAACCCAGGTAAGTCAGTTTGTTAAACAACACGCTGTCCTCCTCCAGGGGTTCACTGGGAGAAGATGGCCTTGGTGCAGATATTTCTGAAAAGGAAGAAATCACTTCTTTAACCATTTCCTTTCGGTTTTACGTTTTGTTTTCTCCATGAGTTGCACGGCAGAATCTCCAGCTTTTTCTGAGAACGGACAAGGGAATCAAAGGTCCAGCTCCAACAGTAAGAAACCCATTTGGCAGCTTAATATGAACATCAAGTCTGTTCTGTTCTAAAGTATGTTTTCAAGTATGGCATACAGACAAATTACCTTTTGACTCTTGCTAGCAGTGCTAGAACACAATCTATCCTTAAGCTCCTTTCCTCTCCTTTTCCTCCTTCCTTTTCCTACTCATCTCCTACTCACCATTTTGCATAAAGATGCCCCTAATTCTCTTCTCCCATGGCTTTGCAGCTTCTGTGGAATTAATCAATGTGGCTCACATTCCTGGGATAACTGCATTAACTGCACAAAACCATCAGAGAGCTGGAGAAAAGAAAAAGGGTAGATGGATGTTCCTCTACTCAGGAGAAGAAATGCCTTCTTTTTCCACTATCACACTACTATGGACAGGGGTGATCTTTTGGGAGTTCTCCTGTTTTCTGGTGGGTTTTTTAAGGCATTTTGACATATGAGAAATAAGAGGAGAGGTGGAAGAAAAATCAAGTATGGAATCAGAGTAATCCAGGCTGGAAAAGACCTCTAGAGGTCATCTCTCTTTAACTCCTGCTCCAAGACAGATCAGGTTAGATGAAGGCTAGTTTTAAAACTGGATCAGGATCCTCAGGGTCCTGTCCAGCTGGGTTTTACCATCTCCAAAGAACAACATTCCAAACTTGCCTAAGCAATCTGCTCTGTGTATCTACAAGTATTTCTTTGTTCCTTTATGTGAAGGGCTGTGTTCTGTTTGAAGCATGTCAAACAGGAAGCCAGTATGGTAAGTTTCTCAAAAATAAGAGCATACATGTGATTAAGAGATTAAGAGAAAGGTGTTTCCATTACCTTTCAACTGTCTATTGTACTCTACCAGAAGAGATTTTTCTATTATACTCTACCACAACAGATTTTTTTCTTTATTTATCTTTTCCTAAATTCCCAAACAGATGCCAAGGGCATTTTCTGACACAATGCCACAGAATTGCTCTGCATACTACTGAGGGAAAGAGAATTCTAATTCAAGGCCCACAGAGATGGCCACAGCCTTATATTCTTAAAAAAGCTACAATATACTCAATATAAAATACATGCAATAAAGGTTACATAAAAAGCTTTCAGTCCTCCCTTTTTTACCAAATACTAGGAAAGTACCACAATCAATCCTAGTAATTATTTTATCTAAAGCTCTTTACACTGATAGCTGGTGATAGAACCAGAGCTGAAAAGTTTATCAGTTTGCTCAGGGCATATTTCATTTGCAGGCAGTACTGTCAGTGAACACTGCCCTGAAACTTTTCACACTCCACCAGTAGCATCTGTACCTCAACCCTAGTCCATTCAGCAAGTTATATGATATTTAGTCCTAACTCATCCAGGACTGAAAGCAAAATGAAAATTATTTTGACCAAAACAGAGCAGCACAGGTTCTCAATCTGATGACAATCTACTCCTGTCTATAATCCTCAACTCATCAGAAAAGGAGAGGAGGCCCCAGGGTATTCTCCAGTATAGTTTTGGAATGAAGCTCCAGGAAGCTTTGTATTAATTTTAAGGTTAACTTAAAACTGCACAAAGGAAAAAAACTGCCATGTATGATTGAGAGGGGAAGCGCTTGAGCAATACCTGTAGTAGAAGGATCTAAAACAAGGTGCAAAGATGGCTGATTTGTTTGCCCTGCTGACTCATCTCCAGCTGTCTGGCTGCTTGCATCCTCCTCTCGGAGAGAGGTGGAATTGGTCTGGTCTTTTTCAGAATCCCTCAGTATCTCTTCCATTGCCTTTTCCAGCTGATCATCTCCATCTGAAAAAACCTGAGAGCAGAAGATTAAGACACTTTTTAAAGGTAGTTATACTTTTACTTTCACTACTATTTTTTGAACATATAGTCTTACTCATTGCAAAAGTTAAGGAACTCTGCTGAATAAGACAACACACTAGGATTCAACAAAACTAAATCAAGTGTAATTCAGTGTCCCACCCCATCACATATAACACACATGCTCATTGCTAATCCAACAACCACCCATCTAAAAACTACATCTTCAAATAACAGGCTTGTGTGTTTAGATCCTCCATTCAGAACAAAGATCAACAGACTTTGTTATAGATTAGTATTAAAGAAAATGTTCTTTTCTTAGTCATGTGCAATTCATTTCAGTTGTTTCACCAACTGTCCCACACATACGAGGGCTGCAAGTCTAAGGCTATGCCAAGAAAATGGCAAGACATGTTCCCTAGGAAAAAAACAATACAGCTTTTCACAAGTACTAGTTTTTCAGACAAAAAAACACCCCAAAACCATTGCAAATAATAAAGTTGCATCATGGATTCTACCCCCAGTTCACCTGCTTCTTTCCAGACACAATTACTGAAGAACCAGCTAGTGTTTAATACAGAGAGAAATCACAAGGTGTAAAGAACTGCAAAATAGTTATGCAATGACAGACTATGTACTAGTTTGTCATGTCAAGGGGAACAAATTCCTTTTGTTCCAAGCAGACCAAAACCAGTAAATCAGCTACTGCAGCTCCAGTGGGGAAATCTGTAATTAACCAATCAGCTGTCACCCAAATGCTAAAATCTTCTGCTATTTATAGGTACAGAGCTTTCAGAATAGGTCTTAGTCATGCCTAAAGTAGCAATAAGCAGGAAAACTAAACTAAACCCCAAGATCCTCTGTGGTCTATTCCTATGCAGCATAATTATGTGCTTTTAAGATAACAACACAGTCTCTGATCCCCAAGTAAAAAAATATTTCCTAAGGCTTAATCTGAAGCTCATTCTTTGACAATAACTTTAGTCATTCACTAAGGTGTAAATCCACAGAATACTAATCAAGATGACCCCTGAAGAAGTTATTAAAAGAACAACTTAACTGCCTCTTTTGAAGAGATTTTCTTCATCTGAGCTGCTAATTTCACTGGTAATAAGCAAACCCAAAAGTTACTATTTAAAAGTCTCCTCAAGCACCCACAAGTACATTTAATTAAACAGTGGGAAGTAGTTGCAATCTTCTGATCAATAAAATCTTGCTACAGGTTTAAAATGAAGTAATAGTAAACCTTTAGCTGAGGTTTTTCATCTTTTCTAGAGGTTTCCTCAGACTGCTGATGGACCAGGACAAAGTCTTCATTAATCAATGTGGATACAGTTTCAGGAATCCTACTGGCTTTGCTGAATGATGTTTTGACTTCCATCTCAGGTCAGTATTCTCCTCCTGCCACCAGAACCTAAGGAAGAAAAAAAAAGTAATAGTTCAGTTTTGAAGCTGTAAACATTGCTACTATGTTACTGGGTTTAATATGAAGTTACTGTGGAATAATATAATAAAGTTATAGAGTGTGCTATAATATATCCCTCAAACTCTGATTTAATTGGAATAAAGAATCTTATTTAAATAGTAAGCATGATTTTTAAGATGTGTGTTTAAAACCCCTGTGATTTAACAGCAGCTGCTGTTATCTGCATGTATAGGTCACACACGAGGAAATTCACCTCAGAGCTTCCCCTTCCCCTGGTTTTAATCTTCCAGAGTCTGCTCCCTCAACCTCCCTAACTCCTGCCCTTTGCTCCCCCTCACACAGGTACATTTGTTACCCAGAGTATCACACAGGTCGTGTGAAGAGAGACAAACTGCAGACTAATATTCCCCAACCTGTGTTTCAAAGTGTATGCTCTCCACAGGAAAACATATTTTGGGTTTACTCTTGTTTCTCTAGGGGATAAAGTCAAAGGTGGTACTAAAGCACAATCACATCCTTCTCAGCAAATTCCTCTGAAACAACATGCAAGAGTTAAAAATGACCACACCACTTAAAGAACAAAAAAAAGGAAGGAAAGGGGGGGGGGGGGGGGGGGGGGGGGAGGGAGGGAGAGAGGGGAGGAGAGAAGGAAAAAAAGGCAGAGA
>WUAM01000299.1:5883442-5898153 GCA_024336885.1 Actenoides hombroni
CCGGCGCCGTCCACATGCCGGCGGCGGGCGGGCGGGCGGGCGGATCGTGGATGGCGGAGCGGGCGGGGGCGCGCGCGCGCGCGCACCGCTCCCCTCCCCTCCCTGCGCTGACACGGCTCGAGCGGCGGCAGCCAGGGCGGGCGGGGCGCGGCCTGTCGCTCACCCGCCGCCCTGCGCAGCTGCGGCCGCCCCCTCGGCCAGCGCGCCGACGGCCGGCTCAGCCCCCGCGGCTGCTCCGCTGGGATCGGGCCGGTGGCCCGGAGGGACTGGGTGTGCCAGCTGCCCCCAGTTGGGCCTGCGGGCCCGCGCGGCGAGTTGGGCGCCGAGGCGCGAAGGCGGCGCTCAGGTTCGGGGTGGGAGAGGGGACGGAGCCCCTCGTAGCCCGTCAGAAACCATCCGGCTCCGTGACGGCCGGACACGAAACGTGTCAAAATCCTTGGCCGCAACACACAGTGAAAGTGACCTACAAATCACGGTCCGCTTTTGACAAAATGACTGTTATTTCAAGTTGGCCTTGGTATTTTGTAGCCCTGTCTCACCGTTTGCTTATCAACAGTAGTTTTGTGTGATTAAACAAATATTTAAACAGTAAATATATGTGTATGTTTAAATAAACCTCAGCTTTGTTTATGTTTAAATAAAATATGTTTAAATAGTGAAAGGCTGTCCTGTTGGTTTCTTTTCTTCTTATTTTTGCCTGGTGTGTGTGAGAAATAAATTAAATTAACCACAACATTCATACAGCTTGCCTTCCCAGGTCAGGTGTGGAACAGGAACATCACACTCTTCCCTGTCAGATGGGGATCAGGAACATCACACTCTTCCCTGTCAGATGGGGATCAGGAACATCATGTTGTTCTCCTGTCAGACAGGGATCAGGAACATCACGCTCTTCCCCGTCCAACGGGGATCAGGAACATCATGTTGTTCTGTCAGACGGGGATCAGGAACATCACGCTCTTCCCCTGTCCGATGGGGATCAGGAACATCACACTCTTCCCTGTCAGACGGGGATCAGGAACATCACGCTCTTCCCCTGTCAGATGGGGATGAAGAACATCATACCATAGCCTTAAATAAACCACCTGCGTTGAAGCCAGCGGGCTATGCCCGCTCACCCTGGGACAGCCGATCGGGTTCCCCCTGCAGACACCCATTTGCAGGGTGTTTTCTCAGGGCTGGGGCTGAGAGGTGGGAAGGCTGTGCTCCTCACGCCGACGGCACAATAGCAGGTCTGCTCCCCCAGTTCACACCAGCACCATGCTGAACTGATGGGAAGCTGGCAGCAGTGTGTCCAGCCTCCCCCTCCCCTCAGCGCTACCTGCTGCAGAGATGCGCTGCGGGGAAACCATGGGGAAAAGGTTAAAGCACAGTTCCTGGTAGCAGCAAAACCACAGAAAACTGATTTTGGAGACCTTTTTAGTGCACTGTAAGAGCTCAGCTACTGGAAGTCGATACACTCAAGCGTTTAATTCTCCTTAATGCTCATTTATGTGCTGTAAGAAAAGCAAAGCAAATTCTGAGCGCGCAACCAGGCGGAGAAGCGGTTTCTTTGTCCATTTGCACTCTAATGCTGTAACAAACCCATCTCAAAGCTGGTAAGGCATTTCCCAGAAAAAAACCCAAGCAGGACTACTGGACCAGTTGCATGCTATGCCAGATCCCCCCTGGTTGCTGTTACTATTACGTATCTTTTCTAGTTGTAAATTAAATTAACTTCAGATTATTCTTATCGCACCACAGGGTTTAGATAAACCACAAAAGCATGAGGAAAGGAAAAAAAAAAATTAAAGGGGAGGAGGGGAACAATTTTACTGAATATTACAGTAGAGGAATAATAAGAAAGAAGTTTCCCTGACACCGTACTCAGATGCTGCACTCATATAAGAATGAGGAGGAAGTGAAAGTCATTATATTCATAACCAAAATTAGAAATAAATTGTCGTAACTGGTAATTCTCATGGAAATGCAGAGTTTGTTCAGGAAGCACAGGCAGGAGAAAAGGAACATAAGGTACAGAGCTAGCGAAAATATTTGGATAACGGCACAAAGGAAAAAGTGTCAAGGCAAAGGCACAGTAGCAACCCACAAACAGAAAAGATCAAGTGCGTGGTACTTTAGTTTGAATAAAATCATCCCAATCTTAGGAACTGGTGACAGCGAGACTAGCAAGAGCAAGGTACCGACTCAGACAGGCATCTGGGAAGCTCTATGGGTGACAGTGGTCATCATTAGGTAAGTTAATGACTCTTCAAAAGGGAATGAAGGAAAATCAAACAGAGCAGACTTGAAAAAACCCCAAAATTTCAGTAAACTCAGAGTTTAAATGGCAAACCCCACTGTAGCAAATCTAAGGAAAAGTAGACTGGAAACTTTGCTGTTTCCTCTAGAATCTTAAGGAAGGCCACTAACAGACCAACGCAATGGGAGAGGAAGCGAGCAGGAGGAGTCTGGCTACATCTAAACCACTTCAAGGATTTGCACCGACTGAAAAATGCAGAACCTAGGCTGAATTATTAAAACTGACAGCAAAGTGATTGTTGGAATATCTAGGGGAAATGTAGAAAGGTTACCATTTAAAATGAGCTAAACCGACCAAAGAGCCAACCAGTGTAACAACAAAAAGCTCAGGTGAAAGGTTACCTGGGAGGAAGTGACTTGCTCTCAGGTGGGTGAGGAAACAATTACCAGGTCATGTGAGGAAAACCAAAGCCTCATTTTTGGGGCTTAGTTCTCCAAAACGTCAGCTATAATCAGATGGCTCACACAGTTAACATTAGCCACAACAACAACAAATGATTAAGCTAAACTAAGGAAAGAAACACATTCTATTCAAGTGAGGTGCTTACAAAAGTCAGGTGCTGGATAAGTTTTGGCCAAGATACCTAGCGAAACGGCTGAGTGACCTCAAAGCTGTGGGCAACTACCGTCAAGAACTCAGAAAATATAGCCAAGATTCCATGAGACCAGGGAAAAGGAAACAGTGCCTACCTTAGAAGAGAAAGAAAGGATGGTAGTCAAGAGGTCAGGCAGCTTTGCTTTCCATCAGGCAAAATACCGGAACAAATTATTAAGCAAATTAATTGTAAGGGCTTAGATGATAAGATTAATAATAATCATCTCAAAAACAAATAATGGCATCCTGACTTCAGCAAGGCTTCTGACACTGTAGCATCTAATACTCTCCTAAAAAGGACAGAGGAGCACTGGTTGCACAAAACTCGTGTGAAATGGTTAGAAAATGGCTCTCGGGAGGAGCATCAAGCAATTCACAATCAAGGAAGTTTACAGCAAGTGAGATCTCCAGATGCTTACATCCCGAGTCCTGAACCGCTTCTGTGATGCAACAGGATAGAGAACTTTTTTGTCATATTTGTGGAGGATATCCTGGTCAGGTGAGAGCTTCTGGGAAGCTATAATTTGGAAGATAAAATTAGAATTGAACAAATGATGCCGAGTTGTAACAAAGACCTGAATTAAATAGGAAGCAATTCAACAAGGTGAGATGCTATTACGTATAGCTGGGAATAACCGGTTGCAAAAATGTAAGCTGGAGACAAACTGGTTAAGAAGTTACCTTACAAAAAGAAGTCTTGGTTCACAGCAGTTCACAAATAGAGTCGACAGTGATTTGGTGTTGCAAAAAAATGCGGCTGCTTTACTGAAATGTAGGAAAAGGCTGTCAAACACAGGAAGAGCAAAGTTAATTCTTCCACTCCACTGAACTCAAAAAGGCTTTGGGTGAAAAACAGCTCTCAGTTTGGGGCACCTCCTTCCAACTCAAGAGATCTCTGTGGAGAAGAGCAAGAATTACCAGAAGTCTGAGCAACTTGAACTTGAGTCATATTCAAGGATGACTGAAGTAAGTTCAGTTGGATACCTGAAAAGTCAAAGATGTGCACGTATAGCCTAGAAAAATAAGAGGACTTGTGTACAGAAAGCAGCCTGTATCTATACCAGAGAAATAAATGGACACACCAGCCCATCTGTTTCATAATGGAAATAAGTTTTTGCTGCATAATGAACTCTCAAGCTAAAGCACTTAACAAGACTTTCTTTTTTAGCATACTAAAATCCTCATATCCTTAATACCCTGTGAAGTGTAGTAAGTCCTGAAGATGTAGAGCATCCATACATTAAGGAAAACAAACAAACAAACAAACAAACAAACCAAACACAACAAAACCACACCAACTTGTCTTAAAATCCACCAAGAAAAAATAAAATCAATACCAGGCCTCCCCAGCATTATCCACTATGGGGTGCTGAAGCATAATATTGCTGAACAGATGGTAATAGAGAAATCCAGTTGTGCACTTAATGGGAGCTATAAAGTCCACGTGTATTAATTTCCACAACCTGACCTCTACAGAGCTCACATATAAATATTTGTCTTGATAGAGAGAATTCCATTTAACCTTCTCTGGAGGATAATGGAAAGCGAAGGTCATCCAACCTGTGCTCTGAATGGGCATCTCCCACCACCAGTCCTCCTGCTGCTGCCAGAGACTCAGGTCTATCAGAAACCAGCAACTGAGGGGTCTGTCTGGGGGCGCGTGGAAACAGGCTCAAGGAAGAATTCCTGTTTAGGAGGTAATAAAGCCTTATCACTATAAATAATAGGAAGTATATAGTTCAGAATAAAAGCACCAAATTCTGGGGCAGGAACTCTGGGAAAATATATTTACATCTCTATTTTAGAATATACTACTGTGCAACTTGTATGGATGGCACGGTCCCAGCAAGTTTTTGTATGTTTGGATCATTCTCGTTAAGTCAGAAATAAACCAGGACCTGCAGTGAGTGTTTCTAAGGGATCCCCCTGTGGTCTGTTTCTCCTGCAGCTTAGGCACTACCATTGTCCCAGGGGCCTTGCCTCAGGTCTTTACCATATGTTTGAGCACACTGGCCTGATACATTTATCTTACTGCTGAAGAAAGCTTTAAAACCCAGAAAAGTGAGCGACTCCTCGCACCTTTACAGCTAAGCATTGGAAGGAAGTACTTAGGAAGAATCTCATGCAGCAGATTTTTTCTAGGGAGGTTTGATACCCTTAAAAAATCATAAGGCTGGAGCCAAACTTCATATGCCAGAGGGATTAGGGAGTCCAACTCCCTCCCATGTGTAATTAATCAACACTTGAACTTTAGGGGAAGCACTACACTTTTTGAATACTTACTGAGACCTTCTAAATACAAACTGTGGAGAAATTAAGTTTAATGCATTAAAGATGTTCAGTGCATTTCAAATATTCTAATTGAACAGTGACACAGCCCTAAATAAACACACTGTCCACATAATCAAGAACAGAATATAGATAATCCATTTTATAATGTGGTTGTTAGCTTCCCATATTTGGTGGTTCAATACCACAGAAATGGGTTTACAAGTTATTTCTGACAGAACAAATCAATAAGAATCTGACAGTGGTTCTGGGTGAAGCAATAGTTTATTTTCAGCAGTATTATGTGGGAGAAAACACACAGAAAATGTTGTTTCCAAAGTTTTTAGAGGGAAAAATGTGGTCTTTGTGTTAAGTTACAGCAATATACTGAATTTCCAAATTCTTCCACCTTCAGTTGCTTCAAAAGACAGTATTATTTTATTTCACAGAGAATAAATTGAGATCTAGACTATCCACAGTCACTCAGAACTGAGATGGAATGGAATTTAGTCCTGGATTCCTAATGAACAGCTATAAATTATTTTGACATTTTAATGAGATAGTTTATAAACGCATAACCATAAAAACAAATTTGAATTAAAACTGGGATCATGTCTACCAAGATTTTAAATCTTACCAGCATTCTTCTTGTAGAAAACAATTTATTACATATTAGTGCTGTATTTTAATGAGATTTGTATGTGGCAGATAGACCGATTTAGGGCTTAATTTCCTTCTTTCTTCTGCATGATTCATTTAGCAATGCAGTGGCTCTTTAGAACAGTAATACCTTGTAGACTTATGTTTCTGTTATTACAATATCATAAAAACCTATGGGGAATTACTGACAAAAGAAAAGCTGTGTAGTTTTACTAAAATATTCATCCAGAGAAGCAACAGGAGGGAAGGAGATGGCTTGGATGAAAAAGAGCATTACAGCCATTTTGTGAATTAAGACACAATTCAGTAGTTGAGAATCCATTTGAACACTACATCCAGAAGGATTCCTGTGGCATATAAATGCAGAACTCTATGTCATTTTAAATGCAAGTGCAAAATCCTTTCTGATGAGATTCTAAATGCAAAAAAAAGAAAGAGCAGCCACCCTTCTGTAGCTACAGACTTTTTAGAGCTGTGATGTGCAGTTTGCAAGACACAGCGGAAGACATCTGTATGACACCATGAATACTTAAAATCCTTTTGCTACCTGTCAACATGTCCTGTGCCCATGTGATGAGAAACCATGTTTCTGTCTCTCACTAGACTCAGTAGAACATTTTTCTAGCTGTTAGGTTCTCAATGGGAGTGTTCCCTTTAATTATTAAATTTCTCATAACAATTTTTTTTTTTTTTTTACTGTCTTTCAGCCAATTCTAACTACGTATGACTACCTATACGACTGCAAGCATGAGAAGGCATTGTGCCTTTTCTGGGGTGGGGAGGAGAAGAACAGAATACGTACCAAGGAAGCTGCTTCCTTCTGAGGAACGTGGATTTGATGATTTCATTAGTATTGAGCTCATATTCGATGGCAGAATCTGAGAGAAAAGTTCATTTTTACACCTTTAAGTACCTCCGAGTAGAATTTTTATATGAAATGGAGATGGAAAAATTAGGTCATTTTAATGCAAAGACTGCTAAGAATTATATTGATTTCCTGCTGTGCCACATAAGCCATCACTTCAGTGTGTATGTAATACAAATTCACTTGACAAACACAGGCTTTACAAGGGTCTTATCACTATGGCTTTTCTAATCTACGGCATTACAAAAAAGCAACAATAGAGTCTGAATCTGTATCAAAACTACCAAACTATTAAACAGAGTGTGAGAAGTCAGATCATTTTTCCTTATATAATTTGCATAACTGTTGTATGCATTACACGTAGTGCCCGAGTTAACGTCAGGGGTGCTCGCTCACATGCCGCAGCCAATTATGTACTGGTCAATTAATGCAGACTGTAATTGCACTTTCCTTGAGTTGCTCCAGTGATTATATCTCTCTATCAAAAAAATAAAGTCAAATCTTTTATGGAGTTAACAATCTTTTTTTTTTTTTTTTTTTTTCTTTTTTCCTGGTACTTACATAGTTCCAATGCTTACATTTCATGCTGCTGAGTTAGATGATCTTGTATCTTGTTTTTGCTGTAAGAAACAAAATTAGGTAAGTGCAAAAATGCGTAACAGGAAAAGCTACCATTCCATCACTACTATTGCTACCATCCTGCAAGAGGCCGGGGGGGATAAAAGCCTTCCCTACTGTCAGCGTATCTCAACAGCACACGTATCTATTGTGAGAACCCCTGACCTTCAAAGCAGCAAGTTCCAAAGAACAGTAAAATTTAAACGTTGCATTCACAGGATTCTCCTTCAGATTTGTGAGCTTGATAAGTGTAAGCCTAAGTCGGTTTGTTTCAGTCTCTGCCTCCTGACCCTTGTGAGTTGTAGCTGTTACACCTGAGAGTCAACAATTATGTTTGCTCTCAACCATTTTTCAGCGTTTGACTCACCTGTGTAGGGGTAGAAATGGTTTTATCTTCTGTAAGACGCAAATAAGTAGATATGCAGGTGTGGAAGGAAATCTAAGGAGAAGCTGGGTTTTGTGTTTCAAAATAGAGGGCAGTCCCTTTCCCACTCCACCCACCGACTCCCCCCCCCCTTTTTTTTTTTTTTTTGCAGAGCACTGTGTTAGTGTGAACATTGATAAGAAAAGCTGCTGCCTGGGAGAGACAGTGATAAACTGCACCATAAACAACCGCCAAATAGCAAATTACTGAACTGAAGTTCAACTACAGTCAAGTTGTAAAGACTGAGGAATTGATGAGGAAGGTGAATAACTTACTGACTCCTGTTTTTATGTGTAGATAGCATTAGTCTACTTAGTAAAGCCACCAGAACACCAAAAGCTATGAGGACAAATGACTGGAGGTACTGTGGCCTTAAACGTATGAGAATCTTTCCTAACAGAACAGAAAGTGCGCTTCTCAAAATATTCTGAGTTTGTTAACAGGCTAAAAGGTTTGCCCATACCATAGCCTTTCATCTATCTCAGTATGTAGTAAATACCCATTCATCCCTGAGAAACGGCTATCACTCTTGCTAAAACAAAATTAGTTGAATGTCTTAAAAATATATACACAACCTAAGCTCAGTCTGTGCTCACATTATGTTCTGATCCTTTCACTGTTGTTTCTTCAGCAATTTTATCAGTAGCTCACGTAGAAAAACAACGTGAAAAGTTGTTAACTACCTAAACCACAAATACCATCTCTTGCTATTTGCTAATGAAAGCCAATTCCAGTACTAGTCACTATTTTTTTGTTCAACTTACCAATTCCCTTTAGTGAATTTCCTTTTTCTCCTTTGGTAAACACCACCTCCTTCACCTGCTGGAATCAAAAAAAGCATAGGCAGCATCACATGGCATGTTAAATTACTATAGCCTTCAACCAACAAATCACCAAGTTTTAAAACATCTTGCTATTTTATTAACAATAAACGATAGCAACTTCTTTTTACAACACCTGTGGTCTTTTTAACTGAGTTATAAAACTGATTTTTTGCTTACAGGTTTCTTCTCAAAAACCACCAAGAGATGAAATATAAAAATGTCTTTCTGCAATTGCACGAACAATATACTTTTTAAAGCTACTAGAATTGAGAGCTGAATAAGCAGCAGCTACTTCAGACCCCCCAGTAACATCAAACCACTTAAACTTGCTTTATAGTTATTAATATGCTAAGATTAGCTAAGGCTTACTTGGTCCTTTACTGTTATTTTCCTGTGGGAATTGAAAGTCCCATTTGTTGGGAGATGCACTGGGGAAGTCTATCATGTGTTCTGAAACTCTGAACCTTTACGGGTGATATTAAGCAAAACTGACTCCTTGGAAATCATCAGCACGTTTTCTTTTACTGCAGAAATGTGATGCGTCTACAGAGATGTAAGACAGTCATATTTTTGACATGAAGAGTTCTCTACCTGGGAAATTGGATTGGAAAAATGACTCAGATAGCAGTTTAGTCATAATGTGATTACTGTAACTCGCACAAGAGCCGGGGATGCATAAGGTCTAGTGGTTGCAACAGGAGACCAGACCATGGGGTTTATTCCTCATCTTGCCGCTGCTCGCCGTGTGAACCTGAAACATTGCTTAACCTCTGCAATTTAGCTTCCCCTGCAAAGTGACAGTAAGGCTGTGGGTTTACGTGCAGCTAAACAAGGGTACTGACTTGCCACAGAAAACCTGTGCTGCCTGAATCTCCCCATCTGTCTTTCATTTCCCCCAATTGTACAGTACGTGAAGAAATCTGACAGAAAGGAACAAAACTTACACTGCTAAGTTAGGTGGTTCTCAGTTTCATACAAACACACACGAGCTGGAATTGTTATAACATGTAATTTTCTTAATTGTTTATCAACTCATACGTTGCTTTCCTAAGCTCAATAAAAGGTTGTTGTAAAATGTGATGCAAAACTGTTACCAAGGAAAAGAACAAATTTCACCCTACATACTACCAGAGGAAGGAAAGGAAATAACAAGTCTGTCTTATGCTTTTTGTGGAGACAGACTAGAAAAGGAAATAAATCAAGGAACTCAAGTGCAAGATAAAGAGGTGGCAGCATATGGCACTTGGCAGAGGCTCTTGACCCTCACCGAGGGGAGATTCAGAAGCCAAACAGATGGTTATTTCAGCAGAGGGCACCAGAACAACAAGTATGTGGTAGTGACTTGGACTTGCTCTGCCCAGTGCATCTCCATACTTGTTAGGCTGTGAATTCTTGTGCTTTAAAATGCTTCAAAATTTCGTTACGCTTAGAGAGAGATGTTGCTGAATGACACTTGCAGCTCTAGAAGTAGAGCAAACCAGGCAATAACATGTAAGCAGAAAGGCAGTAAGAAGCAGCATGAGAATCAGTGGAACACAGTACTAAGTTAAAGTATTACATCTCTAAATGTCTGTGGGACAAGGAGGATGATGAGATGGGACAGTTAAAAGAAACTTCTAATGGGAAATCATTCAAGGGAAGTTTCTTACCTTCCTTATAATTTCTTCCTTTTTTTTTTTTCCAGCAACTGAAGCCACAAGGTGTATTTAAATAGGTTTTTTGCATTCCTAGTAGCCTGAAAACACAAACGTTAATAACTGCACTGATATTCTGCAAATCCATTATGTATAATATCCAAGAACTGCAAAATGTTTGACACATTTCTGGTGGGTTATATGGTATTAGCTGCTTGTGCAAAGTGAATGGTTGAGAGAAAAGCATTCATGGAGGAATAGTAATTCTACACTTACACCCTTCACGTTCTTTTACATCCTTCAGGCTTCTGTTGTATAAAAGCAATCTAAACTTTATATGTTGTGGTCGAGATACCGAGAACATCCTTCCACAGTGGAAGGTTTTATTTCACTGTCATCTTATTATGATTTTAAAGTAAGCATATATAATGAGTTCTACAAATTGCATCTGAATGACAGGGGCTTGGATGATGTTCAACATACACTTTAATTTATGCAGTGATTCCATTGGGAAAGAAATGCTTCAGTCTTCTGCCTTTATCAGTGGAATTTTATAGAAGTGCAGAAATTTTAGGGTTTGTTAACGTGATGGTCAAGCACACAAAAGTGCTGAAGATTTTCTTCTGGTTTTTATGATGTATGCAAGAACGTCGCCTGCGTGAAATAACAAGAACTTTTTTATAAATGCTTGCAGCCTGTTGGAAAAATATTTAATTCTTGCCTTTCATTATGATGTCACAGGTTTCAAAATGAGAAATTTTCCTTTATTATCAGCTTTACAGGTCACAGATAACTGAAACAGCAAACGGAAACATTGCCAATGCATGAAAAAAAATAATAAATCTTTCTTTTTATGAAAACAGCTATTCTGTTACCACAGTTCTATAGGACTTTTATATAGAAAGAGTAATATGAAAATTGAATCATCAGGTGATATCATTGGACAGTTACACTGACATTTTACCTATTTTTCTCAGTTATGTAGGCTAACACAGGGATTATTTTCTAATGCACAATCTGAAGAAAATTACTAGGTCATCCACAAATGTAGAATCCTAGAACTGTGCCTACAGGTGGAAGCAAAAATCCTTTTTGGAAGGAAAAAAAAAATAGGAAGGGAAAATTGAGACAATATGTTGTAAATTCAAACTAATTCCTGTGAGTTTTTAAGGACATAAAAGAAAAACCAATGTGAATAACCAGGTAAGTTACAGCAGATTTAATGAGCAGAAATGAGATATGAAAACAGTAATCACAAAAGCAAATACTAGTTTGTGTTTCATATGCTAAAGCAGCATCTCATGCAGGAAGAAATGCTGGGTAACTGGAGAAAGCAAACATTAAAAGTAACGTAGGAATCTAGTGGGATCTGTTCCAAGAGACAGAGTTAAGTTCATCTGTAAACTTCTGAACTTCTAAAATCCAGCATGAATAATAGTCATTAGAAAAGTTTTACTCTGATGAAGGTCTAGAAGAGGGTTTGAGATTTAGAGTACTCATCCTTACAATGTTCCCTACCAAGAACTATAGTTCACCTCAGATCCCACCTCTTTAAATTTAAAGAATGCACTACTAGGGTCAAGCTACGTTGTAATACTGAACATCGTCGGTAGCAAGTAAACACTAGTAGAAGTTACTGAGTGGTAATGGAATCAAACGCTGAGGAAAAACATAAGCTACTTGTAAATGAAAACTTCTCAGCAACATAGGAACAGGTCCCAAATCTAGAAATGGTAGAAATCTCCAGATGGGATTAAACCCCAGACTGAACAAAAGACCAGAGAGCTGCACTGGATACAATCACCTGCTAAACCAGGCAGTAAGAGGATGTCCTCAGGCTCTGACCACTTCTATTTCCTGTGACTTTACACAAAGGTTGCAGAGACCATACTCACTACTATTTTAGGTCCCAGTGCCAGCTCCTGCAGCACACTAGGATACTAGTGACTTCAAGAAGGTTCACATTTCTAGCCTAACATTTAGGAGAGGTCTGCAATAGATGGCAATTGCTTACTGAAAATTTTCTGTGGTATGTACAGTTTTAAATTGGAATAGGACAAAAACAATAATGACATTGATGGTGAATAACATGCAGAGATACTACTTAATAGTTCATTTCCAAGAGGGAGGACTAATTAGGAGTATAATGATTTAGATTTATTTTTTTTTTTTTATAACTACACTGCAATTTGCCAGTTGGTTATACGAAAGACTGTGCTTCAGGACAAAGACTCTTTCATAATTTATACAGTCATTAAGAACAAGTGGTATTAATATTTCATTTTGGTATTTTAGGAAGTAATGCCAATATAATGATAAAAATATAATAATGTACTCATCTGTGATCCTCCCTGACTTCCAAATCCAGCTAGCTATGACATTCTTCATTAAATCATTCATTCAGATGTTTTCTCATGTAATTACGGTACTCTGGATTCTAATGCTTACAAACTTGGAATTAGAGGTCTGTTTGTAGACTTTTTCTTCATCTCCTTGACATAATAAAACAGTCATAATGCTTAAAATTCACACTTTCATGTTAAAACTTCCCAATCTACACTTCTTTTGTAACTCTTCATAAGTTAAATGAGGTCTCTGTAAAGATCTTAGCCTTCTTTGTTCATAAGATCCCAAACATCTGTGAATATGGCAAGAAAACCCTGTTTTCAGAAATTCATTTAATAGCCGTTCTTAATATTATTTTACTGAAGCACTAATCCTTGATAAGCATTAAGCTTAATTGTTCTGGTAGGAAAGACTAAATAATAGATACAATTTCTTCAGTAAACTGAGAGAAAAAGTACAATTAGCTACTGTCACCACACTTCTTGTGACGTTAAATAAGACTTTCTGCAACCAATACATGAGTAAGAAACAGGAGCTGAAGATTAAACTCTCCCTGTGTAGGCTTTCCTTCATATACAAGGAGTTCAGCTCTGGCACTTGCCTCTCTGTTGGTGGCTGCACCTAAAGACCCAGCGTCCTTTTGCAGGTTGCTGTCTCAAGCCCCCGGCTCTGGACCTGGTTACTTCTGCCCCTGACATTGCACTTGTTTTAATGGTACGCCAAGGTCACGTAGTCCTCTGTGGCTTGGATGTTGAACTGCTAACACAGTGCATGCTCTTTACAATGTTATAAAGTGCTTAGAAATACAGTGGTTCCATATACAGCATCCTGCACAATGACGTCACACCAGCACTGATCCTGCAAAGCCTCCAGATGAGCATATACACATTAAAATACCTGGGGAATAGGATGGGACCACCAAACACCATTTTTCTTGATAAATTGGGAAATAAATTTGGACAAACTCCTAAGTATTTTACACTACAGTTCATGTTCTCATAACATGGGAATAAATTCAATGCTACCTTGAAATATTCTGATCTTAGCTAATTAGCTATCAAGGCATTTTCAGACTACCAGTACATAATAACTAAATGCAGCAAGTCACCATGAACACTTGTAAGATTTAACTTCATTTTAAAATTTCCTCAGGAGCCCAACTGTAGCTCAGATAACTGCGAGATGCAGGGAATCTTGGTGTGGCCTCAGCACATCTTACCTGGGGTACTGGTGGAGGTTGAGAATTAACTGTGTCCTACAGCTATGGGGGATCTTCTCCAGCAGCAAACCCAGCTCTGCACCTTCCCCTGGGCCTGCAGAGCAAAACAGCATTAATTTATTTTTTTCCCTGCATAGCCACCTAAGCATACCTGGGGAACAGGATTCCTAATTTTTCAGAAGCACAGAATGATTTTGTTTGAAAGAGACCTTGAAGATAATCGAGTCCAACTGCTAACCCAGCACTGCCAGGTCACCACTAAACCTTGCCCCTCAGCACCACATCTACAACAGCTTTGAAACTCCTCTAGGGATGGGGATTCCAACACTACCTTGGGCAGCCTGGGGCAGGCCTTGCCAGCCGTCAAGGGGAAGACATTTTTTCTCGTGTCCAACCTAAACCTCCCCTGGCAAAACCTGAAGCCATTTCCTTTTGTCCTATCGCTTGTTCCTCGGGAGGAGAGGCCGAGTCCCACCTTGCTACAACATCCTTCCAGGTTTCCGAGTAAAAAAAGAAACCAACCCCCGAGCTCTGCGGTTTGATGGTATGATACCCCCACAGTTAAGGAGGAAAAGGGGACGCACAGCCCGAGCAGAGAAAGCCTTCCCCCACACCCGCGCAGAGGGAAAGAAAATGGCGGGCTAGGGGCTTGGGGAGGCTCCCGGCACGCAGCAGGCGCACCAAGAGCCACGACTTCGACCCCATCGCCCCGCTGAGCCCGCAATTACCACCGGTGACAAGAAAATGAGGTGAAAGAGCGAGAAACACGCTCAAAAACCCCCAAACAACAACAAAACAAAAAACAAAAACCAGGCAGCGGGGAACATCCACCATCCCTGACCGGAGCTCACAGCCCTCTCCCTGCGGCCGGTGACGGCACCCCAACCAGTACCGCCGCTGCGTCGCCTACCCCAGTCTCAGGGAACTCCAACCAGTGACTCGGCCTATTTCCCCCCC
>WUAM01000299.1:5898253-5925963 GCA_024336885.1 Actenoides hombroni
CTCCCCCGCTGCCGCCCCGCCTGCCCGGGAGGGCGGGCGCAGGAAGGGGCGGGCGGCGGCCGCGGTGGTGAGGCGGTGCAGGGAGGGAGGCGGCGAGGGGAGGCAGCCGACGCACAAGATGGCCGCTGCTGCAGCGGCGACGGCGGGGTGGCAGGCGACGGCGGCGGTGGGGGGGCCCCGGGGCTCGTGGGTGCTGGAGAAGAAAGGTACTGTGGTTGCCCCCGTGTGCCGTAGCTGAGGGGGCCGGTGGCCGCTGCGGGGAGCCCGGCCCGTGTGGTGAGTGCGCTGTCTTCTCTGCCCCTACTGCAGGACTCGGCTGCGGGGAGGGGAGGGTCTGGGGTGCGAGGAACAATGAGGCTGGCTTTAGGGGAGCGGGTGTGGGGGGTCCGCTTCCCTTCCTGGGGAAGGGAGGCGGAGGGGCGGGCGCTGCGCTTGCCCATGGGGCCTATGCCGCTGCCTGCTTTACTAGGCCTCAGGCTTCTGCTGGGCTCGATTTCGGAGCGCCCCGAGCAGGGAGGGAGGGAGGGAGCCGCGGGGACCGCCGTTCCTGTGCGGGGAAAGCGGAGGGGGTCGAGAAAGGCCTGGCGGCTGGGCCTGGCCTGGAGCGTTGAAAGGGGAGGAATTGCCTCAGGCTACGACGGAGAAGGCACAGGCGGCTTTTGTGTGTGGCCTGCGTGTGCTGTTGTTTTTCCAGGGGCTCTGCGTGCCTGGAAAGAAATGAAAACTCGTCCCCGTGCCTCCCTCGGCACGGTTAAACGAGCAGCGGTGTGGGGGGGAGTAAGCCCCGAGTCCCCTTGATCCCGCGGTCGGTGCGGGGGGGACACCTCCGCCCCCCCGGGTTGTCGCTCTTTTGTCTGTGGCGCCTGAGGGAAGGAGCGAGGTGGCCCCGGGCCTCCCTCTGCCTGGGGGAAAGCCGTGATAAAACCGAACAGAAACTCCGCTTCACTTTCACTAGTTTTTCACCCTGGCGTCGTGAAGAGTTGTTGGATTAAGAGGGCGAGGATGAGTAAGGTTTCCTGCCGGGAGTGCGGTGTTGGGCGAGCTGCGCTTTAATGTGCTTCGGTGGTTGGCAAGGTCCCGGTGTCAGTTTTTGTCCTCAAAAGCCATTGTGAGGCCTCTGCCGTTTGAAAACTGGGAACTGGTGCGGTTTTGTTCCAGGGAACTGGGAACGTTTGATTTTTTTTTTTCTCCTCATGCTTGTGTGTTTTTCTTCAGAGTAGGTCTCGTTTATTTTCTCATTACAGTTAAGTAAGAAATCTGCCCCTCCGGTGGCAGCTTCTGTTTTCTGTCTGTTTTTCCTCTACTGAAAATGGCTGAAGCGAAGAAAAAAAAAATTAAAAAAAAAAATCAATTATAAGGTTCAAAGTAACCTGGAGCGTTGCAGAGCTGCTTTAATCGTTGTAACTGGTTTAGCAATGCTGCCCTTTAATGACTCTGCTCAGAGGAGAAATGCAGTTGCTAAATTTTGCATTTATACTTTATTCATATATAGCTGTGGAGTTGTTAGATAAGACAGCAATATGAAGTAGCAATTAAAGTGCTTCTGAATTTGCCTTTTTTTTTTTTTTTTTGCTCTTTTCAGGCTTATAGGGTGCGGAGCTTGTCAGTTCTACCGACTAGAAATGTCTATTTCTGTGTTTGAAATCAATGAAGCTAATAAGAGACTTCATACTTGGATAAATAACCCCCTGTTCCTAGGAGGAGTGTGCACTTCATTGAGGCTTTCTAAGCTTCAGCAGTAGCACCACGGCTTGCTTCAGTCCATTGATACGGTGTGGATACGAAGTTATGGTTTCTGCTAACGTAAATAGGAGCAGACATTATCAGTTAGGCACCTTTTCCCTGCAATAGCTTACTGCTTTACCTTCCTGTCCTAGAAGAGGTTCTGTCACAGCAGGCAGCTTGACAGGCTGCTTTGAGGGAGATTTAGAAATGCAGGTACCATCAGTGCAGTCTGTTTTGACAACCAGAGACTTGAGTGCTGTGCTTGTCAGTCATTTTTGAGCAGCAGTCACCTTAATCGAGATGAGTGGGAAGTTACTTGTATGTTTTCTGGTGGGTTGGTTGGTTTGGGTGGGGGTTTTTTTCTGAGCTTTGTATCCAAACTAGCTTACTTAAAGCAAAATATTTTAGAAATTTATGATGAAGATCCCTGTATGATGATAATGAAAACTAGTGTTCCCATGGGCAGATGTATGCAATTTCTGGATTCATACATTCATGTCAAGGTTTAATTTACAGGCACCTTGGGACACGTGTATTATTATATGTGGCTATGTATAGTATTCTTAGTGGTCATGCTAAAGCAGGTGAACAGAAATAGAGTTGCTTTTGGAAACTCCTGCCATGTTGCCAGTGATAAACCAGCAATCTGTGTAGAAATGCTTATCAATCTTATTGAACCGAGTGTTGCAGAAGCTGTGATTCAGTGAATGTGTATATGTAAAGCTAATTTCTTTAAACGTGGGTCAGAGCTCTTGGGTGATTCTGATGGTGATTACCTTTGATAATGATGGCAAAGACTGGCATCCAGTTTAAGGTCTGTATCTTGTAACTAATCAGTGCTCTAAAAAGGTGTGTTTAGTGATACTTAAGGAATTGACCTTTCCCATTCTGTATTATGTAAGAATATGAAGGAATTATTTTTTTTTTATTCCCTCCCCACAAAATCATATGGTTTTCATGCTGGATGCCTGGAAAAAATGTCCTACCCATTTGAAATAACTTATGGAACCATAGTTTTCAAACAGTATGAGGTGTAAAGCTGATCTGGAAGGGAAGGACACGCCGGCATTTAGTCTCCCAAACATATGGAGCATCTCAAAATAGCTATACAACAGCCACTCTGAGGTATCTTTTAAACAGATAAACCTTTCTAAAGCTTTCTTAATTTCTTGCAAAGCCTGCTCATTGTTTTAAATACTTTCCCCCAGTGGATTAACTGAATCATTTTGCAGGTGAAACTCTTTGTGGCTTTATGGTTCTTCTTCCTGCACCTAGCAAACTGGGTGTTTGTTTGCTGGATCACCCCAAGTCATATTGGCTGTTAGTCCAAGAAAACATCTGACACAAAGTCCGTGAGAGAGAAGCCGTAGAGGGATTTGTATTTTGAAGTTCATGTCTTGGACTGCACTTGTTAATGAATAGGAAACCATTATCATGTGGGAATAAAGATACGTGGTGCTTCTGTTGTGAAAGATCCTTATGTAAACATCCTGCGCCAGCTGAAATTTCAGCGTGATCTTCAAGATTCTGTGTAGGCTCTGTGACAGTAATGCAGTCTGAAGTCTATGGACTCATGATAACCGAGAAGAAAACCCACAAATATTTACTTACGCCGTGTTACTTTCCTTTCTGTAGAAGATTCCACAGTGTATGCTGTGAATTAGGTGCTGTTCCCATCACTTAGTTTGACCACTTGTTTTTCTCAAGAAGTGTGTCTCTTGATGGTTATCTCTTGCATCAGTTTCATTTTCTTCATTACTAGCAAGGTAAAAACTTGACTAGTATTAGATTTCAAAGAGCTAACTGATGTCTAATGAGGTGGGTTGATGTGTTTGGGGTTTTTTTTGTGGAAATGCGTAATGGGCGAGAAGGTGCAAAAATCCTATCAACTTATTGTAAAGAGATTTTTCTGATATGAAAAGACTTTCTGGTTAGAGTGCTTGAGGAAATAGCTTTCCTGTTACTGTGCGGTAGCAACACATAGTCTTCTACCAGCTCAAGGAGGACTTCTGTAAGACAAATATCAAGATTACTAAATAATTTGTTGCAAATTTGTGTTGTAGCACTACCGGTTGTGCAATGTTCTGTGGTGGAATTCGTAGAGGAGTGTGGTGGGTGTCCCCCTGTCCTCTCTTTGTGATTTGTCTCTTAATACAGTGAGAGGGAAGGTGGCTCTCTGGGGTCTAGGGCAGCGTTGGGAAGCTGGAGGTGGCTGCTTATAGACATCAGAAATGTAGCGAAGAAAACTTAAGCAGGCAGACTTGGAGTAGTTTGCAGTAGGACTGGCAGATAACTGCCAATAGGTACTGCTGTTACATTTGAGGAAGGAGCTCTTGGCCCTGGATCAAGCTTGAACTCGGAGGGAACAAGACACTTGCATTACACACATGAAAAATGTTTTATCGTCTCATTAGCAGCATCTCCTGAGTTCCAGCCATTGACATATGGAAAATCTGAAGCCTTTAGCATTAATTCACATAGGGAGAAAGACCTGGCCATCCTTTGCAGACTTTTACATGAAAGCTTTGGTTCAACAGGCTTGTTTTTTGTTTGTTTGGTGTTTTCTTTTGGTTTTTTTAAGTATGTTGGAAAGCATAAAGACCACATGTAGAATAATATGGAAAACTCTTTCTTGTGTGCCTTTATCAGGTTTGTACAACGTTAGCTACACTGTTAAAAAAGCAACGTAGAGAAAAATCTTAATCTAAGAGGTGTTTGGGAGGAGGAGAGGACGTAAGGGAAGAGGATTGTTTTGAAAAAGAAAAGAATTCAATTTTTGATGTTGTGCAACATAAGAAATGGAGGATGGGGAGTTCCACTGAGAAGTAGCGCGAGCGTGGCTGAAGGAAGGAACAGATCTTGCGTTTGCTTCACATTGATTGCAGCAGAGGTTGCTGTGTAATTGGAGACAACACGGAACATTGTGTGTCAGTAATGTTGTGGTAAGGCAAATCTTGAGTTCAGCATTTCCAAAGCTGGAAGTTTTATTGACAATTCCAACCTTGAAGTCACTAAAAGGGCCATAAGTGACACGTTCGTCTTGCTGTTTAGATCCCTCTCACTGGACTTCTTGCAAAACCACTTTTTTCAAGTCCTTTAGAGAAAGTGTTATATCTCAATTGCATAAATATTTGGAGTTGTGGGGGGTGCATTTTATGTTAATCTGAGACGTGTGGAGTAGCTGAAGTAACTGAAATGTGCCAGTCTGGGAGAATCTAGGTCTTGCACGTGATTCCTCATTTCTTTGGGGTTTTTTTGTTTTAACAAGGAAGGTCTGGTTTGTCTCATCCCTCTACTATGCCAGTTTAATAGCTGTTTTTAGAATGATCTAATTAACTACTGTTTAAAAGCAGGCTGTTAATCATAACACAAAAACTAGGCATTCCAAATATCACTATTTTTCGGGATGCTTCCGTGTTTATCAGACCCTGTCAGGATAAGCTTGAAGGTTGAGGTATGGTTGTTTTTAAACCTGGTCATAATAAAATTCTGTTTGATGAGCTGATGGCACAGTACTGCTTGTAGCCTGCTTCTGAAGGTCTTCTCAGAAATTCCTCCTGCAATAACTTCTAGCAATTACTTCAGATGGTGAGCAAGTCGGAAGGTTTTTCAATTACAGCTTTTTAACTTCCCTACTGTTTTGAAAGGAGACTTCTACTAGAGCAGCAGGAATCTTGTCTCTTTTATGCATTGAAGGTCTTCAGGGACCTGCAGCTAATTATTGTTGATAAATTGTGGCAGGCAGCGTTGGTCTCCAACTCAAATTTAAGAGCAATCTTTTGAGCAAAAGGAGTGAGGTTCAGGGAAGGTATTACCAAGTGAATAAATTGAAATGCACGCCAAGGGGGATGGTTTTAATTACCGACTTGTTAATAAACCAGCTTCTTTGGAACACTCCCTGTGTTCAGTAGCGTTTAACTTTCTCTGTGTTTTTAGAGTAAACATTATGCTTACTGACTTAGCATTCCTCACTTTTTGTAGCAGTTCTACTTGAATGAGTAACTCTTGCATGTTTTACTACAGTGACTGTGTAATATAACTGCCCTTCAAAAGCCAGTGAAATAAAACTCTTACTGTTGACTTACTTTTCTAAGTCACGTTCTTTTAGCTTGTTCTCTCCCCACACACACACCTACCTACCTTTTGTTATCTGTTTAGAATGGAAGCCCTTCAAGTACTGTTTGATGTTAGGAACTGTACAAACAACTGAAAGTGCAAAGACTTCCTTATCCAGTGTTTGTATCCAGTGAATCTGGTACTCGCAGTACAGTAAGATTAAAGTGCTTTGTGCCCTTTATTTCTTTCTTTCTTTTATACTATGCCAAGATGGAAGAACCAAAGGACAGACCTGGAAATTAATGTCCACTAAATTGGAAAGAAATAGTAGAGAGTGAGTTGGAACAGCCTATATAGCGTTCTGAAATTGTGACCTGCTGCATAAACGTTCTTTTACCACCATTAGTAATTCTGGCAGTTACATAGGCCTGATGATAATTCAATCTCCTGTCTCCGAGTGTAAGCTCTTCTCTGGGAGGCTCAGGAGAAAATTTTCTCCTGCCTTTACCGAGTGAATGTTGTGCTAATGAAATCTTGAAAAACTCTGCTCATGCTCCTGAGGCCGGTGAAGCAATCATCTCTGTGATGTTTCACAATTTAAGATTCCCATTTCATTTGGCAAAAACCAAGCCTCGGGTTTGTGCCACAGCGATGTGCTCTGAGTGCTTTGTGGATACGTGAAATGGCAAAAGGCTGTCCTGCTGCAGACAAGGAGGGATGGAGGAAGCGTAGCAATGTGTGCATACTGTGAAGCAAGCCTTGGCATCTACCCTCTGAAAGTGGAAAATCTTCCCAGTAATGTAGGAGGCATTCTCTAGCTTTGTTGGGTATTGAGCTCTGCTAGAATGATAAAGTAGTATTTTTTCCATGGCATTTGGGCACTTGATTTTAGCCATGTCTGAGGAGCTTGGGGAACGTACCAAATCGACAGAGTACCTTGTCAAGAATAGAACTGATTATTTAAATTAAAAAGATCTTGAGAAACAGTTGTTTATTTGCATATGGAAAACATCATTGGTCACCTGCATTGTTACTAATTATTGTGTGGGTAGATGTTAAAACTCAAACATTTTTGGAAGCTGGAAAATGACTTCTTCAGCAGCTCCAGAAGGGCAGTAATTCAGAGTCTCGCTTGGTAAAGGGAATGCGGATTTTGTTTCAAAAATAAATCACAACAGGGCAAAGTCTTATGCGTTAGTAAAGCAATTATAAAGAAAATACCAGTCTCCCTTGTATCTTTCAATACTGGAAATTACTTTTCTGTGTGGAGACTTTATTTCTTCGCTTGCTAAAATGCTCTGTTCTCTTGTATAATTTTCTTTTTCCTCCTGGATCCATGGGTGTCTTCACCTCTCCTCTTTAATGATCTTTCACTCTCTGGTATTAGCTACTTTCCTTAGAAATGAGATTTTTATTATTCTTCTTTCACTTTGTTGTGCTAGGAGGCAGTATTGAATTCAGGTGGTTAATGCAGGTAGCAGGGCTGGCACATTGCCTGTTAACGTCGTGGCTTTGGCGGTTCAGAGCTGCAGGATGGGCTCTTGGGATAATGGAGCAACCCTGGGACTCTCTGTTCTTGGACCTCACTGGGAGCTATCGAAATGTCACCGCTTCCTCTGGAGCCGGGGAGAAGTTACGGAGCATTGTTCACGGTGCCCTCCCTCGTGACTACTTTGGCCGTTGCTGTAAATTTGGAAGGAGAAAGATAAAAATAAGTTAGCCTAAACTGGCTTGATGGAATGGACTGGGTAAGTTAAACCAGAGAGCAGACTCAGGCTGTCCTTCCTGTTTATGAGTCATTCTCTTGTTTAATTGCCTGAAAATTCCTCCTGTAGAATTAATTAAAAGAAAAGTCTCAGTAGTACTGCAAAAAAACCCCAACCCTTTAGCTAAAATGAAGAATTTTAGTGTCCTTTGTTAAACCAGGCCTTCAGGATGGAAGCCTGGACACTAAGTTCTTTGTGAGCGATTCATGTGAGTGGAAGGAAAATGTTATTCAGGAAAGTGAGTATTAGTTAAACTGTCTTTGCTTTGAATAGCCCAGACTACTTTAAATGGGACTGTTTTGTTACGAGCCGTTGTATTCCACGGGAAAGGTGTGAGCTGTCAGGGTTGTCTCCTGGGCTTGCTAATGCTCGTCTGTCTCTTGTACTCGTGATCTGTATTAAATCATGTTGTGACTGCTGTCTGAAGACAGGACTTTTGCGATACCTTTTTATGACATTTATCTACTGTGTTGCACTGTATACAGAGCCTTTCCTGACGTGATGATGGCTTACTTCATGATTCAGTCTGTTTTTCCCTTCTGATTCATCTCTTCCATTTGCCAGCTTTAAGGATGCATTGGTATTAAGGATCTTCAGGAAGACGTGTACTTTGTTTTGCACAGATAATTTTGATTTAGTGCACAGAAGAGGTGCTCAAAGTAAGGGTTGGCTGTTTGGAAACCCTCTAAATCATTCCATCTCTTTGATTGATTTTTTTTTTTATATATATATTTTATTTGCAAGAGTGAAAGGCTGCCTGTTCATAACAGTAGGTGGCTGAAGACATTGGGAATAACCTCGTTCGGACTCATGTCAGAACACAATGGAAAGGTGGCTTTGCAGGTTGCCCTTCAGTGCTGCTGCTTCCCATTTTACTGGTGGCTCTGGATGTAGTCAGGAAAGTTCTATTGGAGTGCAAGACAATTCTTATATTTATTATGGAAATAATAAGGTGATGAAAGGCTGTGGAGAAAGCTCTCCTAAGTGCTGTACCAGAAAGCAAAAGGGTGCAGCCCAGTTGGTAGTTTTCCAGGCTAAGGACCTGTACTAAGTCACCTTTGATGACCTGCTTGGATTTTGAAAGTAGTGTTTCTCTTGCATCCTCCTGTATTAGGGGCTGCTGGTAGATAAGTGTAGAGATCTAGTTAGAGCAAGAGAGATCTGGTACTGGAGGCTTGACAGCTTTGTGGACACAAAGCAAAATAAATTCCGTATGTTGTACTAAATTTATCCCTGTTCTCTAATTATTGCCAGAGTTAGGAAGACTTATCTTTTCACCAAGCACTGTAATTGTTGCAGAATACATTCTGGGGACTGGGGGGTAATACTTGGCAAAGTTTTCATCTCCTTAATATGTGATTTTTTTTATTTATTTTTTTTTCCTGTCTTATTTCTGTAGCATTTGCAAAAAAGCAGGAATAAAACCAGGACTAATAAGACAACAAAAACTGGCAAGTGACTTTAGGGTGCTTTTTTATCATTTATTCTTGTACCAGGTGTATCAGAACTGAATCAGTTTGATTATTATAAATTAAGTGTTGAGGTCTCTGCACTGTAGTTCATAAAAATGAAATATTTCCCCCCTAGTTTTTTAAGTCTGATTTGCTTGGCTTCAGCAAGCAGAGTTCTGTACTTGGCTTTCCTGGTAACTCCTTTCTCAGTGGAACTTCTCACTCAACCTCTGCTACAAAATAGCACACAAGGACTGGGTGGGGATGTTTCTGGGTGTGTTTATGAGGAGGAATTACACGATCACAGGCATTTTATGTGGGTTTTCAGCTTCACTGGACCAGTTTAGAATAGAACGACTCGAGTTCTGTCAGGCTGAGGCTTGGGCATGATGTAGATGATTTCAGGACACACCAGGAAGAAAAGGGTCAGCAGAAATAGGTGGTATCAGGAAGGTCAATTATCCCTCAGTATTTGAGGGTGTAGTGGTGTGGCTATCGCGTTAGGCATAGGAGACTGGGGTGTGGTGTCAGCATTACTCACCACGCATTAAAATGATTGCAGGTGTATTTTCTTTTATGAAAAATCTAAAGGGGAGGAAAGCCCCGTAACGTTCCGCTGTGTCTCCCTGTGAACAATATATGAATTCACCTGATAAAGATGTTCCTTGTTCTTCCTCCCAAGGCAGGGGAAAAAGAAAACCTTAGACAGTTTCGTTTGACAGTTCATGTGACAGTAATTGGGAGCCTTCAGGAAGAGGAAGTGAGTGACAGCAATCCTTTCCTTCAAGCACATCTGATAAGTTCTGAAATGACCTTACTGAATTAGTATAGCTTTTGAGCAGTGGGAGGAGAAGTCACGGTGATGTGACAGGCTGGTATGTGAGCTGTCATTGCAGAAAGAGACTGCAAAAATTCAGTGACTGCAGAATGCTAATAAATACCTTGAGATACTTTGCTCCTGGTAAGCTTTGTATATTAAAGAAAAGAATTCCTTGTGCAGTTCTGAGGGCTTCAGTAGTGCTATTACAGGTGGCTTTTGACTTCAGGGTTTTGCAAAGTGTGGGGTTGGGATTTTGTCCTTCAGTTTTAGCTTACTGCTGTTGCTTTTATCCCCAAAACACTTGAGTGACTAAATACAAGAGTGTGTAAAAGGATGTGACTGCATGGGTGGTAAGGTGGTTTCAATACCTTTTTTTTTTCCTCTCCTCTGACTTGTCATATGTTTAGATACCTTCTGTTTAATCAGGAGCTTACACGATAGAAGACAGGGGGAATTTAAACAATCAAGTCATGTGAATATTGCCTGTACAGGGTTTACCTGTCACGCTGGCTTGGCCTGCAGCAGTAGAGGTCTGATTGGCAGCCGAGTGCATCCTTTCTGTTTTAAGACTCTAAAAAAGAAGGAAATCTTAAAAATAGAGAGAAGCAGCTTTCTGTGCAGCCCGTGTGTGCAGTGACTGTGAAACGGTTACCCGATTTACTCTGGAGGTACTGGAATAGGGTGTTGGGATGTGTGAAGCTCAAACACGAGTAGTCTTAGAGCAGTCTGTGATGGTGTGTGCCTATTAAAAGCTCCCGGTGAGCTGTGACCACTTAAAGGAGGAGATTGTTAATGGAAGCAAAAACACCCAAATGAAGTAAAAAGATGCTTAAGTGTGCAGGGAGATTGTGTCCTGTGTATTTCTTTATTTTACATTATTCCAGTTGCTGATACTGGATGCTGATATAGATGTAATATGTTTTCAGAAATTAATGTATCTTTTAAGTCTTAGTATTAATAACTATGAGAAAATTGTTCTTCATAGACAGGTCCACTTAGGATGACTTTCAAGCAAAGTAAACAGTAAATAAAAGAACTTTTCGTTGACAAAACAAAATTACATGTCTGGAATAGAACTGTTTTTACAAGGCTGGAGCAGCAAAATCCATCAAGTAGGTGGTGGATTTTTAATAGGTAATTTCCCAGGAGTATTGTATTTTACCCTATTGCTTGGATGATTTTCAAGTTATGTAACGTAAAACTTTTATAACCAGGCTTCTAATTCAAAGCCACTTTTAAGGAGATGTAAGATGCTCTTTTTCCCATCTGAATTCAGGCTTGTGCCAAAACTAAATACGTTCCTGTTACTGACAGGAGGATCAATGGGATGTTGGACGTTGGGGTTTTTCTCTTCTACATGACTGTCTTGCATCGTTTGCTATATTAAGAAAAATATACTTGAAAAAGAAAACGGGCAGCTTTCATTTTTGTGGTTACGCTCCGAGGTGTTTGTTATTGGTTAAGAGTAGGTGTTTGATGGAAACCCTGAGACTTGGGCCTTTTGTTTCCACTCGCTGAAACCACGAGTACTGTTGTTAATGATCTTGTGAAGCTCTAAAGAAAAGATGCTATTTTTATAAAGCTGGCAAGGAAGCGAGCCTAGCACCACAGCAGCAAAATATTGAAGGTTTGGGGTTGTTTTTTTTTCTTTATAATTGCAGGTTACATGAAGAGTCTCATTGAAAAGGAGTACCTTGCCTCAGGCTATTTCTGGCCTCTGGAACTGCTCTTTTTAAGCAGTGCTACAAATTGAATCACTGAGTGCCAGTAGCATTTAGAGCAAATGAGGCTCAATTACATTCTGAGTCAGAAGTACCTGAATTAACCTGCTTTTCAGCAACAGTTGTGTGACCTCTCCTTACTGATATTTAAAGACTTTAAGCCCTGTCTGAATGGTAATTTAACACTGCTTAGGAGTAGTGACGAGCAGGTTTGTCCATGCTGAATAGTGTTGGGATTTTTACAGCAAAGCTGTGTGGAGAAAATCTTGAATAGTAAGTTGACAAGCTAGTTGTGTTTTGGGGTTTTGTTGTGTTTTTGTTTTTTTCATTAGTGCAACTGTTACAACAGAGCTGAAACTCTCCAGGCTTGGTGCCATTTCTGCAAGGAGCTGCCTCTTAACCTTGGATGACTCCCGAGCTTTCCTGTAGACTAGGTTATGTTATCAACACACAATTGCAGCCCGTGTCATGGAAACAGGCAGAGTAGTCATCTGTGAAACTTAGCTCTTTATCTTAATATTCCTGTTATTATTACCAGTGAAACTACTACAAGGCTTGGCAAAGGAGGATATCTGGCTTGGTTTGGTCCCTGTAAGCTATTTTTGTATCAGCTATTGTAGTGTTTACATGGCTTCTTTGTTTGTAACTCTTGGTTCTAGGAGCAGTAAGGAAACTTGGAGTTAGGGACTGCTGCAGCATTCTTTCTTCTGAAGATAGCACTCCTCTCAGTGCTGTAATCATGATGAGCTGAAAGGTTATTTTTTTACTGTATTTCCATGACTTGTAGTGTCAAGAAACATGGGTCCGATCTAGCTGTGAAGCACTGTTTTTGAAACAGATGATTTCTGAGTGGATTTTTTTATAAAGGAACAATTTAACAGGGTATCAGTCGAGTTTCTTATTCCATTCCACCTACTCTCACCATCCCAAACTGTTAGTCTAGTCACCCTCATTATTAGGATCACTTAATAGCATTTCAGTGTGTAGCTAAAATTTAGCCAGTACTTTAGAGATGAATCCCATTAATTTATCACATACTTAAAATTTTGTCTTGCCCTGGTTGTGCCCAAATAAGCTACTCTTGACAGATCTGTGTTGAAGCTAAAAGAGGCTGTCTTGAAGTTTTCCTCTTCTGTGCTTCCCCCACTCTCTCCCTTCTGTTTCCAGCATCATTTAACAAATCTGGAACAGCTTTTGGAGCCTGTTAGAAGCTAATGGGTGAAGGGGCTTGGTTTTAGCAGACATATGTCCCCGGTGTAGGTGACACGTGGCAGATCTAGAGCTGGCACGAGAGTACTTTGAGAAGCAGCTCTGCCTTGCCCCACTGTAAGCCATGCCTGAAACTGCACTGAAAATGCCCCCCAGGTGAAGTTTCGTTACCTGTCTTGGTTGATGGCACAAAGAAAACTGAAGTTTGGATGTTTCAATCCTTACAAGAGTATGCCCAATAACCCATGTTAGCCTGTGATAAGCAATACAGGTTATTATCTGCTTAGTAGAGATGAGATTCTGTTGCTGTGGTGGTAAATCTCTTCTAGGGTATTGTGCTTCTAGGTGGTGGCTACGATTCGGTCTTGATTTGCAGCTTGGTTATCTTCAGTAATCTTTTAACAATTCTCTTTTTAGTGCTAGACAGGATGAGTGCAGCTAGACTGAAGCTGTGATCTGGGGGAGAAATGGAGAAAACCTAGATGATCTTCCATTAGCAACTTCTCAGGCTGCCTACCTCCACTTTCTGGAAGTGGTTGTTAGGACCGCGGTGTTGTGGTAAGCACAACAGTGTCTTGACAACCATTCCCTAACACGTGTCTGTTCTCTGAAGTGATGGTACCCTGCAGCTTCGTGCTGATGCAGAAATATCATCACATCGTTGCCTGAACAGGTGCCTGAAGGAGAGGAGATGAATTCTTGAAGCTGGTGCAGTTTTAGTTATGAAATGCTGGCTCAAAACATGTGAGAGAAGAGTGTATGAAGGTATAGAACTGTAATAAGGCTAGGGAGGTGAAACAAAAACTGTCCTCGTGCTGTGGTGAAATGTATGTGCCAGCAAACTAGGCTCTCCTCTGTCTTTTGAAATAACATCACACTCTAGATTGTTTTGTATACAACGTAGAATAAGAGACACCTTCTTGTGATGATAATATGTTTAAAATGAATTCATGCATTAAAAAGCGAGCAGACAGGCAGCTGCATCAGTAGTTCTGTTTAAAAATTCATTAGTTATTTTCACTGCTCTTGGATGACTTTGTGCTTTTATTAAAAGATCTTTTTGATGTTTAAGTGCAGTCTTCCAAAAAAATTTCTTTGAAGGTAAATAGAAGAACTGAAGCTTTATTAGAGACTACTGTTCTGTAAACAGTTATGAACATGAAGCTGTTTGACATCTGTTTTTAAAGCAGGGGCAGTATCTAAGTGACAAGAAAAACCACTTCCAAATCCAAGCAATTAAAACGAAGGGGGAAGGCTAAAGAGGAACTTCTGAGACAGAGTTTTCAAACGGACACCCAAAGTTTTTCTGACTACCTGTAAAGTTCTATGTAAAATGGGATTTTACAGTTAGGTTTTACTCTAAGTGACTCATTGAAATAGAAGCCTTTTCTTTCCTGTGCTTGGCAGTAGCAGGTGTATTCATTTAATGCTGTTCTTAGAGGATTTCCTTATTATTGCACCTGGAGTTTTGGATAGGTGAGCTTTGGGGTTTTGGTTGGCTTGTTGCTTGTGTTGGGGTTTGGGGGGTGTGTGTGTGGTTTTTTTTGTTTTTTGGGGTTTTTTCAATCTGATTTAGCTTGAAAACAACTAAAAACATCTGCAACCTGATGTAGGTGAACCTGCTTTAGTGGGGGGGTTGGACTAGATGATCTGCAGAGGTCCCTTCCAACCCCTGCCAGTCTGTGGTTTTTGGGAGAGTGACTAGTGTAATGCTGGCACTTGAACACAGGGAGAAGAAAGTGGGAAGGAACTTCAGACTACTACTCAGTTCTAGCCTTGTAAGTCTGTCAAAGGATTTTCACTGTACACTACAAAAACTGGGTACCCACAAAGCACCCAAAAAGATCCAGCTTTGGCAATTTTAGGATTTTTAAGGTTTTTTTTCTCTTTCTCCAGAGGGGAGTGATTCTTTTACAAAAGTGTGCTGGTGGAAGGGGAGATTACTAAAGGTTCCATTGTAGGTGGGAGGCTGGGAAGCTTTTTTTTTTGGGCATTTTTTTTACCAATGTCTCCAGCCAGATGTTAATTCTCCCTTTCTGTGTGTCGTTGTATCACGTTGCAATGATATTGTTACTATAGCTGCAGTGTCACTGACATCAAAGCAGAATTACAGCTGCTGAATCAAGTTGGGAGGGAGACTCTTACTGGAGAGTGGGTGGCAAGCAACACTTTCTACTTTTTTGTTAGACTGGGTTTTTTTTATTGCTCTGTCTTTTCATTGAATTGTGCTGGGCCTTAACTAAATGGTTTATGTCCACTTGACTATTTCTAAGAAACGATAAAGGCATTGCAGTGGCAACAAGATCTTTCCTACATCTGAATGCCTACAGCAGTAGTCAGGTAACTGTAAATTATTCCTGCATGAAAAAGAATGATAGTGGCCGTAGGGATTTGGAGGGATTTTTAAGAGTAGTGGCTTCTTCAGCTGACACCAGCAGGTAGGTAGTTATGTTTGTACCCTTGGATCTGAAGACTTACAGGCTCGTCTTGTTTGCTGTAGGTGATCTGATAGCAAGCACTAGCAAATCTGGAAGTTGTTTGATTGGTTTTGGCTTTTTTAAACCAAACAGGAAAAAAAAAATTCTTTTGCTGTATAGGCTCTTGTATAAATTCTGAAAAACTGTCACGGGAGAGATTAATCCTCCTGGACACACAGCCTTTACCTTTGTCTAGTATGGGTGAGGAAATGCCATCTCTAACAGCCCCAATTACTCAGAGGAGGCCTCAGACTCAGTGATGTCAGAACATCATTCTCTAGGGACACGTTAACTGCGTGATCATTAGCTCTGGGTTTCCAGTTTGTCATGGTTGCAGTCCTTTTGGTTAGCTGGGTGTTCAGCTGACCAGTCGAACCCAAGCGGCTCTTCTGAAAACTGTCGTGGATATTTTACCTGCCTTCTGCCTTTCTTCTGTTCATCTATTTGGTTCTTCCTTGATTTTTAACCCTTATGTTACTGTTGCAGTCATTTTCATTGGTAAACACGAGGAGTTTTAATTTGCAGTGAGAGGAATGTCTTCTGGATGTGCTTATCTGCCTTTCACTCCCTGCATTTCACCTGGGGGCTTGGGACTACAAGTGGTAGAACAATTTTCCTAGGTAATAAAGCATGAAACCGTTTCTATTAAGAGTTGGGCACTTCCCCTTTCTTTTAAATAAGTTGTAAGGGATGTAGAATAGCAACCAGAAATTATTGTTAGTCACAGAGATCTTTCCTGAACATTACTGTTTGAGCCTCGTGCAGGACATATGTCTTGGGGGGTTGGAGCAGGCAAGTTGAAGCTTTCTCTACACACGTTGCCTTTTAATGTTCCTAACCCTAATGGTGCCAGACTAATGATTGAATGTTGACATGGTGACCGAGAATCAGAGGTGAGGAAAGTGATCTATTAGGTTTCATTCTTCTTTTTTTTGTTTGTTGTTTGGTTTGGGTTTGTTTTTGTTTGGGGGTTTTTTTGTGTTCCCTTTGAGACTCTGGATAAATAGCTGTATTCAAGAGTTTTCCAGTCCTAGTAAGACATCAGCTCTTGCCTCACAGGCTATTATGAAACTTTAATTAGATCCTCTGTTGGGCAGATACTGCGATAGAGTTGGGGGGGGGGGTTGTTGTCGTTGTTGGGTTTGTTGGTTTGTTTCCCTTGTGTTGTTACAAGCCAGGAAGCTTCCAATGAGGGATAATACCTTACCTGTCCCCTTTTCCCCTAAGGTATGTTACAGGCTTCCAAATAAGAGACTTTTCCAGGGAAGCAGATAAACTTCTTCCTTTATTTTCCACAGTAAAAATAAAAATTATTGAGGGTAAGAGTAAATAAACTTTGAATATGACGTAACTGAGCTTCAGGGAGTTCAGGATAGAATATTGATGGTGTTCATGATTTTCTCCCCCCCTTTTTTTTTTAAATAAGAAAAGGAACTCTATTATACAGCTGCTGAAGCCTGTCGGTGTTTCTGTAGCTTTGAAAGACGGGTGGGAACACGGGTTACACACAGACTTCCAGTGTTTGCTGTTGGGTGGGAATGTCTTTCGTTAGGGAGCTGTCTTCGGGGCAGTGTTGGGCAGCGTGCATGCGAGCAGGCATGCGTGGAGGAGGAATGAGGAAGTGAAGCCTCTGCCCTCACTTGCTGGTGGACGGCGAAGTTTCAGAGGGCAAACGGGAGGGAAAAAAACCCTCAATCTGTCAGAAATACCGCTCTGGGTTTATTGTGTGTGGTGTTCATGGAGCTCCTAGGATGGAGGTAAGAGGCTTTTACTTCTACCTACTCTTCCTCAATTAGCAATGGGCTTTCTCTACTTTTTTTTTCCTTTCCCCCCCCCCAGACTTTTTTTTGTGGAACTGGATATGGAAAACACAGCTAGCACGGTTTATACTTCTCTGTGAACCATGAAGTTGGCAGTATGGGATGTTTGTGTGTGTGGCTTCAGCATTCCTTTTGAGAACAAAGTGTGGAGTCTCTATAAACAAGCCATTACTTTTGGCAGGTCAGGGTTTCCCATGGTCAGCTTGGCAGGTCAGTTTTTTCCCCTAAAATGAAATTCACTCCTGCGCTTTTCCTCAGGAAAGAGAAGCAAGATTCAGTGTTCTCACTGAAGTGTTCTCCAAAATGCTGTTTGTTACCCAGAGCACGCTAGAGTAGAATACTTATTTACTGAAGTCCTGTGAAGCACTGGTGAAAATGGGCGGTGTCTGTTTGGCACTAGGCGAGTGTTGAGGGGTCCAGTTGTCGGTTAGGGTTGCATTGTGGGTATCTGCTAATCCTTATCAGGTAGGACTTGTTTTACTATTATGTGCTGATTTCATGTAGGTTGTTGATTTATTTTTTTAATCTCAGGTGTCAGAGAGGTTTTGAAGTAGTTAATCTATCAAGCCCCAGTCCCACGGAGAGAACTGCATCTTTGGCTGGGTGACGTTTCTCAGGAACGTGGATGTTACTACTGAGGAGTAAGAGTTTTTAAAAGCATTAACAAAAGAGTGTTTTCTTTATTAGATTAAACTCCAGATTAGCCAAGAGCTGTTTGCGTGAGCAGATCGGTTGGCAAGCCCGAGTTTGTTTTGGCAGTGAGGAGCTGCTCTGGTGTTAAGCTTTGCACTAAATAAGCTTACTTGTATGTGTGTGCTGTTAACTGCTGCAGGAAGTTCTGCTTATTTGATTTCTGAGTAAGACTCAGCAAAAATGAAACGGCTTCAGGACTGAAATAAAAGCAGGCAATAGAAGTTAACTGTTATTCAAAATTTTCATCTCAAAATGTCAAGCAGCCGGTTCTGTGGCTTGGGTGGGAAAAGCTGAGTTAAATGCTTTAGAGAGACACAAAACCAGGGCAGCAGGGCTCTGAAGAGCTGTAGGCAGTGAAACGGCAGAAGCCGAGCAGAGGGTGCCCGTAGGTGTGCTGAGTCATCTGCCCTAAACTGTAACATGACTTGCTGGGGACTGCTGCTGGAAAAGATCAGGGCTAACTTGTGCATGATGTAGGGGGCACGTGATCTGTCTGTGCTAGTACATGTTAGGGCTGAATAACGTCGTCGTGAGACAGGTCAGTATATTCTTGGTACCTATACCAAAGGACTCGGAGAGGGCAGTGAATTTGAAGGGAGTGGAATTTTAACTAAAAGCAGAAGAGTTTTCTTGTATGCCATCATGTGTGAAACTTGATGCCAGTCGATACTGGCACAAAGTGCTCTGCATTTTGAAAACGCCCGATTCACAAGGGTTAAATCTGCAGAGCTTTGCTAGCTGTGTGTGGAAGGCTCTGGCCATCACAGACATAACACGGCGTGGACAGAAGACAGCGTTACCCCTCTGCATTCTGGTCTGGCAGAATAAGGAATAAAGCATTGGGCAGTTGTCCTGGTGGCTTGCAGAATGATCCCGTCTTTCTCTGAAGCACTGGCAGGGTCCCAGAGGAGACGGGTCACTGATCTGATTACAGCGTGACATTTCCAGTCTGGGTTGAAGGATGGAATTTCAGGGATTTTTTGGGGGGATGGGGGAGGGCCAAGCAGAGAGGAGAAATTTTTTCAGGTGGTTCTAGCTGTGGATAGCAGCAGCTTATGCAGGGCAGAGCAGGGGAAGGAGACTTGAATACAGGTATTTTATATTTTCAGACTTGGAAATGGCAAAACAAAGCTGTCTCTGATCTCAGTGTAGTGTTCAAGGTCTGTGTCTTGGGGCATCTTTATTCTTAATTACAATTTCTTATATTCCAGTTTATGTACTGTGGATATGTATTCTTAGTTTTTAATTTTCTTGAGTTTTGGCTTATTTTTGTTGTCCTCAGCTGTGCTCAAAAAAGCGTGTGTGTGTACATATAAAATGTTAGAGGCTACTAAGTGTGAAATACTTAGTGAATTGAGAGGGTAAGTTAAAAATGTGATAATCTTATGGAGAGGGGCATTTTATTGAAGTGGGTATGTCTTTTGTGTATGTTTTCTTCCTTTGCATTTTGCTCACCTGTCTCATAATACTGGAGAGAAACATTTAAGGAGAAAAAATGGTTGTATCGTGGAAGTGTAAATATGCTTTTCTTTCCTGATGGGTGCAAGGAAGTCTTCTCTTGCTGGAGTGATGATGGTTCCCGTAGCTGTCTGTGATAATGAAACGTCTTGTTTCCATCATTTTATTCCTGGTTGTAATCTCAAGTTTAAAGTCACTCTTTGAAGTTAGAGTATGTTTTGTTTCCCCTTATTTCCAAGGTCGCAGCATGTCACAAGCTTAGTGAAAAGGTGCACATCTTTTTCCCAGCTTCACTTCTTACGAGTATGTCCCATCTCTACACTTGGTGCCTGGGAGAGAGAGATGTTGTACCTCAGCACTTGACTCTGCTTCCTTGTCTGGAGGTGGAAGATCCAGCAGGAAAAGTAGAGCATAGCTGTGGAAAGCTGTGGTGACAGCAGCAGTTGGGTTCGCTGCCAGCGCGTACGCTGACCCTGCGATGCCGTTCCCATCTTAGGTGGGACCAGAGGAATTCCACAGTTCTGCCTGGATTTGTTTGGGACATTTATTAGAAGAATAGGGTTTGTTGCTTTAAGGACTGTTTTTCTCCTGTGGGGAAAAGGATGGCTGGGT
Organism: Actenoides hombroni; assembly: GCA_024336885.1. NCBI lineage: Eukaryota > Metazoa > Chordata > Aves > Coraciiformes > Alcedinidae > Actenoides > Actenoides hombroni. Next base: position 5,918,062 of record WUAM01000299.1, read on the forward strand.
CAAGCCAGTTAGCCATCTGTTCCAGCAGTTAGACTGTGCTGAAAGGGTTTGTTTCCTGAGGTTTCTCCCAGCTGTGTCTTCTATTGTCAGTGTTATCTGTGGCCTCCCTGTGGGATTTGGGCCCCAGTACATGTCCACTGGTGCTGCAGGCTCTGGTGAACTGGGGGGTGGGAGAGAAGCCCATGATGGGTAAGGGGGAACCGTCACCTACGGGTGAAATGTTCCTCTAGGGACTGCATAGCCACAGCCAGAGCTGTGGGTTTCCCATTCACGTGTGATGTTGGCAGTTCAGTGCCAGGCTCGAGCTCATTAGGACCCTTCTGGGAGTTGTGCTTGTGTGTAAGCTTGGTTTCTGTTGTTCTCCAGCCTTCTGAGACCTGCCCTGATAAGAGATCAGGGATGCTGCTAATTACTCCCTCCTTCCTCAGACTCCCTGAACTTCTGTTTCAACTGTTACGATTGTAAATAATACAACCTACTACATTATGCCAGTTGTCTGGAGTGGCCAGAGGTACAGGTAGGAACAACATGTCTCTGTTTAACATCAGTTAACTGCTAAAAAAATAATAAAGTTGTGTTCAACTCCTTTTTTCCAGGTCAGAGCCAGGGATGGTGGAGTCTTCATGTCCACATCTACTTGGTAGTGTTCATGTTAGCTTCTTTAGATCTCCCTAGTAAGAAACTGCTCTTTTCCTTAACACTTGGATGATAATAATCAGTGTTTCAAATGGACTGTTCCAGTGGTTTCTGAATTGCGGATGAGTCTGGGAAACTGTTGGTAGATATTTTAGAACCAGCGTGGTAGAAAGGAAGTAATCTGATTCAGCTGTTAAATTTTAAACCTGGAATGGTATTTCATCGTACAGCAGAGTGCACACGACATCTATCGAGCTGTGTACCTCTCTTGGCAGAAGCAGGAGTTTCAAGGTGATTTATTTCTGTTGCAGGTTTGGTTTACAAAGAACAATTCTAGCTAGAATACCTGATACCGAGGTTTGCTTAAACCTACATAGAAGGCACAGGGAGCAGGAGAAAGCCTGGAAATCAATTTGCTGCGTGTTTTACTCTGCTCAGTCAAGTAACTTAGGAGTACAGATGTTTCTGTTAGGGTTCTTCCTGTTATTACTCTATTGCCATAATTTGTCTGTCTGCTGACAAGAGGAGAGAAAATTGATTTGCCATTGAAGAAGTCGTTTGGGGAGGGGGAACACCTAACAAACTTGTCAGATCATCTAGCTGTGCACAGGTTGTGTTAGGGTTAACCCCAGGCGGTGCTGCTTAGTACCACCCTGCCTGGGTACTGTTGATTGCTTACTGACTCCTTGTCGATGGGTAAATTGTACCTTGTCTTTGGAAGAGAGGAATTTGTTCTTGAGCTTTACAACGCAGCTTTAATGTCGCATTAATGAAACATGGCTGGAAGTTTTAACTAGTAACTCTTTATTGTTTGCCTGGCCAAAACGTTGTCAGCTGTGAACAACGTTGCACTAAATTCTGGAACAAAAGCCTGAGGCTTTTCAGAATCTCTCATTTAGCATTAGATTTTTGTTGCTGTTTTAAAGAGCTTTGATTCCAGGTTGCACGAGTCCTAACTTGAAGTTTCTCTCTTTGCATTTACTTAAAATCGAGATTATAATTTGAATTCTGAGGTTGGGTTTTTTTCAGCTGAGATTTCATAACAGGTTGCTGCTTTGCTTATATAAGAGCTCTCTATCTGAACAGATACTATTGAGCAAATGCACACTCCTCGGGTTGAAACCTAAGCAGCGGTCTGTGGGAAAGAGAAACTTAGCACATCTGGCTGGTTGGGGTAGGGTTTTTTGTTGTTTGGCTGCTTGATTTAGAAAAATCTGGTAGTAAATCTGTGTGACCCACACTGTTTGGTTTGTTGGGGTTTTTTTGCTGACTTCACTGGTAATAGAAAGTAAGCCAGACATGAGAAGTTTTTTCTATTAGCAGGTTTTCCTTTTGATAATGATTCTTTTCATATCGTATCACTTCATCTGTCTCCTCTTTTCTATTTCTCCTCACGTGCGGAGTTCTGCTTTCATTTATGTGTTTTGTCCCAAAGGGATGTCTTGTCTTCCATTCCCTTGTAATTAGGAACATTGGGACATCTGTATTTTGACGGAGAAGTTCCCAGATATAAAAACCTCCCAGGTTCTCCTCCATTGTAGTGCTTTAGTGTAATTTCTCCATGAGTTAAAGATGTTATTTCCTCTGTCAATATCATCTCCAGTAGGCAATGAAAGATACAAATCAGGCTTAGAAAAGGGTCCCTGAGAAAGAGTTGTCACTTGTCCAATCCAGAATGACTTCTACAAAGTGTCTTCCCACTTGTGAAGGATGGAGCTGCTTGGGGAGCAGACAAAGGGGCAAGTTATCAGTGCTGCTGGAGCATTTGATGCATTTGACACATGACAGTGTCGAGATTCCCGGGCTACCTGAGATGTGGCTGGACAAGCCCAGGCGGTACCGTGCTGCTCTGTGCAGACCACTTTGTGTGACGGGGCCGCAGTAGCGGTGCGTGGTGCGACCTAGAGATGTGCGTGGGCTGGGTTGCATGCAGATGGGGTCCGGGGGGATCCTGAGCCACTCATCCATTTCTTCTAGAGGCTACTGCACCTCACGTTTCCAGAGAGTCACTGTGTGCCAGTCCGGAGCTTGGAAGAAAGCTTGCTTCTGGGAGAGGTTTTGGCTGAAGCCGTGTCGAAGCAAAATTGAGTCCTGGAAAAAAAATAGTGGAATGAGCACAACAGCCCTTTGAAAAACATCTTTTCTGAATTCAAATCTAGTTGATGTTAATTGGCTCATTTGTAAATAAAAAAAAGAACATAAAAACTGAAAGCTAATTAGTCTTAACTTCAATGAGATGAATAACTTTATTTTTAAAGCTGCATAACAGCAGGAACACTTGTAAGTGGCGTTTCCAGTCCCAGAGACTAGCTGGAATTAAAGCAAGTCATGACTCTGTCCTGTGATGTCAGAACTGCACTTCTAGTTCATCCTTATATCCCCAAGTGACACTTACCCAACACAAAGGATTTCCCTTGCCTGTTCCAGTAGAGAATGCTAACTTTGTTTCTTTTTGCTTTCAGGTTATGTTTCACACTATGTGCTGACTGTCTGTACTTACAGAAGATACTTCAAAACGAACAGACTTTTTTTTTTCCCCCCCAAGATTTTGATTCCAGTGGAATCTGTGCTTTAGATTTTTGTCTTGTCAATTAACTCCTGAAGCAATGCCTGTACAAGCTCCACAATGGACGGATTTTCTCTCCTGCCCGATTTGCACACAGACTTTCGACGAAACGATCCGGAAGCCCATCAGCTTGGGTTGTGGCCACACTGTCTGCAAGATGTGCCTCAACAAGCTCCACCGCAAGGCATGCCCTTTTGACCAGACCACTATCAACACAGACATTGAACTCCTTCCTGTCAACTCAGCCTTGCTGCAGCTCGTGGGTGCTCAGGTATCGGTGCTTTTTTTTTTTTTTTTGGGGGGGGGGGGGGGGGTTGTTTGGTGTTGGTTTTTAATAAATCCATTTTTACGTTGTTTTCCTTTTCTCTTAGGACAGGTCACAAATAAAGAATATGACTGTTAATGGTGTCGAGTAGATATCTACCTTGTAGTTTGACAGAGAGAGGTTTTAGACCTTTGATGTGCTGTTGTAGAGGTGTCTGGAACAACAGATCTTGATTCTGCAGGTTGCTGCCTGGGGTTTTGTGTTACATCAAATTTTGTGTAACCATGGGCTGTCACCAGAATGGGTTGGTTCTGTTCTCTTCCTTCTTTCCCGACTCGTATCTAGCCATACTGTGCCAAAAGGATGAACTGGATCAGTGAGCTTATCTGGTGGGAAGCCATTCTTCTGTAGTAGGTTACTTGTTTTACCATATTCATCCTTTGGACTTGTTGGTTGTCTTCAAAGCAGGAGGGGAGAGTAAGGGAAGTAGGACAGACCCCTGTGGTAGCAGCCTTTAATACTGCCTACTGTTTAATTTGAAACTGTAACTTCCTGAGATGACAAGTTAATCTAAATCCACATAGGTGAGTGGAGAGAGCCTGCCCGAAACTCCTCTTTCTGCTGGAACAGGAGCTCATGAGGTGAGCTGAACCAGTGATCTGATGGAGAGGAGTATTCCAGGGGCACTGATACTGATGGCAGCCTGAGGAAAGTGGCAGAGATGCGTGGAAAGCAGGATCACCCTGTTCAGTTGCAGCACGGACTTAAACTGGCATAAGCTTATCCTGGTTAGATCACTGGTAGTTTCCTGTGACCTATCGATCCCAAGGTTGGACAGGACTGTGGACTTGGGAAAAGGAGGGACAATCATGTCTTAAGTTATGGGTGAGGAAGAAAAACACACACGTGATGCAGTTGTTATAGAGGAGTTACTGTTTTGTTGTGTTTCTGCTGCTTTGGGCTCAGCAGAGTTGGAGGCAGCAGCAAATTCAATGAGATACCATAGTTCAGGGAAAAGGGAAGAGCTGTGTTGTGGAGGAACTTTAAAAGTACTCTTACAAGACTTTTTATTTAGGTACTGGGCCGTAGAGATCCAGCTGTGCTTTTGCCACTTCTTTTGCTTTTTGTTAGGTTTATCAAGGGCTAGGACTAATTTGTTGTTCTTTGCCAGTGTGCAGCACAAAAGTTATTTGAGAAGTTTTGAAATTGAGTTGTGTTTTAGACTGTGTTAAGTGACTCCTGCTCTGGAGGAAAGGGCCAGTGTGCTTCCATTCCTGTGATGCTTGGAAGCTCTTCGAAGAAGGTGGCATACAAGCAGTGAGAGGTTTGTGTGTGCTGCCAGAAATAAATATTGTCGTTCTGTTTCTCCCTTATCTTTCTTCCTTCTCTTCTGGAGTTTCTGGAGTAGTTCTAGCTGTATCCAAACGTCCACATTTATGATAAATGTTTGGGGTTTTTTCCCTCCTGCATTTTTTTGGTGTGTTGTGCATTTGCCCGAAATAAAATTTCCATAAAAACAAGATCCTCTGGAATGGGACAGAAAATCATCCTGCCTCTGTTACAGCTAATTGAGAATTTGATTCTGGTTTTGCTAGTTAGCCAGAGTTTCCTCATCCTTCTGTGTGTGGTGTATGAAGAAGGAAGAGTGGCTTTGTGATAGTACTGTATTGGTCTTGAGAGTGCTCTGAACCTGAGTACTGACTTTGAACTAATGACGTAATTTTTGTGCTCCTTCTTGTATCTTCAGTTTTTTCTGGGATCAAGATTCGTAGGATCATGCTTCACAGTGACATTTAAGCTGCAAATGCCACCAGAAGAGACAGTGTTCCCTTGCCACTCATTCCTGCATGGATGCTGCTCGCTGCATTCCGATACCCAAACAATATTTGGTGATCTCAGCAGAATTTTTATTACTGACAAAGAAATTTGCACCACCTCCCTTCCAGCTCCTAATTTCAATGAACATGTGAATGAAATCAGTGTTCAGTGTAACTACCCCTCCTTTCTCTTCCCTTTCCCTTCCTGGCACCTGTTCTAGTGTTTACCAGACTGAGCACTAGAAAAGTAGTACACTGCTTTGCTGTGAAGGACAGGGAGACAGTTGCTGTCTTCCACTAGTCTCTCTAAGGCCATTTTTTTATCTTTTTACAGAAAAAGGCTTGGTTAAGGATCTTTGGTACGTACCAACAAAAGGGATCTGCGAGCAGCAAGCCAGCTTTAGTGAAACAAAGCCCATTTTCTTGTTCCACTCCTTGGTTTAGTTTCAAGAGAGTGTGTGTGTTATTAACTCCCTCTAATCTCCAACAAATCCCTGTACACCTTAACCTGAGTCCATTGAGATGTGTAGTATTTTATTATTAAATACTAAATTGCAGAAAACAGGTTTCATTTTAGAAGGAAGTACAGTACAACAGAATTAAAGCTTTTTGTCTGGGGAGGGAAAGAACAGTTTGTTCTTATCCCTTTGAGCAGACTTCTGAAAAGTTCACACATTTAAAAGTGTTAAGTGTGTTTTTGCTGGAGGCAGAGGAGGAGACCAGGCAGTTTGAAGAAACAAATCTACTCTGCAACACTGACTGGCAGCAATGATGGGATTCCAGGGCAAGTCACACTGGTTGGCTTTCCCACAGGCACAGTGGGTGAAATAAGCAGGACTCTCCTTCTGGGGAAGATGTGCTAAATTTGTCACACAGTCACCCAGGAAAGCAGTAACCCCCTTCTGACAAGAGCATTTTTTTTAATCTGTGTAGGTTTTGTCACTGTAATGGTGGAAAGAGTTGACTTCTTACTTGAATTACAGGCTGTTTCCTCGTTTTGCCTCTCCCTGCTCCTTTCCAAACATGAGACCTGTTGCCAAGGCTTTAGCCACCCTTGATGTGAAAATAAACTGTTGACAGAGACTGGAATTCCTGCTCCTTCGGTGTAGCCTGGTTCCCATCAACAGTGGTTACAGGGGCTGCTGAGGAGGGCAGCAGCCAAACTGTTCAGCCTGCCTTCAGACAAGTGCAGCCTCAGAAGATGATGGTGTCTGGGAGAAGGGATCATAAGGGGACGGTGGGAATTGTTGTTCCAGGGAGAGCTGTAAATAGCTGCCTGCCTAAGCAGGAGCTGAGCGTGCTGGGAGGGGAGGCACAGTGGCCTTGAACACAAAGCAAAAAGACGTTCACGGGATACCTTGCTTTTTAAACTCCTGGGGTCAAGAAATCCCTTCAGCCAGTTTCTATGGGAAAGAGGTTTTGAATTTTAACTCGTCAGGCATCCACCTATTACTCATTACATGCAACTATTTTAAACGTTTGCCAGGCCAGTGTTTTGAAGGTGTGTAATCATGGATCTGTCATCTCAGCTCTTCCCTCCTGGTTTGTTTTTTTTTAACACATGAAACAGCGGCGTGCACGTTCCAAACAGGTGACATGAAGTGGCAAAAATTCCTGTGGTGCTTTAATTTCTTTCATAGTCTCTTGCTGGACATGATAAATACAATTCTAGGCATTAGGCAATGGGATCACACATGTGATGAGAGAACGGGTGGAGTAATCTCAACTCTTACCCGTTTCAAAAGGGGAAGATTACAGTTGCAGAGGTATTAGTGGCAGGCTCAGTAGTTTGTTTATTTTTTAATTGTAATTTTTGGGAGCGGTGAGGTGCCCCAAAAGAGGAATTATCTGTGCAGAAGTCGTCTTCAGCGCAAACTCTTGAGGAACTGAAGACAATAGGCTTTGGGGTTTGGATTTTTTTTTGGCAGGAAACAAATCATACATTCCCGGGGGCGGGGGGGGAGTGGGAGGGGGGATGTTGGAGGAAACAGCTTTCAAACCAGACAAAAAGGGGTTTGGTCTGTTTAACATGTTCTCATTCTGGGCAATTAGATGTCTAATGGTGATTAGTGACAACTCAAGCTGACATCCTTCATCAAATTACACTTAAGTCACCAGTTCAGAATCGCTGCCTGGTATGAGGTGATGCTTTTCCATCCTCTTCCTCATGGCATCATACCCTGACTCTTCCCACAGCCAGAAGCAGTCACGCTGGTGGGCAGCGTTCCACTGCCGGGCTGTCATTGCCAAGGCAGATGTACACACAACAATCACAAATCTCAACTAATTAAACATCTGAGGTGATTTTTTTTTTTCTGCTCTTGTTCTAGTCCCCTTTGGGAAGCGTTTATTACAGTATGTGAATGTATCTGCAGTGCAAGCTGTGATAAGGGTGTGGTGTCTGAGAGAAGCGAATGCTGGATGAGGATAAAAATAATAAACTCACTCTGCAGGGCATCTGTTTGGAGGTTCGTAAGAGGCGTGTAAACAGAAGTGACCTGCATGCTATTGGGCAGTGGCTGGCTTGAGAGCAGCCCTGAAGAAAAGGACCTGGGAGTGCTGGTGGATGAGAAGCTCACCATGAGCCATCAGTTGCTCTTGCAGCCCAGAGGGCCAAT
>WUAM01000299.1:5942001-5955458 GCA_024336885.1 Actenoides hombroni
AGCCCTACCAGCGAGAGGAGATCGTCCGCGGAAGCCCTGTACCCCTGGAGATTCCCCAAGCAGCAGCTGTACCTCCCTACGTACCTGAATCCAGAGACAGATACCAGCAAACTGAGGGGTACTGCCCAGTGGCTCCGCATCTCGGTCAGATCAGACCTTCGTGCCACAGGGTATGGTTTTGATACGGCCTTTGCTGTAGGTGTCTGAGAGAGAAAAAGATCAACTACTTGAGGAATCGGATATTTTTGCAGTGAGGTGCTGGGTTTTGTGAGGAGCTAGAAGTTTAAGCTTTAAGAAGGGGTACATTTGACGAAGCTGATGAGAAACTGGAAGGCAGATACTGGTCAGCTCTGCAGTTGTAATGATGTTAGTATGTAAAATTGCAGGCTGCTACTTGGTGCACGAAGTAGAAAAACATTGTAATGAATTGTGGAAGTCTGATAAGGGCCCTGACTGCTCCAACGAAGATGAGACTGGAGAAGGCCACTCGTTCTAGTGGGGATTAAATCCAGCATCTACAAATGGTCATGTGTGCATTGTACTGACCATCTCAGTGCCTAAAGAAGGAAATATGCCAAGATATGCTCCTTGGTAAAGGAACTAAAAATTCTGCACTTGGAGATTTTCTGTATTTTAGGATTGTGAGCTGGAGGGTTTTCCTAGTAGAAGTGCTTTGGTAAATCACTGTAGAGCAGTTGGACTTACATGCCTGTCATTCAGACTAAAGGCTCCCAGTTCTATTACTGAGTCCAGAAAGCAATTCTAACACAGCTTATAGATTTGTCAGGTTTGAGTTTAGCGTGTTTGTGCGATGTTTAAATCTATCCCAAAGTGAATAACAAATGCAGCCTGTCTGTGACTAGACTCTCATCTGTAGAGTCGTTCTGTTTTCCCCTGTGTGATTGAACTGGGGCCTTGTCATGCTGGAACATGTTCCCATGGAAACTTGGCCAAGTTGGGACACGGAGTCATGTTGAGCTACCTGTGCATTTAAAAATTAGCAGTTTTAAAGTTAGAAACACTGGGTTAGTTGAGGATCTAATCAGTTGTAGGCAAATACCATTTCCTTTGGAGTGATGCTCTGACCATTGTGGGAACATATATGTTCTGTATTGAACACAAAAGTTGACAGGTAGACTTGAACTAAGTAATGGTCATTACTTGTTACTGTAATGATGCTGTCTAGTCATTGCATTTTTGTTTGTTTGGTTTTTTCTTGCAGTATATAGTTGCCATATTTTATTTGGGTAAACATCATCTTCTAACTTAGTGCATACATATTTCTGTTTTCATTTCAGCCTCATCCCAGTCTGGATGAACTTCACCGGCGAAGAAAAGAGATCATGGCCCAGCTAGAAGAGAGGAAGGTGATTTCACCACCTCCTTTTGCACCATCACCAACCTTGCCTCATCCTTTTCATTCAGAGGAGGTAAGCATATTTGGACAAAGATTTGACTTTCTAACAGATGTAGAAAATATTTTTGAGTTTGTGTGTGCTGACAGGTGAAGACAAGAAGAAAATTTGAGCAATGTTGGCAAGTGTTGAGGGAGGTGGATTTTGTGGCTCAAGTGGGAAGCTCTTACAGTGCACTCTCCAGTCTCTCGATTGGCTGTTGACTCTTTGATCTACCACTGATCCTAAGCTGTCTGCTTTTGGTGCAGCCAAGAAAATTAGTTTTGAGCCGTTGTTAATTGAAATAGTCTTCACAGTTACTGGACTTTGCTTTGTTTGCTCTGGACTTGTTTAGCTAAGTAACAGCTTGATAGAGGGGTTTTGTTGTGTTGTTTTGGAGGGGTGGGGTGGGAGGTGTGGTTTTTTGTGGTGTGTTTTTGTTTGTGTTTTTTTAACCAAGGTCAAAATATCACTTTAATACTAGCCAAGTGAACAGTGAGCACTGGGATCACAGCCAGGTGATGAGAATTTCAGAATTTCATGCATTTCCTGCTTGCTGCAGCACAATTCTAAATGGTGATATATCAGATTAAAAAAAAAATAAATCCTGGTTGTGTTTTTCAAGTTCACTGCTGTTGAACTACATTGTGGTGGCTGTGAAGCTGCTTCTTCCCTTCACTTACAGAACCAGATTTTTGTTTTTGTACAGTACTTGGATGAAGACCTGAAGGTAGCTGGGAAATACAAAGGAAATGACTACAGCCAGTACTCCCCCTGGTCCTGTGACACCATCGGCTCCTACATTGGAACCAAAGATGCAAAACCCAAAGATGTTGTGGCAGCAAGGAGTGTGGAGATGGCGGTATGTGGGGATGAGGGGAACACAGAACAGAAGGTGTCACTTCTTTAGGTTGGGAGGGACTCCTCCATTTGTTTTCCAGGGTGATGGCAGTGTTGGTATTTAAGCTGAAACGTGTGATGCAGTCAAGGAATACAGTTGCAACTCTGCAGAGTTTATGAGTAGTTCTACATCTGGGTGGCTGTTCTAAAATGGTGGCTATAGATGCAGGCTAACCACTCCACTCTAAAACCATGGGTAGCAAGAGATATTTTACACCATTCTTTACACTTACTTGAAATCCAAAAAACTATACTGTCTGCTTGTTAAATGTGTCCATCTGGTGTGTCCTGTACAACTTTGTCAGAGGATGAAGCTGAAACTTAAATTTGTGCTGTTAGTTCCTTTTAAGGTGATTGTCACTGCCTTTAACAGTGTCATTAGTTTTTACTTGAAGGACTCTCTGTGATTTGTGACCACAAGAAAACCCAAAACTTGCATGAAGCTTTTGAGATCAGTGTAGTAATAACATAATATTAGGCCAGTTCTTCTTGAGGGCAATTTCTAATTCTGTGCCATCCTTCCCTGGAGCCATGGGTGTCTTGGCTGTTTGTGCTGCTGCATTTTTGCTAGGTCAGTGTTCCAAAAAGAAGGGCCTGCTAGGGTGTTGTTATTAGGAGCCATGAATGTAGAAGAAAAGAAACAGGATTCTGAAATACCACCACTATTCTGTTTTTTCCTAATGTTTAAGCATCACTCAACAGCAAGAAGTAGGCTGGTAGCTCATGCAAGTAGGAAGACATTTAAGTCTTCAAGAAAAAGGGCTGTTGAGTCTGAGGAACTATGTTACAGAAATACATCTGTTTTTCTCCTTCACCTCCCATCTGCAAAAGTGTTCTGTTATCTTTTGTTTATATATTGTCACTGTCATGGTGACCTTTCCTTGGCCAGGAAGAAGATTCTATCCAGAATTCATTGTTCTGTGGACAGGTGCTCACCTGTTGCAGCCACTTCACTAAATCATAGGCTTTTTCTGTCCAGCTTCTCTTTGCCTGCAAGCAAACTTCCCTGCTTCACCTCTGCCTCAGTGAAATTAAATGTCTGGTTTCTGTCCCCTGAATTGCTTTCCTGAAAGACCTCAAAGGCACCATGTGAATTTGGAACAAAAAGGAGGATTTCTCCTGGGAGGGGCCGGGGGGAAGGAAAGGTATTTCATCTGCAGCTTTGGGTTTTTTACATGTCCTTTTGCTCTCTGTCCTACACAGTGTGTATGTCTTGGGTCATAATTGTCTCATGATTGACCTGGGGAAGTCCTGCGGTTACTCAGAGTTGGTTTATTGCTGTCCAGGTAACAAACTGGAACTCAGTTAAGAGAAGTAATAGGGTTCTGGAGAAGCAGCCTTTTTCTCTGCTAAACAAAACGTTCTTCTGCCCCAGAGTTAGTTTTCAGGTAAGCAATTAGGATCTCTGCTGCCCTTCAGTTTTTGTCTCCTCATAGGAATAAAAGTCTCGGGAGACTTTCACTGCAGATACCAAGTGAATTAATTCTTCCTTTTTATTGCTCATAAGAGATTCCTTTTTTCAAGGATAAGAAATAATATCATCTGAGAGTGCACGATGCTGGATTTTACGCAGATGGCTTTGCATCCTACAGACACAAGATCAAGATGGTTTGGGTTTGGTTTTTTTTCCAGAATTCCCAAGTAGATACCATCTAATGTCTCTTCCAATTTCAACATGCTAAATTTCTTGACTTTAGCTTCCAACTCAGTCGTGAGTGCCATTTCCACTCTTTCATTCCTGCTGTAGCTATCTTATCTTGTCTGTCCCTAGCTGAAAGCTTGCAGAGTTCTACAATTCTGGGCCATACTGAAGTTTTTAGCCTTTAGCCAGTCCTCTCTGTATAATATCCCCCCTCAGCTTGCTCTTTTTTGCTCTATACAGCTCTGTGCTACAGTTGGATTCTTAACTCAGTTTTGGCAATTCTTACTGTGTTAAATTTCCTGGCAGCAAACAACCTTCCCATTTAACTAGGGACTTTCCCTTCTTTTTGAGTCTATTTCTGTTACCATTATGTGTTTATCTGGCTGTGGTAATTATTGGCCTGTGTGTGTATTTTTGTTTTGTTTCTTTTGTGTTGAGGAAGCCTTTTTTTTTTTTAATTCATTTTTATTAAGGGAAACAATGCATTGATTTGTATTTTCGAGCTACTCCAGGTGACTTCGCTCGTAACTGGCCTAACTTTACCTCAGGAAAAGCTTAGTTAAAAATCTTGATTCTTCTAAGTAAGTTAAGTCAGGTTGATTTAGCAGAATAAGTCAGTCGTGTTTTCTGTGCACATCTTTTCTTTTGTGACTGCTTGACAAAGCTCTCTGAGTAGTTCATTTGCTGACCCGTTAAGGTGTTCGAGTCTGAAGCCAAGTTAGAAACTCAGATGTTCCAAGCAATAGTGCTACTTGATGACAAACGTGCCTGAAAAGATGTGCTAGATATCTAAGTAAGTGCTGTATTGAATAATTCCTGCTTTGAGTCAGCTGCAGGCTGCTAGAGGATATAGAGAAATTTCTTTTGGACTTTGGAAGACTCTGTATCCCTCAGAGATGCCTACTGGTCTACTCTTTGACTTTATTCTGGAGTCTTTTTTCCCTTCTGTCCCATTAGACTTTCTCTTAATTTTGTCTTTCTGCTTCTCTTCTCTTTGGTTTGTTCACAGTTAATCATGCAACTGTTTCACAGTCGTGGTGGTAACGGTCATCTTAAGTTAGACCATTAAGCAGACATCAACTCTAACAGTAGAGTTGTAGACTGAAGAACAGGAAGGTTAGTTGAAGGATGAAGGCACTGGAGAACACAAGAGAGACTTACTCTGCTGGTGCCAGCTTTTGTCGTGAAAGGACTGCGTTTTTGACAGGCTTTCCCATCCCTTGTCTAGAACGTGGACAGCAAAGCCATGCGTGACCAGCGGTTAGACATGCAGCGCAGAGCGGCAGAGGCTGGCGATGATGACCTCATCCCCTTCGGAGACCGCCCGACCGTCTCCAGATTTGGGGCCATCTCTCGCACTTCCAAAGCGATGTACCAGAACTCTGGGCCCATGCAGGCCATGGCGGTTCAGGGAGCTACCACCAAATCAATCATTTCAGGTACACTCTGTGCTCTTGGATTTTGCTGGCCGTTGCTGTTTTCTTCAGAGCCTACGGTGTAGTACAAGTTAGCCCCTGTAAACTTGGTTCTTGTCTTAGAAATGTAGGTGAGATGTATGTCGTGCCACTAAAAATCACTCTAGATAGGGCGACGCCGAGAAGCCTGAAGAATAAGGCTGCCACTGTTTCCTGCTCCGTGGACAGGTTTGTGCACACGTGTGTGTTAGTGACTTGTTGCTGCTGTTTGGAATTTCATCTGCTGGGCCCTCTGACAGGAGGCTTCTTTTAACACTGTTGGAATAGAACCCGGTAACTTAGGGCTTCCTGAAATACCTCATGCAAACACATCGTAACAAAGTACTGTACTTCACTCCTGTTTCATGGACAGTTGCTGCTGCAAGCTTAATGCAGCCATTGTTTTGTGCACTGTTAGGCAAAGCAAATAAAGTAAGAATGGTTTATTTTCTACACATATGTTTCCAAATCATGTGTGTAGTGTGGCTGTATATCCTGCTCCAAAGGATGGCCTCTTTCTTGAGGTGCACTGAATAGTATTCAAAAAAGACTTGGTTATGTTCCCCCAAGCTTCCTTCTAGATTTATTTTTTTTTCCCAGGAGTTAACTGCTAGAAACAAAACTCACTTGCTTAATTCAAGCAGTAACTTTCTAGACTTTTATCACAGGTAGAACTCTGTCTTCCCTTGAAGCTTAATTTTCAAGCTGGTGTTGACTGTCTCAGAACTATCAATCAACTCTCGAGTCTTTTACAAACCAGAGTGAAAATATTTGTTCTCACAGTGGCTGGAAGTATTTGGTTTTGTGTCCCCAACTCCCTCAGTGTCTTAAGTCCTTTGCGAGCTCAGGCTCTGGAAGGCTGTCCCAAATCTTGTTGGGTGAGCAGGGAGAGTCATGCATGCTGTTTCTGTGCTCCTTTCAGCAGAACAAACATTAGACTTGCTGGCTCTTAGACGGCTGGCCTTTCTCCTTATTCTCCAACTTCTGTCCAGTCCTGTGTGTTGCCTGAACACACAGGAAAAGGAGAAGGATTTGTTAAGGACAGTTTTTGTAGTAATATAACATGGTTTCCTTTCTGTTCACTGGCAGACTACAGTCCTTATGGAACTCATGGTGGCTGGGGAGGCTCTCCATATTCTCCTCATCAAAATATACCTTCTCAGGGACGTTTCACTGACAGGTAGGATTGCTCTTCTTGTCCTCTCTGCCAGCTGAGTAAAGCAGCTTTTTTTTGTGTGCGTGGATTTTGTTGTTTGGTTTTTTGTTGGGTTTTTTTGTGTGTGTGTGTGGCTTGTTGTTTTTGTTTGGGGTTTTTTTTCCCCTTTAAATCTCCTTATCTTTGCTTTTCTGCTCCCAAAGGGAGAGACTGTCCATGTCTGATGTAGCTGGTCATGGGAAACAGTTGCCCTCAGCTGAGCGAGAGCAGCAGCTGCGCATGGAGCTGCAGCAGGTAGACCATCAGATCAGCCAGCAGACACAAATGCGAGGACTAGAGGTTGGTACCAACATTGGGAAGAGTGACGAGGGGTGGTATGGAGAGAGATGAAGTTAGTAAAGCTGCTTTTCACATTGATCTTTTCTCTGATTGTATTGATAATCAGTAACGACACTTAATTCCGTGATGCTGGGCACCAGGACTATGGTACCAGTGTAAACCTCTCTGCTTAGCAGCAGGAATTTCCCTGTACTTCATGTGCAAATCAAAACCACACTTGAATCTGCACTCTGTGCTCATTCACATCTGCTTTCATTCACTCTCTCACTTACTCCCCCTCTCTGCTCATCTGCCCACTCAGAGGCAAACTTGTGGTGTAGATACCTGTTCTCTGGGCTTTACTGCCATTGAAATAGTCTGATTTTATGTATAGAAAGCTGTGACCTTCACCTGTTTCATGTTTGGCTTTGTGTTGTACCTGTTTCTTCCAAAACAGAGTGAGCCACAAGTCAGGAAAATAAAGATATTTAACTTGAATAATGAAAGCTCAATATTTTCTGTCTACTTGCTTAGAAGAAGTGTAGTCACTTGCTACATGAGGAGAGAAGGGAGTCTACATTTGTAAAAGAATTAATAAGCTGAAATCCTTGTTTGTATTCTGTGAGGCACAGAAGGAGACATGTTAAGGCGAATTGTTTTAGCAAAGCTTTAGTTACTTTTCTCCTAGCAAAAATTGGTAAATATTTACCAGGAAACTCTTCTAGGTACCTCAGCAAGTATTCATATTAATGTTTTCCCAGAAGGAATTGGTGGAAGTAGTGGATAGCAGCTTCTGCTGCAGCAGTGGTTACCTAAGGACCTCAGTTTGTTAGAGGAGAGTTATTGT
Source organism: Actenoides hombroni (assembly GCA_024336885.1). Classification (NCBI taxonomy): domain Eukaryota; kingdom Metazoa; phylum Chordata; class Aves; order Coraciiformes; family Alcedinidae; genus Actenoides; species Actenoides hombroni. Next base: position 5,949,713 of record WUAM01000299.1, read on the forward strand.
AGATAGTCTGAAGACCTCACAGTGTTTTAGGTCACAGCAGCAGTTACAAGCAGTATGTGTTTCTCAGTTACTTGAAACATTACTTATGTTCTTGTGCTCTCGTCAGGGAACAAGAGGAGAAAATGTTTTAAATCTTGCATGTCTGCCTTTGCCATAATAGAAGAGTATTGGAAGGTTGCAAAACCTTTAAGTGGCCTGCCTCTCCTGCTCCTTATTATTGTGATTGTGTTAGTGCTGAGTCCTGTATGGCTGAGTTTTGAGCCTTGTTTTTACCATATTTGGTAAAATTGGAATTCATAATTTGAATTCGTCAGAACAAATCTGTTTTTTTAAGTAATAACAGCTTTCAGTTTATCTCTTGTGTTGAAAGCTGCAAATAGATACTTGAAATCTAAGGGCCTTTATTGAATTACCTGTTGCAGTGTTGTAGCAATCACTTAATTCAGAGCTTGAAGGACTAGATGATTTTGCTTACTTCTCAAATGAATGAGAGTTTCTACTTGAGGACCAGCCAGGTGTTGGGTTGTGTAGGGTAGTGGATAGTGTGTTTAAATGCAAAGCACAAACTTAAGGAACTGACTCCCAAGTATTAGCAGCTTTTGGAGTGGCTGATGTGGCTGCTGCTTTTACTTGGCTGCTAGTAACTTGCAACCTGTGCATGACTGTAGTTGCCCTTCTCTGTTCCCGTGCTTCCTAATCTGGGTCAGTAGAGCTATATACTGACATCCACATCTCTCAAGGTATTTTATATGATTTAGTAATAATTCTGGCTCTACTGTAGAATTTGCTAAATTCTACCACTGTAAAATAAAGCATCAGATTTGTTTATCTGCTGTTAATCCTTTGTTCAACAAATAGCTTGCAAAAAGAGTCGTGGTTTTGTTGGAGTGCTTAATCTTAGCTCTGAGAAGGGAACAATGGATGGGGGAAAGTCATGCAAATTCATTACAGTAAAAGGTATTTAACACTGCTTATTTAAAGTGAAAAGACTTGTCTGCATGTAAAAACTTTAAACTCACATAGGAAATTATTTCAATTGGGACCTTGTTAAGCATGGGGAGAGGGCGGCCTTGGTTTTGCACATGAGCAATACTCCAGAGTTATGGCCTAGAGCTCTTCCTGTGCTTAGTGTGTTGTGTGCTCAGTTGTGTATGTGCTTGGCTTTATGCATTTAGGCTGTTAGTAACAGGCTGCTGTTGCAGAGGGAGGCGACTACCCTGGCAGGCCAACCACAGCCCCCACCCCCACCTCCCAAGTGGCCTGGGATGATCTCAAGTGAACAGCTGAGCTTGGAGCTACACCAGGTGGAAAGGGAAATTGGGAAGAGAACCCGGGAGCTGAGCATGGTGAGTGCCCTGGGGGTGGGAGGCAGAGAGGTGGAGAGCTGTGTAGCTGGCTGCAGCCCTTTCACTTTGGCAAAAAAAAGGCTCTCTGCTGGATGACCACAGCTGGAGTCATCCATCTAGTTCTTCACCTCTTCATTCTTCAAAATACCTGGAGAACTTTTTGATTCTTCTTTGTGAAGAATTTGTGCTCTAGCCACTTCAAAATACTCCACTGTTCTTTTGCTGCTGTTTGAAAATAAGTGTGGCACTAAATTTGTTGAGAACTATGAATTGTCTCCAAGGTCACTGTGCCATGAGTTTTATAAACTACTTTAACATCACAAACATGATCTGCAGGTACAGGCTAGCAGTCAGAAGTCTGTGTGCTATTACAGTCTGTGGTCTTTGCTTGTTGTTACAAGAGTCATCCCTTCCTTTTGGGAAATGCTGTGTCCTGAGAGGATGAGCATATCTTACTGAGTCTGTTTTCCTGTCTCCCAGCTCTTGTGGGTTACACTGTATGACTCCAATTTGCAGCCTTCATCATCTGTCCTAAAGGATAAAGTCTCAAATTATTTCAACACAATGTTAAAAGACTTTTCTTCTGTTTTTTTGTTTGTGTGTTTGTTTTGGTGTTGTTTGGTTTTTGTTGGTGGTTGTTGTTTGGGGTCTTTTTGTTGTTTTTTGTTTGTTTGTTTTGTTGTTTTTGTTGTTTTGGTTTTTTTTAAGGAGAGCCAGTCTTCACTGGATATAAAAACCAAACTGGCCACCACTAAACAGACAGAAAATGGACAATTAGAACCACAAAGCAAGGTTCCAGCTGAGGACCTCGCCCTGACATTCAGGTAACTTGGGTCTTCAACCTTTCTTTGTATAACAGGAAAATGACTTAATCAAGGTCACTCTCTTTTATATGAGTAATGGCCCTTGTCTCACATTGGCTCTGATATGGAAGCATCTACTAGGAAAAGATTATACAAATGAAGTTTTTATAGTGCAATCATGAATTAAGGACGAGTAGGTGACTAGAGTGAGACTGTATATCAATTAAAGTAACAGAAGAATTGCAGTGTTTGTAAGACCAGAAGTCCCATCTAGTCAATATTGGATGGTTGGAAGGGAGGAACAGGAGGTAAATAACAACCATGAAAGAAATCTTTATCTGCCGTTTTAGTTTCAAAGAAAAGAAATGTTCCAAATGTGAGAGGAAAGTTATTCCATCCTGCTAAGGTTTGTGATGTGGATGTTGTCTAGGAAGGTATGTAACTTTGTTTCAGAGTTCACTTTTATCTGTGTAGGTGCTGGGATTGATTTCAATTCACATTTGATAGCCAGCTGAGATAAGGTGTTGGCTGGGAATGCTGGCAGTCTACATAGCAAGCATTTTCAGATGGCTACAAGCATCTGTATGTGTTCAGACCAATACTTTGAACAGAAAAGCTCAGATGTTTCATTAAGTTTACATAAACTGATGTGAGCAGTTTAGAATCTGAATATTTATTCAGAAAGTGTATTTAATTCAGAAAAATGTATCCCCCTTCAATTGCTTATGAGCCTTCTCAATTCCTTATGAAGTCTGCACTTTCTTCTTACAACCAGTTCTGGAGCTCTGCCCTCCACCATTAGGTTGAGGCTTCCAGAGCAGAACCTAAGTTTTCCATGTGAAACCTTAAGATAAATAGAAAAGTTTCCATTTCATTACTTCTATTTTTAAAAACTTCTGCAACGCGTGCCTTGTACAGATTGGTACTGTACATCTCGTGGCATATAGTGAACTACTTTGCAACACCTAACTCATCTAGAACCCTAAAAATACGTAGCCTTGTTTGCTTTTAAGTAGCCTTATCGTAGTTCTTACTTCTCTGGGAAGTATCTCCACCGTTCCAGACAACCTGTTTGTTACACGAGGCAAGTCTTCACGTGTTTACCTGTGTTCACAAATGTTCGTCGAGATGCTGCAGCGACAAATAACTGAAGTCCTTTTATCTAAAAGAAATGCAAAAAAACCATCTCAGTAATTTCTTCTCTTCACCCCTTCCTGCTTTCTCCTCCACGTTCTTCCGGCAGCGACGTTCCAAACGGATCAGCCTTGACGCAAGAGAACATCGGCCTCCTGTCCACCAAGACGGCGTCTCTCAGCCTGTCCGAGGACCCGGAGGGAGGAGGAGACAACCACGACTCCCAGCGAGTGGGAGTTACACCCACGTCTGCTCCGTGAAGTCAGGCCAGCATCCCCCAGAGTTCCTTTTGGCTGGGGTTGTTGGTAGCTTCCATCGCATTTTTTTTCCAGGGGTGATCGGAGAAACCCAGGAGCAACAGCAGTAGTAGAGCAGCAGGTCCGGAGGCAATGTGCACAAACACAACTACTAGAAACAAATCCTGCACATAGTTCACATTAACGCATTTTTTAATTAAAAAAAAATGAAAATTAGCAGTATCTGCAAGCAATTCAAATTAAATTTGTTTTTGTTCTGTGAATGAACTTTATTTTAATAACTTTGGACGCCTTGGATCCCAGGGCTTAAAAAAAAAAAAAAGATATTATATATATACTCTGTTTGATTAATTGTATGATCTTAATGAAGTAGGTTTTTTTTCTTTTATTTTGGTATTATTACATACCCAGTGCATAATTCCTTATCACCTTAATTTCTCAACGACCGAAACAACCTGGCCGCTTCCTTGTGTGGTTTAAGGGGAACCAAGGAATGAGGGTTGGTGAGTAGCTGTGAATTGGTGTCAAAAGATGTGCAGCAAACTTAATTCTCCAAACAGTTCCTCCCGCTGCGGCGAGGAACTCAACCCTGGCTTTGTGTGAGGCATCTTGCTTAAATAATTTAAGTTTAAGCTACAAGTGACAGAATCTTTGCAATGCAGCAGGTGTGGTCCTCGCTGTACATCCCAGCACAGCACCTGTACTGAAAGAGGATAACAAAAGAAGTGTTGCAGCATACATTATTTTATTGGAAGCCTGCTGGCATTTTATTTCCTGGTGGGACTGAAGCGGTCAGCAGAGTGCAGACCGTGGGTGTTTCTGAAGCTGGTTAGCTGGGACCTGTGGCAGAGAGGTGTAACTAACCCTTGGTGAAGGTTGTGCAGCCATGACCAGGGCAGAATCCTCAGAAACATGAAATAAGACAGAACATGAGGATATGCAGTTGCTGGAAGGATGTTAACTGCCAGTGAAGTGGTGAACCATGTTAGTTCATCCAGCTTTGCTGTGGGGTTCCCCACCCCCCTTTCTCACTGTACCTTTAAAACAAGCTTACCTGGAGTCCATAAAACTAAGTTGATGCAAAGGGACTTGCTGATCTCTCTGCCTTTTGAAACAGGTCTTTCATGTATCCATCCTTTGCAGCAACTCTTACTTTGTTTTCTTCCTTCTTATTTTACTATTAAAACCATCATTTCCTCGATAACCTGATTTTTCTTTTGTTCAGAGGTCCCACCAGTTGCTTGATCATAATGCTGTTGTGAGGGCCACTTACTGAAGGAGACCAGCACCTTTGATTTGTGTGCCTCAATGGCAGTCTGCAAAATACAGAGGGGAATTTTTACCTCTGGTTTTTTTCAAGTTGCTATTGTTCAAGGCCTGTGCCTGCTAGAATTTGACACCTGCGTATCAATCTGCAGCTTCTCTGCCACTGCTGCACTGAATCCATACCCGATTCTCCTTTCACAGGGGGAAAAGTGGCATCAAAATGACCACTTAATGGTGCAGCACAAAGCCTGTCAGAAGTACTATGAGGCAAATTTTGCGTGCTGCTCTTCCAAGGAGATACTTAGCAAGCATACATTGGAGAAAACATTACGCCTTTCTGAATGTTTTCTTCAAAAGTCAAAGAACAGGAAGGCATTTTATTCTTGCTGCACATTTTTTGAGTCTTTGGACATGCACTGGGGTGAAACCCTGTATATGAAGAACTCTGGAGGACGATTTCTAAAGTGCTGCTCCCTCTACACCTTCTTGGCCTGTTCTCGTATTTTTCTTTCTGGGTTAGACTACTAAATGGGAAAGCACTGGTTATGTAATAAATTACTGCATTGCTTTGGTTGGGTAAAGCAAGAGTTAATAAATTTTCGTGGGTTTTAGGTTTGTTGTTTTTTTGTTTTTTTTTTTTTCCTTAACCTTAACTCCTGCTGAGGTCATAGCAACCTTGGGCTAAGCTTTGCATTCATCATACTGTTAAATAAAACAAAATGGGGGGTGGGAGGGGATACAGTCCCACTATTGCCTACCAGTAGGAGAGTCCAACCAGAAGACTCTTTTGAGTAGCAATTATTTAATTTGCCCAGTCAAGGCACCGCGTTTATATACTATTTCACATTGAATTTGATTATGCCCTACAGACCTGGCTGGTCAAGGATTTGATACACATATTGGCTTGGGATTCGAGCTTTCTTTTTTATTTAAATAAAAA
>WUAM01000299.1:5975906-5987310 GCA_024336885.1 Actenoides hombroni
CAGCAACAGCCCTACTCAGCTTACCATTTAAAGTGCATTTCTTCAGTAAAGGGTTATTTTTTTTTTTGTTGATTTTTTTTTTATTTATTTATTTTATTTTTTAAGAGGAACCTATTTAAAGTGCTGTTCTAGTTTGGAAAGGGACTCCATTAAGAAAAAAAAAAATGGCACCTATTCACATGAGAGATCTGCTCTCTGGATGCGTGTGTAGATACATATAGAAAGTTGTAGAGTCAGATCTGTTGACTAATGAACAACGTATAAAAGCATTTTGTATTTTTTTTTATTGCTTTTTTTTTTAATTATTATTTTCTTTAACTGCTGCCTGCTTTCTTGGAGGCAGGAGGGAGATGGATTCTCCTCTTAACCTTCCTCACCGTTAACTTATTTCCCAGTGCAGGAAGCTGAGCTGGCAGCTCTGGCAGCAGCCTTTGGCCAGCAGGACAGTTCAGTGACACGGAATACGTCGAGTAACGAATCCCCCCCAGAACTGTCTCAGCCCCAGAGCAAACCTGCAAGGGTCACAGTGAGAAGCTGGCGGCAACGAGGGACGGTGGAGCCCGAAAGGCTTCCCCCTGCTCCTGCCAGATGCCATTTCCCTAGAGTCACTTTACAGAGCAGACCTGCATTTCTGAAACCCAGAGGTGAGGAAAACAAATCTGTTTGAAGTGAAAGCTTTGCTGCTAGAGTGTGTAGTGTGGTAACCTCAGCACTCTGAGAGAGAGAGGTAGTTACTGTCCTGTGAGTCTTCTGCTGCTTAATGCAACTCAGTTTCTGGAGTGATCACTCATGTAAGGAAAAAAAAAAAAAAAAAGAAAAAAAGAAAAAAAAGAAGGAACAAATCCTGTGCTCTTTTAATGAGTTACCCCAGTTAAATCTTTCTGTTGAAGACATACTTGACTATTCCCTCTAAGAGGCTTTTAGATTTTAGAAATTGATTGTCAGTTTAGCTCATTAGGCAGTCCAATTTGATTAGCACGTTGCTGTGTGAAGCCACTTAGGTTGTTAACTCTTGTTACAACGCTCTTCCACTGCCCCGCAAGGAAGTGCTCAGTCATCAGTGCCCCTCTTTGGGGGTTCCTGTGCAGCTGACCAGGGTGCTCGCTCGCAGCTCGCCTGCTGCAGCGTCACTGCGTGCGTGTCAGCACAGCACAGCATTTCATGCTCTGAGCAGTTTAATGGAAATGTTAAAAATTGCTACCGGTGTGATATTCACAGTGTTGTACAGGAAAGATGGGGTGATGCCGGGGAAAGGAGAGGGCAGGGTCACAGACAGCTGGGAGCTTCAGCGAAGTGTTTCGGACAGCAGAGGCTTAGGGAGAAACCCCACCCCTTCCCTTTTCAGACCAAAGCAGTACTTTGAATAGCTTGCTGTCATTTCTGTCAACTGAACTCTGGTACAGTCTTCTTTTCTCCTTCGTCAACCCTCCCTGCAAGCGTGGGGCACGAGGTGAGGAACACATTACCGCAAGAACGCAGGGCTGTGTATTACTCTCTTCCTATCCCGGTTTTTCAAAGAGCTTATTCAGCTCAGTCCCTGTTTTGCCACCAAGAAGCATTACTCTCACACCCCTTGGCCTGTCCTCGCCCTCAGCAAATTTTACATAGACACACACAAAAGGACCGTGCGTTATTTGAATGACAGCACTCCCCTTTCGCTGCCAAACACTTCTGCCAGTCGCTTTGCCCTGTGGCAGCGTGGCCCTGGAAGCTGTTGCATGTCAGCTTTCCACCCAGGGAAGTGCTTTCGAGGAGCCAAAAGGAATCAGGCTTAAGCAAAGGGTATGACAAACTTCTGCTCTCCGGCCCAAACTCACCTGCAGTCCTGACTGGGCTGCTTCCCTCAACAGCACAACCCTGGCTTTGGAAACCTTCTAAAACACGAGAAAAGTCCCCGCGCACCACAGTCCCTACACCTCCCTCAGGGATCCAGTTGGCCCTCAGCCTGTGCTAGCAAATATTGTAACTTAAGACTAATTCGCCTGGATTCTGGGGTGGGTGCAGCCAACAGAGAGCACCCCGAGGCCAAGGGATGGCTGCAGGGTGACAAGGCCTCACACCTCGTGCCACAGTCAAAGCTGCCACCGGGCAGAACTGCAGCATCCGCCTGCTGTTAGCGAAACAACCTCCACAGCACCACAGCCCCTTCCTCCTCCCCACCGGCCCTCGCCTCTCTAGGCCCAGAGTTGTGCCCAGTTACCAACTGACATGCGGTGAAGTGCTGCATAAAAGCTTCACAGTAATCCCCAGTTTCCTTTGACACACAAACTCTCAGCAAATAACATCACGAGGGCACGAGCTCCCCGATCAAACTCAATGCCCTAGACCCACAGGTGAATGAAGGGACCCCAGACAAACCTCTCACTCTCAAGAAACTGCTTTTAAACTCGACCAAAGGGGGAACCAGTGAAAGAAACTTCAGACCAAAACTTCTCTCCCAGAAGTTTCTTGGCTGTAGTTTTGCAATTGCTTTCCTCGGCCCGGACCGAGTCATTTCTATTTTATTTTTGCTCCTTTTACGCTGCTGCTTTCTGTATTTTACAAACCAGCAGGAAAAGTAACCAATCTTGCTTCATTTTTTTTTATTTCTAATGAGTTTCACAGTTTCCTAGCCAATGGTCTTGGGTCTTATTGCAAAGGGAACAGGAAGGTTTAAATAAATAGGCTTCGCTGCAGTAGAAAAATAACGAAGACTTTTAACCTTAGATCTGAAGGGGAGAGGGGTAAGTACATTGACAAAAACTAAGGAAAGCTGAAGGTTTAACATAACTGACAGTCTGCAGAAAAAAAATAATTCACTGGGCTTTTTTTCTGAAGTACTGCCCTCGATAACTGCAGTAAAATAATAAATTAGAGTATGTCAGATTAAACAAGGAACTTACACAGCAGTATTTAAAAGATACCTGAATATGTTTTAAAAGCTTAACTGATATGAACTAGGAAGCCCATTAAGGCTGCCCCTTTTAACAGGATAATACTAAAAAAAAAAAAAGAAAAACAGTAACAACAATACAGCTTGGCAGAGGCTAATGGCAACGGGAACCTGGAGGCTGCAGTCTCACAGGGAGAGCAGCTGGAATTCTCCCCAGACCATGGCAGACAAAATGATATTGCTAACTGGAAATGCACTGGGAGGATGACACGCTCTCTCCCTTGTTCTGTAGGATGCACTGGGGCAATATTTAATATTCCAGGGGAGTAGAAGAGAAGCCAGAACTAAGGAAGGGTGGGAGGGAGGTCTCCAGGTCCCTACCCTGCCTCCCCCCCTCAGCACAGGGCTGACTTCCAGCAGGGTCACTTGGGGTCTTGCCTGGTCAAATCTGGCATATCTCCCAGGCTGGGGATTTCACAGTCTCTCTGGACACCCTGTTCCAATACTGTTTGGCGATACTCACAGTGAAAAAATGCCTTAGAATACCTAAACTGAATCAGCTTCTGCCTACTGCTGTTCCTCCTCCCACCAGGCACCTCTGAGCAGAGTCTGCCCCCATCTCCTCTGCGCTCTCCCCCGGGTGCTGAGTTTAAATAGAAGAAATGACGTCGGTAACGGAGAGAGCGCTGAAACAAAAGTAAACTTCAGCAGCTTGACCGGGTGCTAGAACACCTGACCTTCAGAAAATGGCACTTGAAATCTGTCTGGTGCGACCAGTTCCCAGTCTTCCCCTGCCACCCTTCAGCTCCTTCCAAGGGTGTTTCTGAAATCGGCACAGCAAATTTGCCTCCCCTGGGGACTGGCTCATTTTCCCTCGTTGCCTTTCCTGGCTCCAGGATGGAAAACGCCGGCAACGCTCAGCTCTGACACTGCAGGACAAGGTGCAGGCCCCTCTGCTCACCCGTCTCCCAGAGCAGCAGGTTTTCCTGCCTGCTCCTGGCCACACACACTTCTGAAACTGGCATTTCCCTGCCTACAGAATCCACAACGTGCTAGACACAAATGCAGGCTTCCTCCTAACGCCGCTCTGCTGTCATTTCACCCGTTCTACCCCACCTCCTCTTGCTTTCCAGTGCCAACAGCCCCAGCCAGAGCTGAAAACAGCTGAGCCCTCCTCCTCTTCCCCCTGCCTCCCTCCTCCCTGCTAAGCCAACCTCCTTTCCTCGCTGTTTCTGGTTGCACTTTGCAGATCTCCCCCCAGCTACACCAAAAGGCTCAGGCTTGGGAGAACCAGATGGCCTGGCCCCGGCTCTCTAAAGAAACTCTGGCTCAAGTGAGCAAGCTGTCTGGGTGGTGGAAGTGCTGCTGTTTGCAGTGTCTCTGAGGGCTGAACAGTGCCCAGCAGCCCAGGGAGAAAGGGCCTCTTCCCGTTTCCAGCCTGCGACGGCTGTAGGGAAATACTGGGAAGGTAAAACCAGCTTCGTAAGAGGTGTGACGTGAGTCCCGTGCTAGATGGTGTAAGCAGGTCCTGGTCACCAGATTAGAATTAACACACTATTATTTTTTAACAAAAAGAATTATTCTGTTAATTATTTTGCTGCTGGAAGAGAACCAGAATGGAACTGGTTTCCTAGCAAGGATTACCCCAGACTCCCACATGCATTTATTTTTTTTCCCAGCAGACAGGATGACTTCCCCCCAGCAAAGAAGAAAACCACCCCCCTGAGTCACGTCCCTTGGTGCTAAGACCAGGTCTTGAGCTGTCTGTCCCCAGCTAAAACCCCTTTTGGGGAACCCCACACCACCCTCCTACAGGTGCCCATTGACCTGGGGTGTGCCTGGCAGGGTGCCACCAGCACCCCCAAACGTAACACGAGCACACTCCTGGCCACCCAACACGATGCTGCAGAACTCCCCCCTCCACACCATCGACGGCACCAACGTACCTGCTGTGGTTCTGGGGGCAAACCTGGAATGAGAACGTGGGGTTCAAGCACTACCACTTTTCCTTGCCCAGATCTCTGACACGGCCCGTCTCACTCTGCCAAAACAAGGGTCTGAAAATGTGTTAACAGCCAAAACCCCCAGGCTTCCTCCAGCACCCTGCCAAAAGCAGGTTTAACTCCTTCCTAAAAGCCTTTGACAAGTCCAACTATTTAGCTCTGAAGGTGCCCGATTCCCCTCCTACGGTTCCACGCCGGCTCCTGCCGCACCGCTTCAGCGCTGACCCTGCTCCTGCAGCTGAAGGCAGCAGACTCTCTTGTCTGCTATGCAAACGGAAGCCACAAGGAAAATACCCAAAGCAAATCCCACCTGCACCTTCACCCTCGTACGCCCCAGCCAGCAGGCACCGCTGCCCAGCGCCTGGATCCCCCAGCGCGACGGAGGCAGGCTCCCCACAGTGACCCTTCCTCATCCCTCCCCACCTCTGCGGCAGCGCAAAAACCACGTTACAAACATCACCTCCTACAGCCACGGGTTTGAAACCTTCCATGTTCTGCAAAGTCCTAGAAAGCCTCTACCCACAGGTGTTGTAGAAATCGTTCTTACGATTACAAACCGATGCTGGATGAGAATTGAACTAAACAGAACATAAAAATAACTGGGGGGGGGAGGGGGGAGGATCTAAGATTTTTCAACACTGCCACAAAAAGAATTAAAGCTTTAAAACAAAAAGAAGCATTTTTGGTCTGTGTCCAAAAGCCATCAGAATTACTCTAGAGAAAGCCAGCCAGCTGCACGTAGTCACACCACTGCCTCACCCACAGCCTCCAGTTTACAGAGCATCACCAGCCCACTAAACACCGAGGAGCTACTGGGTGCTGCATATCCACACGAGCGCTGCTTAATAATCAACTCAGGAAACTTTCAGTAGAAAGGGCTACCCTTTTGTAAAAAAAAATAAAATGAAATAGATGTGTTATTGAAGGTTATTTGAAGAAAAAAATGACAGCACGGCCAAATGTCTCAATCAAATAACTCTTTTTTTGCCCAATTAGCAGCCAGCGCATGGTCTGAGGCACCTCGGACAGGATCTGCTGCTGGTATCAGACCAGTTTCTCCTGCCAGCTGCCCAGAGAAGCACCTTCACGCTGAGGTTGCTTCCAGGATGCCTCAATCAAAAGGAATTTGATGTGACAGATGATGTTCCTGTGCACTGGTACGGCAGGGACCTTCTACTCAACCCGCAGTACTCGGGAACTACAATTACAGATAAAACAGCTTACAGTCTTTCTGTGTTTGCCAGATCTAGTAGCTAAAAATTGTCCTGCCTGTGGCTGGCAGGGGGAACGTCACCCTGCTCATGTAAGGGATGCAGGGAGACCTGCCTTAAAAAGAGGCTCAGGAGCACCGGGTCCAGCGGCAGCCGTACTCCATCTCAACAACCACCTCTCAGCTCCAACCCTTGTTAGATGCCACAGCAAGAAGCTGCAAGCCAAAGGGGATGCAGGCAGAAGCAGTGCCAGCACTGAGACAGCCTGTCCCGGCTTTTCTACGTGCGTTTACAGAAATTCACCCAAACCCTGCATTTCTAAGGAAGGGCTCAGGGAGAGGACCATACGGAGTCACTCCGGACCCACGTTACAGCAGAGCGAGCAAACCTGCACCTGAACTCCTGCCTCGGTTTCCCTTGCAGGGGATTTTCTCGAGGCATTCTAGTAGGCAAGTCCTCTTGCTTCCTTAAAGCATCCCAATTCAGGAGGCAGGGCAGAAGCCCCAGGTTTTGTGACCAGCAGGGTGGCACAGACTCCAAAGGGATTCTGCTGGAAAAGCCCAGCAGCAAACCCAAAAGCTGCTGAGCAGCGCTTTCAGTGCGCTCATTCACACCATCGACCGACCAGCTCCCTGCCGGGAGGCCGGACGAGGCGGTACCGAGGTGCCCCCAGCTGAACGCGGCACACCTCGATCCAGATCTGCCACCAGAAGACACCAGGAGCAAACAGTGCTCCCTGACATCACCCTCTTCACTTTAACCATGCACGTCACCTCCATCCGATGCCCCGCCGTAGCGAGTCCTCCATACCAAGGTATACTGGATGAGAAAAAACCCCCCACCACCACAATAGCATTTTAAAATGGTAACCCACACTGCCTCCCCACCATCAGACTTTACCCAGTAAGTCTTAAATCCTTCCAAGGCTGCAAATCTCTAGGATTTCAGCAGGACAAGCTCTTAAGTCTTACTCGTATCCACAAAGACCTTTCAGAGCCCCCGTCTAAAAAGGTTCCTCCTATTTCCACGACACATCGTTTCACAAGCTGTAATACTTTGGTTTACAACTGGATTAAAATATAAATTAAATAAGAATAATGCTAAATGAGTTTATATTGAAACACTTTATATAGGTATACATATATATGTATATACAGGTATGTGTGTGTGCACTCCCTAATGACAGCTAGAGGAAGCAAAAGTCATTCTCCAAAGGCTTCTACTCTTCCAACTAGCATGGTCAACTTATCCATTGCAACAATTCCCTGTGCATAAAAGCTAATGAAGCACTGGAAGGTGGTGCTGGTGAACAGCTGGATCACACAGACGGTCAGGAACAGAAAGACAATAAATTATAAGAAGCAGTAGTAACATGTTCACAGTTGGGATGAGGATAACGTTATAGGAAACCTGAATTTTCTACAGTCCCCAGGTATAAGAAGTCCAAGGTAACTAAAGGTTACAGTCAGATATACTGTAGTGTATCCTAAAAGCAAAGATCGGATCTGACACAAAGAAGTGGTAGAAACCACATGGAATTTCTCCCAGCAGAATAAACTCTGCTACCATCAGATTCAGCAGGAAGATTTCCGATACCTCCCACCAGGACCAGAACTGAGCCCAGCGATGCTTTGATCACTGTCTCCATCCCAGTGATGGGCATTTTCACGAGCAGGAAGATTCCTTGAAGCCAACTCAATCCTGTGCCACAGTCCTTCCTTGACTCTCCTTCTCTTCTGACTACCCATCCAATCCCCCCCAGGCCCAGCATTTTCCTATGCTCCGCAAAAGAAAAGTCTTTCAGCAACAATACCAAGGCAGGTGGAAATACTTTTGAGATGGTAGGACTCTCCAGGTAATTTATAACCCACTCGAGTGGGTTCCAGATTAGGATTAACCTATCTAGTAAGACTAACTGCAGCCAAACTTTGGTCTGCTGCATTTTATTTAAAAAAAAACCCCAAAACAAACAAAAAAACCTCAATGAATCTACTCCAAATCTACTCTAGTTCTGGTAGACATTAGTTTCAAGCAGCAGCCAGTAGTGTTTGCATAGTTCTAGCTTTCATTTGGTTACAAATATATATATATATATATAAATGTACATACACATACATGTATGTATTTTATATTAAAATATCCTTTGAATGACAATGATTAAAATAAAGATACTTAGCTCCTCTTTAGGACCTTCCACTGAAGATGTCAAGGCTCTGTGCAGGATCTCACCTCGTGACAGGAGTATTGCTGATCTCCAAGGTACCAGGCTACGCCGGCGCTCAGCGGCAGCTCCATCCAGACACCCCGGCCTTGCTGACCGCAGTCCTGGCTACAGGCTCAGCTCCCAGGGAAAACTCGAAGCCCAAACCTTGACAAAAATTAGAAGCTTCCTGAATTACAGTTCTTTTGACTTCTCCCATCCCCCAAATATTTCCGGTAGAGCAAGAACAGCGTTTGGTGTCACTGAGCTGCAGAAACACTGCAGGGTGCTGGGACGGCTGAATTCACAGAGTCATTAAGGTTGGAAAAGACCTCCAAGATCATCAAGCCCAACCGTCTACCTAAAATTATCATGACCACTACACCATGTCCTGGAGCACGACGTCTACACAGCTGCTGAATGCCTCCCGGGACAGTGACACCACCCCCTCCCTGGGCCGCCTGTTCCAAGGCCTCACCCCTCCTTCCCGATAAAAATTTTTCCTGATGTCCAATCTAAACCTCCCCTGGCACAACTTAAGCCCATTACCTCTCATCCTAAAATGGGCAGGCGGGTCATGGATCAAAAAGGAGAATTTTGCAAAGTTTAACTCCTAAGTTTAAGGGGTGTTAACCTTCTGTTGGTTTCACACATGCATGACTGGGTCTACCTCACAAGCTACCTTCCACCCAAAGAAACAGCACCTTTTTAGCTGTCTTTCTATGTTGGGTTCTGCAGGAGAGGTCAGTCAGCAGCAAATAAAAGCTACAACTCTGCTCCTGCAATTGCATCATTAGGGTTGAATCACATGAAGGCAGCAGGACGCTGCTCAAAGACCAAATCATGTACCGAACTGGGCAATCACCCTTTTAAGTGAGGTTACTACTGCCTGGAGGTGTGGGACAGCCTGCCCTGGAAAACAAAATCACCTTGCTGTCACAAAGCAAGAGCAGGACAGGGAGATCTGTCCATTTATTTCAGCCCTGCTCTCAGAGAGGGCTGAAGTCCTGGCCCAGTGCCCTCCCCACCCAGCCTGCCCTGCTATGCTTTTCGGCGAGACCACAGCTCGCTCCAAATGCAACTCCAGCTCTGAAGGGCTGTCAGGTGGGGTCGGCTGCTACAGACCTCAGCTGGACTGAAAACAGCAGCAGCGACGCAAAACGCTTTCTATTCTTCCTGCCCTTCAGCCACCCAACCTTCTGAAGGTGAAATTACACAGATCACAGCTTGAAAATATTGTAGACAAGTCGTAGGTAAGGCAAGGGACCGAATCCGACAGCCGGACAGTGCTGGGAGGACAAGGGAGGGATTGCCCAGCTGCATCGGCTGCTCTGACTCCCACCAGGCTGGTATCCCTGGATCTTACGACGCGGCTCTAAGTGTGTTCTCAGCCTCCTGTTATAAATTCACATTTTATAAAGCCTCCTCATTCACCCCTCTCTACCTAGCTGCTGGAAATACAGCACAGTTTGCTTTCACGTACTCTCACTGCAAGAGAGCGAGAAGGCCTCCTGCTTTTTTCCCTCTCCCAGCTTCCCATCAGCCATCCTCCCGAGAGGAAGAGGTTTAGCTGTTCCCCAGAGCAGCAGCACAGTATTAATGCAACTCTCATTATTTTCACAGCTCTTCGCAGGGAACCTGGCAGCAGCAGCAGCAGCAGCAGCAGCAGGGAATCAGCCATGGCAACTGTCACGGCACTCCACTGCGCCTTGGCACCGGGGCGTTCTGCGGGCTCGAGGAGCTAACCACAACACTTCACAGTTGGAAGCAGTTTCTCTGCCGCAGCAAAGAACTAAGAAATGTGTCCCCCTCCCCCCCTCCAAGAAAGACAACTGCAGAAATAGGGGGTGTTCCCCCTGTTGCCCGAGGCAAGCAAGCGAACGGGTCAGTAGCCCCCGCTCTGAAGCAGACAGAAACGTTACGCGCAGAGGTATTAAAACACAACAGAGTTCCCTTCCCGTCCTCCTGAAATCACAGTTGAAATCACAGTTTCGGCAGAGGGGAGGAAGCTGCAGCTAGACACGGAGACGCAAAGGCGTCGCCTCAGCCCCTCGCAGACGCGCCCGCGCCTCGGCGAGCCGGCGTCTGGGTCTGCACAGCTCCAGCCCAACCGTGAAGAGCCACGCGGGCTGCCGAGGGAGAGGCGACGGGAGACGCTGTCGCTCTGTCACCCAAAGCAGCTCTGCCGCTGCCAGAAAATTCACATGAGGTTTGCTCCATACCACGTACGACCTCCAACCCCCTTTTTTTTTTTTTTTTTTTTTTTTTTTTTTTCCTTCCGAACTTTGGCCTCATTTGCACCGAGGAAGCCAACCCCCGACAGAAAAATCCGGGAAACGATTCCTTCTGGAGCCGGTTCCGTCGTCTAGTGCGGACGGGCCTGAACTGCTTTCAGCACTGTTCAAGAAAACGTTACAGACACCATGATTCCCACACGTACATACACATACACATCCATTAAATGCACAGAAATAATAGTAAAATGATTCCCGCTACCATACCTTATACTGACTCTAGCTACAAGCTATAAACTTCACCTCAGTGAGGCCCGGGCAAGAATATTGGCTCTATTGCATGCAATCAGAAACGATCGTTTATACAGTGGCAACCTCTGCACAAAAAAAAACAAACCCCAAAACAAACCCCAAAACAAAACAAAACACCCCATAACCCCAAAAAAAAACCCAAAAAACCAAACCCCAAACATAAAAGAGGAATAAAAATAAAACCTTTCACAAGCTTGGTTCTCAGCCCAGCCCAGTTACGATACGAAGGGACCCGGTTTCGAGGGGAAGCGGTGAGTCGGCGACGGGGGACGCGCGGCGGGCGCCCCTGACCCGTCGGGACGTTCCTCCGTTCACAGGATCGACAGAGTCACACCACAACCTGCTCGGGAACCTCCCAGCCCTGCCACAGACAGGAAGGCATCTGCCGCTGCACGTCGGCCCCGCGGCGCTACGCGTCGACGGGTCGCTTTGCCATCTGCTGCGGGGAAACGTCGCGTGTACGGCAGTTACTGCACCTTCACCCTTCTCTTCACAGCAAGCTCAGCAGGGAAACTTTCCCACTATATTTATATATAATATATGTATATAAATAATTTTATGATTTTTTTTTC
>WUAM01000299.1:5999217-6012311 GCA_024336885.1 Actenoides hombroni
GGGGGGTGGGGGAGAGTGGGAAAGGGGGCGGGAAATCCCGTGGAGCTCCCTCGGGGGTTGCGGGAAGGGGAGGCCAGCCCAGGCCTCAAGGAGCCGGCGTGCCCGTGAAGGCCCAGTCTGGAGGCCCGCGGCGCAGTGGGGAGGGATGGGGGTGAGCCCTGCGGTTCGGGGGTGCCCGGTGAGTAGTGGGGTGTTGTTTGCGTTGCGGGATCTTGTCTGGAAGCTCTTTGACGACGGAAAGAAATGCTGTTCTTGTAACATGGTGGTAAGCTGTAAGGCCGCGCTTTTGAGTGAAATACAGAAAGCGTTGTGCAAAATGTGGTAGCGGTGTAGGATTAAGGTGAACGATTTTCTGGAGAGATTCCAAACCCTCCTGGGCTCCCTGCTCTGGCTGACCTTGCTGGAGCAGGGGGTTGGACCAGATGATCTCCAGAGGCCCCTTAGAACCCCCACCGTGCTGTGATGCTGTTACCTGCTCTGTAAATTGATGCTTGGAAGCAGATGCCAGCCTGGCGAGAGACCCCATTCTGGGGAAGGGTGGAGGTTGTCCCCTGTGGAATTGGTAAATAAGGAGACAGCCTCTCCTGTGTCATGTGCTCCGGTTAATCGTTACAACTAAAGGCCTCATGTTAACAAAGTAGTCTGATACTCACTTGGACTTCCATGTGCCTGCACGTGATGAAAACTATGTTGGTAGGGACATCTGAGAGTGTGATGAATGCCAACATATCTGAGCAGGGCGTGGAATAATGAGTAGGGGCATGGTTCAAGCACCATGTGGTCCTTCCTGAGCAGCCAAACTAAGCTAATGACTGCAGCACTGACCTGGTGCTTGTACACCAGAACTGAAGCTGTCAAAACCAAATCAATTTGGTGGTTCTGTCCTGCTTAAAAATATGGGCTAGCAGTTATTTTTGTGCTCTTGTCTCTTCAAAGAGCTCGAGTATAGATTGCACTGGGGAGACCTTTACTCCAAGGTGCAGAGGATTGATTTGAATCTTACTATTCAAAAGATTGTGTGAATGTAACATTTTCATTCTTGGAAGAAGAAAAACTAATGGGTACTTTCTTGTTTTCAGTTTAAGATGCCTCTGCTATGCTCTTGCCTCTTACGGCTTCGAAATGGGTGAGTGTTGCTCCTGAAATACGGGGTTTAAACTGAGAAATAATGTGTACATTTAGAACAATAAGCCTGGAGTACTCCTGTATCTTGGGAAATTAGAGGACTAGTGTTGGTTACCATTACCCGTGGTGCCTGTTCAGGCTGTCCTTGTTCTTATACTGGGAAAAATCACTGGTTCCTTTATACTGGGAAGTGGCTGTGAGGGCCCTGTTGTTCCTGAACCACTGGTCATCCTGTAACCAGACTACAGTAGTACTCTGGGTGTCTTTTTTCCTTTGTTACTGCTGTTTCACTGTCCACAGCAATAGTTTGTTGGTTGGAGAAAAGTGCCTGATGCATGTTTCAAAAACCCTGTAGCTCTCAGGGGTGATGTCAGTTAACTCGGAGCCGATGATGGTTTTGATATAAGAGTAGTGGACAGAAGTGATTTCTGAAAACTCTGTGCTGAGGCTTTTTGCTGTGCTTAGTGTCACTGCTGGAGGTACTTCCTCTAGTTCTACAAGTGTTTCAAACCATTCTCTCTTCCAGATCTGCCCCTGAATATGGACACTTGATGCTGCTTCACAAGGTAAAAAAACACTGGAAAATTCAGCATAAAACGATGCTTACTGCTTGTCTAGACAGCATGTTTTGTCATAATATTATTAGGCAGACTTTCCCTGAGTCAGGTTTTCCCTCTGGTGCCACAATGATGACACTTATTTGCTACTCTTGACCAAGAGAATGATGAGCACTCTTACCACCATAACTTCTCTCTGAGGCACAGCAACTTTGAATTTCTCTTGACGTTCGGACTTCAGAATATACTGTTCATAAGCTTTTCTTTCTTCCAGGATTTGAATCATGGACTTGGAAGGCTTGCAGAAGAAACATCACCTGGTGAGAAACGTGTAGTCTGTGTGTAGGGGTTTGTTCCATGGAGCTGTTGAAACCCGGGTGGGACGTGTGAAATGTGAGGGAAGCGCTTCGGGATTGATTTTCCCAGAAACAATTGCTATTTGCTAGTATTCAAGACCTCTGTGTTTTATTTGGAGAACTTCCAGTTCCTCCAAGTTGTCACAAGGCAATTGCTTGGTTCTGTTATGGTAAAGCAGATACAGTGATGATGGCATAGTTCAGCAGAATGTCCTGTGTTGAACAATTCTGTCTTTCGCTCCTATCTGATGTGTCTGGATCTCCTGCTTAGGGGGTGTAGGCTGGGCCATGAAGGCTGAGGGAATCTGATTTATTTTTTCTTCTTTGTTGCAGGCACTGGGAGATGAAGCTATAAACTGTGCAAGGTAAATGTTCTGTTGCCTGCATCTGTAAAACCAGATGTATAATCCCTGATGTGTGAAGAGGCTGCGTGTGATGACGGCATAGTTCAGCAGATGAGCCGTGGTGATCACGCTGTTACTGTCTTTCGCTCCTGTCTGATGCAGCCCCCTTGTACCTCAGGCTGAGTTTGTGTGGAAAGCTGAGGGTGAAACACTGCTTTCTTCTGCTCTGTGAATGTGTTTGACAGTTTGTCTCAGAAGATCAGTAAATGGGCTAAAGATGAAAAATGCTTTTTTGGTAATTTCGGTGGAATCTTGGTTGATTTGGTGTTAGTGCCCCAAGTTCTAAGTGTGGTGGTGTTTTGCAGGCTGCCCTGGGCAGAGGATGCCTGTGCCTCCAGTGTGAGAAGCTATTTCACCTATTGATGTTGAAGACAAGGCCTTCCTAACTAAAGGTAATGAAAAAAAACCATTTTAGGTGGATGTTGCATCTGGCTGTGCTGTCTGAGCTTGGGAGTTTGCTTTTGGAGATAAGAGGCTCTGCAAATCCATTTTGGTTCTGGGAAAGCTGAAGCAAAGATACCAGTCCCCAAAGTGTGGCTTCAGGTCCCCTATGCTTCAATAAACATAAAGCAGTTCCTTTGTGATCCTAATATTATTAGAACATGCCTGTTGAAGCTAAATGGTGAATGTGGCAATACTGTGAATTCAATATTTGAAATGCTTTTCCCAGTTCAGGCCAACTTACATGTTTACACAGAGTTTGTCACAGAACTCTGCTGCTTCCTGCAATTCCAGCAACCTCTGGGACTGAGGGATTGCCATCTGAAGGGTGTTGGGGAGAGTGCTGGGAGGTGGCTTCAGACCCCCCCTGCCTTGGAAGGGGACAGGAGTGTTGCAATCTACTGTACATGATGTTGAATCAGGTCTCTGATCCCAGTGAGGATAAAACTTGACTAAATGCTGATACAGTATTTCACTGGAACTGTTCCTAGGCTAAAATGTTCTGCTGGACTCTAACAGCAAACTTTCCTTTGCAGGCTTCCAAAGTGTTCTCACTGCAATGTAAGTACTTGTTCTAATTTTGCAGGTATAAGCATAGAAAATAGGCACAGAAGTGAAGTACTTAATTGCATGGGAGCTGCAGGGGGCTCACACTGGCTGTCTCTTGGCTAAAACCAGGAGGCTGTTGAAGGGTAGAACTGCTGGATGCCAGGCTGGTGCCTGTGAGTTCATGAAGCTGCTCTGATAGTGCTGTGTGTTTGCCTGTTTCCCTGTAGCAGCATTAAGCAGATAGCTGACAGTGTGAGCTGCCTGTGTGATGAGATGTGACTGCCCTGACTTCAACCATGGAGGTCTGCAATTAGCTCTATCTGACTTCAGGCACCTGATGGGATTTCAGCCTCATGTGCTTGCCTGTGCCCTGTCCTCATACTCTGCTTTGTTGCAGGGCTGGGGCGGTGGAGCTGCGAAGTGGTACATCCTGCTACCAGCAAAAGTAAGTTGCCAGTAAATGCACTAATCTTCAGTAGGCAAAGTCATGTGGTAACTTGTTTCAGTGTCTAGATTAGAATTTCTGTGTGGTGTGAATGAAGATGTGGTTGAGGGCAAGGTCTGAAATGCTGAGGTCAGCTCCTCTGCTGAGAAGAGTAACAAAACATTAGGCTTCTCTAGGCACGTACTGTTTGTGATGATCAGTTTTAAGCAATGGGAATCTCTCTGAAAGAGACTGAGGAGAACTCTTGCACTGAAACAGTACCCACATTTAAACTAACTCCCAAAGCACTGCCAAGAAGGAGAGTGTGTTGATAAAATTTCCCTTGTTGCAGAGTGAAGCACATGGGGAACTGGTGTGAGAAACAAGACCTAAGTTACATCTGAGGTGAGTGTAGAGCTTGTTGTTTGGTAATTACTGCAATACTGGTTTTGTGCTAAGTGCCTTGATAGCGGTGTCTAAAATTGGTCCTATAATCTGATTTGTCCTCCCTTCGTTGTATTCTGGGAGAGACTCAGCTACTGTGGGAATAAAGGTGATGTTCTTGAAGCAAGAATACACTTCTATGTAGTTCTGAATTTGACCTTAAAAGGAAGGGCTGTTTCTGAGCTGATACCCCAACAGTTCCTGAGCTGTAGTCAGTGGGGAACTTTATGTAGATTTCTGCTTGTATGAACAGAAGATGTGGCCTTGATGACTAAAAACTGGATTTTTATTGCTAGATATCTTCATACAGTGGAAACAGTAAAGGAGCAGAATCAGTGGAGACCAGTTGGCCAATACAGTGTTGATAACATAGAACAGCAGAATGCACAGCAGTGAATGTTAACTCTCATCATAACTCATGCCTGATGTAGCTGGCTGGTCTGTGAACTGACACTGTAACACTGCACTCTGGAATTCAAGAAAACAAACCACTAACCCCCTTTGCTGTGGCTGTCACTACTCACTATTTTTTGCTAGTCTTGGATATCTTTGCTGTACACAAATTTCAGATCAAGTTCTAGGTGGTTGCTGTACAAACCTGTTTCCCCCAGTAGACTGGTTCTCACTTAAGGATAAGTTTTCAAGATTATTTCTATGGGATTTGTATTTTAGGGATGAAAACTCGATTGAATACGACTTTCTGTTGGAGAGAGGCAGTATCCCAGTAGCTTTATACTTCTCCCTGATTCTTTCCATGTTAGTAATCCAGTATTCCCAATGCAGTTAGGATTTGTAAGGTTTTTGTATCCTATCTGGGTGTTGCAAGTTGAAGTTTTGTTAGTTGCAAGCTGAAATGCAGCTTCCTTGTAGATAAAATTAGCGTGGTGAGTAAAATTTAAATAGGTAAATAACCTTGCACCTAGGGATGTCTGTTATTCTGAAACAACCTCTCTCTTCCTCAGGAAAGGACTGTGCTGTCTGCAGCCTCACTGGGTAAGACCACACAGCGCACAGATTCTGTGACACTTTGAGAATATTTGTAGCTGCTGATGAAATTTGATTCTGCCAAATGATTTCCTGTGATATTAACAATTTCCGTTCCTATTTTCTCTGAGGCTACAAAGCTGCTGTGCTGCTTTTAGCTGGTGTGCTACTGCAGATGTTAATTGTGTTTTCTTGCTTTAGGTGAGGAGGCAGCTTTGAAACTACTCTCTGAAGAACTGAGAAGGTGAGTGTAACTGTAGGAATGATGAAATTTATTTGCTGGAACCAAATGATGATCACTTTAGCTTGAACTCTCTTTCTGAACAGAGATGAAAACCTAAGATCTGAGTTGTTCCCAGCAAGCACCTTGTGCTGGTTTGGTACCTTACAGTGGTTCTTCTGTCTTTAATAGGTGGAAGATTGCAGAATAATGGGTTACACTTGCATGAACAGCATTAAAAAAAAGCCAAGGGTTTCTTTACCACACTGGTAATGTTTGCCTGCTACTGATTGGAACCAATAAAAATTTGTGAACTCTACCTGTTGTTGTGAACTGCTTTCTGACTTGGACAGCTTGCAGTAAAACTACTTCATAAAAGTTTCAAATGCTTGATTTGGAGTGGGGATTTAACTAGTTCAAATGCTCGTTCTGCAAGTGTCTTCACTTAGGTGTGGCAGGTATTGCTAGAGCGCAGGCTGCAGTTGACCTGAGCAATACCAAGATTTGGACAATGCTAAATAACTGAAGCAGTAATTAGTGTTTTGTAGGTGAGATCAACACTGCTGCTTGTGTATTCACTTCTAAACTTACACACCACCAGTAAGTCTGGTATTGCACGTTCAGGTGCAGATGATATGCCCATTTCCACTGGGCTTGGTCTAATCTGGTCACTGGTGATAGTCTGGAGCATCCAGCCTCCAGGAGGAAAGAATAGTTCTAGAGTGGTGGAAGATTTTGATAATACTAATTAAAAAAAGTTAGTGCTTGTTAGGCACTATGGCCTGCTCAGGTATTGCTGCTTCTCAAAACTTTATGGTAGGATTTCGTAGGGGAGAAATAATTTCCCCCATCTTTGTTGTCTGTGGAGTGATATCAATAGGGGAAAGGCAGCTCTATGAAGAACTTGTTCTCCATATTACTTGAGCTATTGCTGTAGCACTTCTAATGAGAAGTAAAAGTAGACATCCAAACTGGTCTGCAGGAATATTTTCAGATTATTAGTATTCCCTAGAACCTTTCAGGAAGAGGAATAGGTTTGTCACATCTCCCTCCCACTCCAGCTGGTAAAATCTACTGGAATTCAAATTGCATCTTGTAGAAAGAGCTGAAATGTTTTTGGCCAGGACAGTATTTCATCCTAGAGAAAATTAGACATCATCTTGTGTCCGTGTGCAAATTAAATCTCTTCTGCAGTAAAGCAAAAGCCATTAATATGGTCTGTTTGCATTCAGACCTGATTAGTAGCCTCTTACTCCCCCACCCAACCACTATATTACTTTTTAAAATACCAGACTTCATTGTGTCTGTTGAAGAGCTTGAAGGGGCTGTCGTAGCCTGCGGTGTAGAAGAAGTCTTCATGAAAGGGTTGGCCTCTGTTTCTTAAGATTCTGGCCAAGACTTCAGCTTCCTCAGCGTATTTCTCTGGGGAGGCAAATCCACCAAAGGACCTGGTAGAAGTGAAAGGAGGATTTTCAGGGTTCAAGTCCTTGCATTTTATTTCCATAGAAGGAAGCTTCATGATTTCAAAGCCTGCAGTGTTTGAGCACTTGTGATGCAGTTTGTACTTACCTAAGTGATGCAGCACTAGCTGTCAGGGAACGTGTAGGACTCTATCTGACTTCAAAAGGATTTTAAAAATTCTTTTTAAAGTTGCTTACAATCCTGGGAGCATTAGCTGGCACAGGTTGGTGCCTTTAATACATGCAGAGGGCAAATCTAGCTTTGGGTACTTTTCTTGTAATAAAACCTGCCCTGAGGTTTCTCTGTGAGGTTGGGACTACAACTGAAGGGGAAGGAAAAGTGATTTGGGTGTTCTGGAGCACGGGTTCTGAAGGCTGTGCTTCTCCAAAAGCCATTCAGTGCCATGAATGTGCTGAAAAATGAGCCTTTTGAAACTACACTTTCTTTGTTCCTAGTAAAACACTCAAAGCATAAAAAGAAGAATGGCAGAACTTGAGCTTTTGGGAATGTCTCTGAACAGCAGTATTCTGGACAGTGTAGAGCAGACTCCTTGGAGTAGCTGCCTTCAGCTGCCAGGGGTGCTGGTGGTGCTTACCGGACGAAGATGGCTGCTGCCTTGCGCTCTTCGATGAACACATCCGAGTCGGTGGGCTGGGGAGGGGAGTCCTGGTGTTCAAAGGGCACGAAGAAAGACACCTTGAAGTCGGCGCAGCCGGATTTTATCAGGCACGTCACGGGCACAGTCATATCAATCTTCATTTCTAGAAGGGGAGGGGGAAGTCTTTTAAGCTGCAAGCAAAGGCAGTGCCTGGATGCTGCTGTGATAGGGTGGTGCAGGCTTATCCTAAAAGCAGGAGCTAAAGCAACCTCACAGGTATAAGGGCCTGAGGGGAGTCACAGGGGTGTCAGACCAAGTAAAGGGAACCTGCTGTGTTCTGCAACCCATCTGCTGTCTTGCATTAGTCAGCTTCATCTCCCATTTGTGCTTCTTGCAGTTGAAACCCAGCACAGTTACCTTTGTCATTCTTCCCTTGGAGGTAGTGGAAGAGTTTCCAGAAGCCCTGGCGCATTGCCTCCTTCTGGGTCTCTCCCCTAATGACTGTGCTGACCCACTTTGCTGTCTCATACTGACGCAGTTCATAATCCTTTGCCTGAAAGGTAGCAAAAGTCACAGTATCTATGAGATGAATGTTAGAAACGACAGAAATTAAGAGCTGCTCTTTCCAAATTGGCATGAAAATACTGTTACAGGGAGGTAACACGGGGCAGCCTTTTTTGCTGCAGGCTCTGGGCATACCCCCAACATCAAACTGATCCCTCTCTTGTGAAACGAGTGCCTTAGGCTGAGCTTTTCAGAGCTTACAAATAGCTTCCTCTCCCCCCTGGCAATTAGTTAACACTTCCCAGCTCTTCCATGCTTTTAACAGTCAGATTCCCAAATCCACCTTGGCTCTGCAGCACCCTGACTGCAGAGAGCTCGCTTTGCTCCCCTGGCCTGGAGGCATTACCATCGTCTCTGCTGCGCTCCACCGCGGGGACTGCAGATCCAGGGACAGAAACGTCTGCTTGAAGGATTTGATCATCTTGCCAGAGCTGAAAGGCAGACACAGTTCATTTGCCTCTCCAATCTATCCGACGTACGTGGGGCAGAAGAAAGCACTGGGCATTTTCTGCCTAACAGAGAGCTTTTCGTTAGCTTCTAGTCTCTGACCTTTCAGTAACGCTGAGAAGTGACTGGAAAAGTTAAGGCAAAAGACTGGTGCTTTCCTGAAAAAAGGGGCAGTTACCCCTGAAATTGAGAAGCACAGATTCCACTGCTTATCCCCAGGTGATTCAGCAACGAGGGCTGAAATCCTTTTAGCCCTGAAGGAACCAATAGAGCACCAGGAGCAAGAAGCTACCTCTGGGCTGACTGGGGTGCGTTCATCTCCCAGGGTATGCTGCCTTTGCTGCTCCACAAAGTGAAGGCATTTCCTGGCAGCCAAATAAAAGCTTTGAGCTTCTGCAAGTGGCAGTTACTTGGAAATCTGTAAGTAAAAAAGACTTTAGAAATGCAGCTACTTTGCTCCTGGATGAAAAGGTACTTGTGATGGTGAGTTCTCTGGTCCTGTCTGTGCCCATAACTTTACTGGGCCTCTCACAATAGCTGATGCCTTTTTTAAGACTTTTCACCTCAGAGTCTCCTGAATAGATGGTATTTTCTGTATTTATGAATATGCAGCTACTTCCCTAGGTAGCCTTCATGTGGAAGGAGAAAGCTGAAAACTTGAACATACTTCTAACTGTCCCAAAATAAAGCAAGTGAAAATAATGAAAATCACTCTTGAAATAATAACATCTGGTGAAAAGTCTTGAGATTTTAGGAGCCCCACTTGTGATTTTTGTCTACACCAGGAAGATTGTATCACGTAACTGACATCCTGAGAAAGTCTCTGCTTTTCTGTTCTGTTACAATGTCCTTTGCACTTCACCTTGCAAAGGCAACACATCGTTAATTCAGCAGTTACCTTGATTCTTAGACCATCGTACGTTGTCTTCTTACAGTATAACTTAATTGCATGATTTTTTTTGTGTAACGGAACAAACTTTGATGTTATTTTCATCTCTGCCTCAACCATTTATAGCTGCCCATGCAACAAAAAGCCAGTGGCCTTTCACTTTTTTTTCAGGGGCTTTTTAGCATTAAAGGTGCACTGATGCAATTCACAGCATGTCCCACCTGCAGTGGCAAAGACTTTAATGTCTGTGGTCTTTAATGCTGTTTGTGAGTGGCTGGTTTTGTAGAATGAAGAACCACCTCGTGTTACCTGGCTACGTTCTTAGCTGTTTCCATTTCCTTACAACATGTTAAATACTGTTATTTCCTTTCTGTACCCTGATTTACAGGTGGCTACAAGGAGTTTCCTCTTTGGCATCTATGTGGTTGAAAAGCTTTCATGAAAAAGACCCTCCCAGACCCCCTGATTTCACTTAAAATCCTTAAGTAGTGTACAGAGCACTTGCATTTTGAGCTTTTTTTAACAGCTCCTTCAGTTGTCACCCTAAAGCAGGGCAGAGAACCACACAGCAGGGGACAGATGCCAGCGGTTCAAAGCAGGCACTCATCCCCTCCCTGTCCCAGCCTGAAGATACAACATCTTCAACAGTGTACCAGAGGGACTGGTCACCAGCTGGTGACTGGACCACGGTCCCAAGCTGGGCGGTTGTACTCCAGTATGCTTTTTGTCAGTAGTATTTACAGATGAATAGAATGCCATGATCAAGCAGGAATCCAAACGTTTTATCAGAAGTGAAATACGAGCAATTAAACTGAAACTCCCTCCAGTGTTTTATTTCATTGCCACTTCAAAGGCAAAGATGCTGGTGCTTTGCTGCCATGTCACTTTCTATTTCTCCTTGCTACAGCCTGACAGAGAACACGTTTCTCCTCTTGGTGTGCTCCTGGCTAGGTTAGAAAGCAAGTAAACGTTGCTCCATTTGCAAAAATGCTGTTGTAGTAGCTGCTCTACAAGCTGGCTTCTCTCTGCACTTGCCAACTCCAGCCCCTCTCCAATGCACCTTAAATTCTAGTTAGACCTCCCACAGCTCTGTCTTACAGCCTGAAATATTTTTGAGTGACATAAAACAAAGCTTTTGGGTAGGGGAAAGCCAAACTGAGCAGAATCCTCCAGAGATGGAGTTGAATTCTTTGAGATTACAGGAAAGCTTAGCTTTCAGCTGTTCATCTGTTGTGTTAAGTGGGACTGTAGGGTGTCCAGGCGTTTCCTGCGGCTGTTACACCCAGGCCAAAGGGCTGGGGAGCCTAACGAGCATCTTCACAGGCCACACTGATGCAGCAACCAAGCGTAGCCAGAACGTGCCATTCTGCAAGCTGCTAACTGTCTTGAGAAAGCAGAGGTACTTACCTTTTCAGCTGTCAGTATCCTCCTAGCTCTGGCTGTCTGTCCCGAGGCTGCACATACTCGCAGGAGGCTGCGTGTCAGTGTTTATTTTAGTTTGGTCAAACTCCGCCCATGCCTCAGCCCTGCTGGAGGGGGCTGCTGTTATGAAAACCAGAAGGTTGGAGCCTTCTGCTCCTCTGGGTCTCATTGGCGAGCTCCCACGCGAATGCCGAGAGCCCAGCCTACTGCCCACGAGGCAACACTGGCTCCAGTGTGTGATCTGGCTCCGTAAACAGTTTTGCACCCTTGTGTAACTTCCCCAGGTTTCCACGGCTCTGTGCCTGCTTACGTCAGGGTTAGCGGCAGGTTTTGTGCTGTCCGGAGAAAGGATTTCACATAAAAGATGTTCTTCCCCTCCCCCCACCTCAGATTACATGACAGTAGTGGTACAGGGCAGCTTTTCCTTTTTACCCCCGAGGTGAAACGGTAGAAATGCGTCTGCAAACTAAGCTGGGGCCATCCTCACGAGATTGCTGCTGGCATGCTGTGAAAGGCAGGCAGTGTTCCATAATAGCTGTCTGTTCTGAGCGGTATTCGAGGCTAATCAGCCCCCTTAGCCCTTGGATTTCTGCACAAAGGGGTTA
The DNA here is from genome assembly GCA_024336885.1 of Actenoides hombroni. NCBI lineage: Eukaryota > Metazoa > Chordata > Aves > Coraciiformes > Alcedinidae > Actenoides > Actenoides hombroni. The sequence goes on from WUAM01000299.1 coordinate 6,010,708, forward strand.
TACAAAGCTATTGTGAAACACTGGCCTGCCAGAGTGAGGCTGGACTCTTCATTTAACCAGCTGCAGCTCCAGACGTATTTAGGTACCAGCACAATAGGGCAGATTAAACTTCCCAGCTGGAGCTGTGACAACACCTCCCACATTTGTCACACTTTGTGCAAATTCCTTGCAGCCAAATTCGGGCCCAGCTCTCTCTGGGACATCCGGAATCAATAGCTGGGAGTGACTTCTAATGGGAAACACTCTGTGCTCGTGGAGAACTTCATCGGGATGCTGTGTGACACGCTGCTGTTCTAAAATCAGGAATAACCCCCCCCCCCAACCCTGCCAAACAGCAATCGCAACTGTACCTCTAAAGCCATGGAAGTGGGGTGGTGTAAAGAGTGGTTGATTGCTAGGGGGTGGTGTAAAGAGTGGTTGATTGCTAGGGGGTGGTGTAAAGAGTGGTTGATTGCTAGAACGTGCTCAGGCCTGAAATGCAGAACCAGTTCTCTGCATGCTTTGTACTTCTATTTTACAGAGTAAGCTGCCTTTCAGTTTTAGCCGTGTTCTGCTTGGGTCAAACAGGAAAACCAGCAGGGTGGTTTGGAGAAGCAGAAGCTGCAACTTCATAGCCTTCGCTCAGGATTTACAGGCATGCAAAGGTACATGCCTGTGTAAGGTTGGCTGGTCCATTCCTCTGTCACCCTAATGTTCCTGTTGAGTGCATGCTAACAATTGTTTTCTCCAGAGTAGGGAAGACCGTGTCAAAAAACTATACCCAGCTGCAATATTTTGGCAAATCTCATTAAATTATACCCGGATCCTGAGCGCGGAGAAGTATTGCCTTGAAGAGGGGGGCAGTTAATCTGGCAATAAACACAGGCCCGCTGTGGGTTCTGGCTTTGTGTTTCTGAAGCAGAGAGGCCCAGAACAAATCCCCAGTCAGTTTAGATGTGTCCAGCTGATGTCACCAACAAAGAGCTAACTGTGTGTGGTGGAGTAGCCCGAGGCTGGAGAACAATCACCAGTGTTTTCCACAGAAGTTGTTTTCCAGCATTCTTGTTTTTCGCGTATACATTGAGAGAACATGTCAACAGTTGGAAGGGACAGCAGGACAGACATGGGGACATGTATTCTGTACATAAATAGACACCAACACAAAACATACATAATTAGGGGCATGGGGAAGGGATTATGATGGAAGCTGACACACAGTCTCACTCATACCACCAAATAGGGGAAAACCTAGTACGCTAACTCTGTCCCACTTGCCCTTTACAGGGGAAAGTAATGTGAGAACTGTTGTAGCACCTTAGGGTCCCAGTAGTTTGTGGAACATAGGACAGGGAAGATCAGCAGTGTATGTACACTGCCAGTTTGCCTGGCTGGCTGCTGCATGGGGAGAAGCCAAATCGGGCAGCCTTTATTGGCTCACACAGCTTAAATACCACAGTCAGATGTGACCTGGCGCACTGGGGACTTGCAGCCCAGCAGCCACTGGCACCCTGGGCTGCACCCCCAGCAGCGTGGGCAGCAGGGGAGGGTGGGATCCTGCCCCTCTGCTCCCAGGGATCTGCTCTGGGGAGAGAGACCCCCCTGCAGTGCTGGGGCCAGCTCGGGAG
>WUAM01000299.1:6012411-6022877 GCA_024336885.1 Actenoides hombroni
CCCTGGGCAGCCTGGGACAGCCCTGGACAACCCTCAAGGGGGTGGAAGAAATTGTTCCTCAGCTCCAACCTGAACCTGCCCTGGGGTAACTTGAGGCCGGTTCCTCTTATCCTGTCCCTTGTTCCTTGAGAGCAGAGCCCGACCCCCCCTGTCTCCAACCTCCTGTCAGGAGCTGTCAGAGCCAGAAGGTCTCCCCTCAGCCTTACCAGTCGTGAGGCCTCTGTTTCAGGTTAGCTTTAAGGTCTCCCTAGCTCTTGGAGTCCCTGCTTCGTGTTCAAACTGGTGTTTCCACCCTCTTGCTACCAGAGCCCAGGTCCCACGGTGCATTTGGAAGCCAGCAAGTAAAAGATCATTCTTGTTTCCTTCCAGCTGATTACTCCTTTCCATGTGAGAGCTTGCTCAGTGTCAGCCCTTCTGCTTGGGCGAACACTGCTCTTGTTCTTTTCTTGCCTTGGTCTCTGTCTTGTGAGGTCTTCACTCAGATTTCACCCTGGCAGAGAAAGTGCCCTTCCCTCCTTTGAGTTTCTCCTTTTGGGGGCTTCTTGAGCTTCGTTTGAGTACATACCAGGTCTAGAGTCACTGGGCCCTGCGAGTAGGTAAAGCTTTGCAACCTTGGGTACTTTTTCCTCTTTGAATGTAGTACATAATTGTCAGTAGAGGCCTGGTTGCCAGAAAACTGCCTCTCCTGCTCTAAGTCTGAGCTTCTGAAGTTGTTCTGACACCTTGGCACGCTTCTCCAGCCTTCCCCTTGCTCACTGATGCTTACACAGAGCCCGTGTCAGAGCTGCTCTTCCCTGCCTTGGAGTTTTGTGCTGCTCATGCAGGTTCCGGCCTTTCCCTTGCTCAAATGATTCCTCAGCTCAGGGCCTGCTGTGGGACAAATCTCAACCAGTTCCACACCTACACTGCAATCCTGCTTCTCCATCTTCTCCTTCCGCTCAGCTTCCATCTGATGTTTGCCATTTGCTCTTTTCCCTCGTAGGGCGAAGGAGGCTGATCAGCTAAAGCAAGATCTTCAGGAGGCTCGCGAGTCTGAGCGGAGAGCGAAGCAGAAGCTGCTGGAGATCACCAGCAAGTCATCCTACACAGTAAGAGCCACCTGTATCCTAGTCCCCAGCTCCCAGCCCTCCTGGGCACCCCGGAGGAGTCTGGTACCTCCATCCCATCACTGGAAGGGGTATGAGCTGTCTTGTTGCTCAGCAGCTCTTCAGAAACCCTCCGCAGTGCTTGCTCTTTCCATCCAGGCACCTCACCCAGCAGGAGAGCACTTTGGTCTTTTTTTCTTTGCCCTCACCTACCCTGCCTCGTGCTACAGGAGTCAGGGAGCTGGGGGTGAAACTAGAGGCAGCAGATTTTGCACCAGGTTTAAGGAACACGTCAGAGCCACGCTTTGCTAGCACGTGTGAGGGGGGTGCCACCTCAGCCATAGCCTTCAGAATGGGGTTAGATACTTGGAAATGGGGGCTGGAACCCCTCTGCTGGGAGGGCTGGAACCCCTCTGCTGGGAGGCCAGGCTGGGAGAGCTGGGGGGGTTCAGCCTGCAGAAGAGAAGGCTCTGGGGAGACCTTCTGGTGGCCTTTCAGTGCTTCAAGGGGCCTGTCAGAAAGATGGGGACAGACTTTTTGTCAGGGCCTGTTAGGACAGGACAAGGGGTGATGGTTTTGAACTAAAAAAAGGAGATTGAGACTGGAGAGAAGGAAGACATTTTTGACATTGAGGGTGGTGAGACTTTGTTTCAGGTTGCCCAGAGGGGCAGTTAATGCCTCATCCCTGGAACCATTCCAGGTGAGGTTGGCCAGGGCTCTGAGCAACCTACTCTAGTTGCAGATGGCCCTGCTCCCTGCAGGGGATTGGACTTGATGACCTTTAATGGTCCCTTTCAAACCAAAGCAGTCAATGATTTATGTACTATACCTCTAATGCAAAGAATTGCTGCCCACAGAGGAGCCCTAATTGTACTAATTAAACAGGCAATAATTAAGCCTCAAAGGTAGTCTATGACACCTCTGTTTAATGTTACACATATATATCTGTCAGGGACTTGGCTGGTATTTTCTAGAATGGCTGATGAAGCAAGATGAAGTTTTCTGTACCGTTCCCTTACCCTCCCAGCACAAGCACATGCCAACATGGGGTTTGTAGTGTAACTTTATGATTCTCAGCAGGCACTTCTGTGAACACCATAATGAACTCTTACTTCAGTAACAGCTTTCCAGGCCAGCAGCTTCTGTTGGAGAAGGACGAGGCTGTGACACAGTCACTTGTGATGTCCATTTTTTCCTCTATATGGACCCTGTGTATAACAAGCCCAGACAAGACCTTGAGTTCCCATCGTTTGCAATTACGTCTGCTCTGTTGCTGCAGCTTTTCCACTCACCATGTCAGGATTGGAGGAGCCTGGGAAAACATGGTTTGTTGCAGTCTGGTTAGTGTTAAGTTTACATCACATTCGTGTAAGTGACAAGCCTGTAGTGCAACATGAAAAAATGGCATGTGAGGGACAGAGAGGGACACCTCTGTCTCCAGCCTGTCCACTCACATGTTCTAACAAGTGGTCACAACCCAGATGCTCCAGGCAGTTCTGCATTTCTGCCTAAGCCTGTCAGAGCATCAGTCAGCCTTGTGCTTAGTACTCACTTGGATTTAAAAGAACAGAGGCTCTTGACATGCAAGTGGCATTTGTTTTTGTGAACACGCACGCATCAGATGATGCAGAAGCCACTAACTCCACAGCACAGTAGTTGAGTGTGTGACGTTAGCTGTAGGTATTGTAAGTAATAGTTCAGGGCAGCAGAAGTGTCTTTACCTGTTGTTAGATGAACCGTGGCTTTCTGCAAATTCATCTCCCAAGAGAAGCCTCTTATCTTCTTGCTCTAAAGGAAGAGCAAGCCTTCTAGCAATTTCCATTTTATATCTGGCTCTCACTTCCATCAAGGAGACTGAAGAAGCAGAAGCATACCATCTTCTATGTAAGCAGTTGAATGTACCCCATAGCACTGTTCCAGGCAGATTCCATATTATCCCTTGCAAAGTGAGGAAGTGAAATCTCTGCCGTAACTCTAACGAGATGGTGTTTAGACCTTGTGCTCTAGCCGACGTGTTTTATGTCAGCACACCAGTTTGTTACCACTGGATTGGCATTCGGCCAAAAATAATTTCCTTTCTGGAAATGGATACTTGGATTTTGTTGTGCTTTTTTGCTTGATTACAGCTAATGAGTTACAAGTGACACATAAAATGATTGCGTCTCCCAGCTACCTTGAACAGCTGGCTCAGTGACACTGTAACCTAAAATCTTTCTGAGTGACTCCTTGTTAGCAGCTCACTTCATCAGAGATTACATGGGACTGGCTGGCTTTGACCAAATAAAAAGCCTCCTACATCCAGCACCACTCCAGAGCACTCTTGACTCGGCATTTTCCGGGATTTCTCTGCTGGAGGTCACATTTTGGAATCATCTGAGGTTTGGGAATTAATCCTTCCTTCCAGCTGCTATGTAAAACCTTCCTAAACCTTCCTGTCTTCTGTCCCTAGAGCCCAGAAAGAGACCAGGAGCTTTCTCATCTTTATATACTGCTTGGTTCACTTGGCTTCTTTCCAAAATAAGGGTTCTTTTTAATATGGATCTGTTTAGGGATCTTGCTGTCAGCTGAACCCCACAAGTGATTGTCTCAGTAAACTTCTTTAGCCTGCATTAATACTTAGCTAAATCCACAGGAAACCTGCAGTCCTCTCTGAGTACTGGAAGGAGAGGAAGTGAATTCAGCTTCCCCTGCAAAATCACATCCACCTTCTGCTCTGAACAGATTCTTCTCACAAAAGAAAAGAACATGAAACAAGGTGACTTTTTTTCAATCTTCAAAATAAGAAGGTATCATTCAGGGAAACAGGATTAAGGTCACATAGATAACAGTGTCTGCTAGAAAAAAGCCTTGACCCAAATCTATTGTATTGCTATTTTTGCTTTTTTAGATGTTATTTAACAGTGCCTTAAGCTGTAGCCTGAGGTGAGAGAGAAAATACACCACCTTTGCAATCACAGCTCTGAAGAGGAAGGAGCTAGGCATCGGTCGTCTGAGAATGTAACTGAGAGGGGGCTCAAAACAACAACCTTAAGGAGGACAGACATTTACATTACTCCAGTATTTGAAGTCACCAACAATCCATACCAAATCATGCTCTCAAGCAATACAGAGGAAGGAAGTAGTTGGCAACCACCGTGACAGCCCAAGGCCTCTTACATCTCACCTGCTAGACAGTCTCCAGATGAAGGTAGGAGTTCAGAATTGGCTCCTGGAAGAAGAATTCTTCCAGCAGTCCCTCAGGCAGATACTTTCTGCCCTGTCTTTGTAGGCAGCAGCACAGTGGCTCTGCATTATTTTTTTTTTTTCTTTGATTTACCTTCCTAGACTTTTAAGGTGATCTTTTCCTTCACCTGCTTTGAGGCTCCTCCCTTCCCCTTGTTCTCTCAGCTTTCTCCAGTCTGTATGGTGCATGGGGTGAGACCACCTGGCAGCTCTTCTGCCCAGGGCCTAGCTTAAGCTCCTGTCTGCTGAAGGGCCCAAAAATGATGGGAACAATCCCACAAGTCTGAAAAAGACCCGGGTATGCAGGAATTGCCCTAGAGAGCCCAGGGTTTCCCTGTGGAGTCCCCAGGACCTGAGAACGTGCCCAGAGATGATGCAGACAGGCTCAGGGGATGAGGATTAGTATCTTAATGAAAATGGTCTCTTATGATAATATTTTCCACTTTTCCCCAAAAGACATGAAGAGGTAACTGAAACTGAACTGGTGAGCTTCTTGCTGGGCACCTCTCTTGTGATGGCTCTTCATCAGTACAAGCTGAGGACCACCCTGGTACAGACTGGGTGATGTGAAGCAGAATAAGGAATCCATTCCAAAGCCCTTGCAATGCAATTGTCCATCAGTGATGCACGGCTGTAGCAAAGTGTTCTCTTTCTGGCCTGTCGATCCAGCTCACCACCTCAGCACAAATCACCCAGTTACCCTTGCTGAGAATTTTGTCTCCTTAGCTTCTTTGTCTCACGAGTGTGGATCACATCAGAACTTCTCCCATCTTCCACCAGTGGGGGTTTTGGCAGCGGGTGTGGGGGTTTGGTGGGCATTTTTGTTATTTAGGTTACACAAGTAAGGCCTCCAGAGGTGGATTCTTAAAGAGCTTGGTCTCTCCTCTCTCCAGATGAGCTAATGCTGCACTCTGCAGCAGATGGCACTGTTGTTTGTCTGCAGAGGTGAGTTTTGCTTGAATGCAAAAGTCCCTCAAACTCCCTTCGTTGCCAGCGTCCCCTTTAGCTCAGTAATGGATCCAGTGATAGTTCTTCCTGTTTCTAAAGCTTTACATTTGAATATACTCTGGTATCTATTAGTGAACTGTTCTTGGGAAGATGAAACACTAAGTATCTTAACATCTAAAAAATTAACTCCTTTGTATCTTCTACATCTTTTATGCAACAGGCACACCAATCTAAATGTCTGTGGTAGGACAGTTAAGAAAATCCTCAATTGGGAAAATCCTCCAGGTTATGCTCCATTCTAGAAGAGTTAAACTGTCAAGCTGCTGGCAGAGTTGACACCAAACTTCACAGTTGAAAACTGTAATTTAAAATCTGAGAGGTCAGCATTTCTTCCAGTTTTAGCACCTTTAGATTTAGAGCTGAGAAAATGAGGTAGATGCTCTCCACAGAATGACATCACGTCACCTTCTCAGATGACATACTTCTGAATACCAGCCTAGAATTTCATCACGTGCACGGGTGTTGCTTTATGAATTTCTGCCATCATTTAGACTTGAGTACTTTCTGTTTGTTCTGAAGGGAGACTTGGGTCTGTCTTTAAAAGAAAATGATATCTGGATACATTTCTTTATTGCAGAGAGAAACAGAAGCAAGACTACAACTTAATTATGCTCAACCAGAACTGCACTCACAGTAGCTGGAGAAACAGGGAAATCCAGATGTCAAAACCATGTCTAGGTAGGGAAAAGTGTGATTTGGGGAAAGGAGAAGTAAAGGAAGGGGCAGTAAATTGCAGACAGTGTAGAAAATGTTGGAAGTGTTAACACAGTGACGACAACAACAAAAAGAATTTATATTCTCCTGAATGTAAATTCCCCCAGGTATCCATTAGCTGATGACTGTAGGAGGAATGAAGAGAGTTAGCAATTATCCATCATATTACATAGCACTGCTGAAATGGGCCTGTGCTGTCCTTCAGACCACTGTGGAATGGTTTGTGTGTCAGATTTGGCTAAGCACAGTGCTTTTCTCCTTCTGGTAATCACACAGTCCCTTACCAATCTAGATACGAGAGAGTCTTAGAATCTTTACCATCATCTCCATTCTCCTCTAGGCAGCCTGAAAACAGATTGAATTTACACACGTCTAAGTGATCTCTAAAACTCCTCCAGTTAGCTGTAAACTTCCACTAAATAACCAAACATCACTAACAATTTATTGCTACCTTTAAAATGCATTTGAATTTCCTGTAAACAACTTTAAAGATCCGGAAAATAATTCCAGATTCATCCAAAACTCCTCAGAAGCACACTAAGCAGTTCTGAGGAGCTGTAGCATCCCTTTAAAGAGTGCTATAGGGTCCTCTAAACTGCATTAACTTCTTTTAAAACCTCCTCTCAGCAGCATTCAGATTCATCTAACCTTAACCTAGAACTCCTCTACATTGATCTGATGAAGATCCCCCAATTTCCTTTGGGCCTTTTAAACTCTTCTAAAACTCCTTGAGTATGCTGTGAAGTGCTCCAAACACCTCTAAAATCACACCAGATGTCTACAAAACTAAAAAGCTCTTAAAGAGCTTTTTACTCCTCCTTTACATTGCACCTTATAAAATCATTTAACCAATTTGAAAACACCCCAGGGTGCTGCTAAACAAGTCTGACCTTTAAAGAGCTCTAGAATACCTCTAAAATGCACTGCACGGCCCTACAACCCATCTAAACAGCTCTAAACCTCTTCTAATAAGCTATAAACAAAGGTAAGAAGCTCTAGATTTCCTCTAAAACCTCCTAAACTCTATCTCTGAAAAGCTTCTAACCAACACTAATACCTAAAATTCCTCTGCACTGCTTTAAGCAGTGGTAAAATGCTTCAAAACAGATCTCAAACCCTTCTCGGTCTCCTTGCAACTGCTCTGCAACTCCTTCCTGCAGTTCTGAAACTCCTGTTTAGAGAAATGTCTCTAAAACTTCTCTGAAGTCCTCCAAAACTGCTCTGAATTGCACTAAGCAGCTCCACGCTGCTTTGACTTGTTCTCAGCCCTCTAAAAGCCCTATGAACAGTTCTAAGCAGCTCTGAAGTCCTGTAGAGTTTCCCAAAACTCCTGTAAAGCACTCTAAAAACAGTAAGCTCTGTAACCAAACCTCTTCTAAAATCCTCAGAGCACCTCAAACCAATCTAAAGCTCCTCTGTGTTGCTGTAAGCAGCACTGATGTGTCTCTAAATACATCTCAAATGCCTCTAGATCTCTACTGTACAATAAACTCCTCTACACACCTCTGAAATTCCTCTAATGAGCTTTAAGCAGCTCTAAAACCCTTCTAGGCCAACCTGTAACTCCTACAGACTGTTCTAAGCAGCTCTAAACTACAAACTGCTGTAAAACTACTCCCATGTGCTGTCAACAGCACAAAGTAGCTCTAATACTCTTAAAGTACTCAGGAAGTCTTCTGAATGTTCTCTAAATGGCTCTACAGAGCATTGAATTGTTTCTGAACCTCCCAAAATACACTGTTCTGGGGCCAGTACTGCTGAGGTTCTTCACTGGTGACCTGACTGATGAAGCAGAGAGAACTCCCAACAAGTTTGCAGCAGGACAGGCTGGAGAAATGAACTGACAGGAACCTCATGAACTTCAACAAAGCGAGGAGTAAGTCCATGCACCAGTACAGACTGGGGTCCATGCAGCTGGAAAGCAGTTTGGCTGAAGAGGACCTGGGGGGTCCTGGTGGACACCAGGCTGAATGTGAGCCAGTGGTGTGACCCTGCAGTATCCTGCTTAGGAAGAGAGTTGCCAGCAGATCATGGGAGGTCATCCTTCCCCTCTGCTCAGCACTGGTGAGACACATCGGGGGTGTTGGACTCCCCAGTAAAGGGAAGATGTAGACTTCCTAAAGGGAGTCCAGGGGCCTCAAAGATGCTCATGGGCTTGAAGAATCTGTTACAAGGAGAGGTGGAGACAGCTGGGACTGTTAAACCTGGAGAAGGAGATAGGGATGGAAGAGGGTAGAGAAGAAGTAATTTCTGGGGGAGCATAGAGAAGGGGGGAATTCAGGAAGAACAAGATGAACCTCAAAAAAAAAAAAAAAGAAAAATACATGAGAACCTGTTAATAAAGCCAAACCCTAGAGAAAATGATCTCTGCATGTGAACAGCCCACAGCGAGCATATTTTGGAGTGGAGGAGGAATACCACAAACCCAAACTCCTGAGATCGTTATGTGACTACATGAAAAATGTTCTCCCAGAGCACACAACAACGGAGGGATTGTCCTCTCTGTTGCTCTCAGAACATGCTCTGGTGGAAGACCTGGAAGTGTGCACTGAAGGGAGGATGGTTTCTTGTATCTGTTTTATGGGTGGATGTAGAAAACCCAAGTGGTTTTCCCTAGGAGCTGTGAGCTGCAAGCATTGGGGCATATTCCAGAAAGACCTACTAATGTCTTTTTGGTGGTCAGTCCATATGTGCTCTGTATGCCCTTTCATAGCCTCTTCTGAGCCTCTTCAATGTCAGCCACCAATTTTGCAGGATACTACCTTGTCTTAAGAGGTGTTGGTTGTCACATCTGCTGGGAGGAGATTGGAGTTCCAGACCAGCAGTGGTTCTGGTGGGAGGGTGGAGAACTGTGCTGTGCACCGCTGTCTTGCTGCTGTGGGGCCCAGACTCTGCACTGCACGTGGTACACATCTGCTAAAACCACACGTTGGAGAAGAAAACTAGAGCCACATGGGCTGCATGCAGGGAGGGAGCAGTTTTACCTCCTCGTGAACCATTGTTTTCTTCTCACATGTCATAGCCTGACCTCCCTTTGCCTTTCTCATGCCACAGCGTGGATCCTCACAGCTCCTCAGGCTGCGTGTCCCAGAGCACTGCACTGGTCTTGGCAGCACTTCCAGCTCCACAGTGGGACAAGGAACAGGCAGGAGATGAGGGAATGGGCAGGCAAAGCCCTTCCTGGTTGAAGTCCTCGTGGCATTCTGCAGCCCACAGAACATGAGGTGCACCCAGGTAATGGTGATGCACACAGTGGAGCCAAAATGGAGCAGGTCTTCTCCTTAATTCTCTTTTCTATGCATCTCATGGCTTTTGGCTCATGGTTTTTCTGTTCATACATGTCTGTATGTTACTGGTTGGGGTTTTTCTTAGCCAAATAGCAATGATTTGTAAAAGAACTGCAAACATGAGGCATTGGTAGAGATGCTTTTTTAGGTGTGTCCTCTGGTGCTTGCTCGCTTTACAACAAGGCACCGTGTGGGGTTGTTCTGAACTTACCATGAGGAGCCTTCCAAAATCCTCTTGTTCAGTGGCACAGAACTGTAGAAAATGTGGGTTTCTTTCTGTTGCACTGTGCAGCGGATGTGTCTTTCCAGCAGACAGCCCCAGTAGAGCATTTGATGCTGCTGATCACAGCAGTAGCATGAACTTCTCTCTCTCAGGCAGCTCTGGAGCGCATGGGTAGACAACCTAAGGGGATCTTCAGCTGCAAACACATGTATAGTCTGCACCCAGGCTTCCCTCCTTATTTTCAGCCATCAATAAAAAGATACCTCCTTTTTCTTCAGCAGTGACTCACACCTGGGCAGAAATCCCTGCTGAAATTCATGGAGCTGTTAAACAACCCCCCCCAAATCTCCTGCCTTGATGCCCTGTGGTGCTGCCATCCATCTTGTCTCTGGTAGGTACCATCCCTCCAGCAAAGCCTCTGCTAGGGCCTGGTGTCTCCTCAAGCACGCAGCCAGTGTTCTTCTCTCTCTACCCTGTTACTTATTTTTCAATGTTTATTTATTTGTTTTTATTGTTTAAAGTTTGCAAAGAGTGATTCATAATCCAAACAAGCCCTAGCTTTTAAACATGGGGGTGTTGGTCAACAGCCAGCTGAAGATGAGCCGGTGTGTGCCCAGGTGGCCAAGGAGGCCACCAGCATCCTGGCTTGTGTCAGCATTAGTGTGGCCAGCAGGACTGGGCCAGGGATTGTCCCCCATACTGGGCACTGATAGGGCCACACGAATCCCGGGTTCAGTTTTATGTCCCTCACTCCAAGAAGGACATTGAGGGGCTGGAGCCTGTCCAGAGAAGGGCAATGAAGCTGGGGAAGGGTCTAGAGCACGAGTCTGGTGAGGAGCAGCTCCTGGGGTTGTTCAGCCTGGAGAAAAGGAGGCTCAGGGGAGACCTTCTCACTCTCAACAACTCCCTGACAGGAGGTTGGAGCCA
>WUAM01000299.1:6039322-6063532 GCA_024336885.1 Actenoides hombroni
TGGGCAGCCCATTCCAGTGCCTGACAGCCCTTTCTGGAAAGAAATGCTTCCTGAGATCCAGCCTGAACCTCCCCTGGTTCAGTCTGGCACCACGTGCAGTGAGGAAGACTGAACGTTCAGGATCTGTGCTTGCAGTGCTGCAAAGCTGGAGTACATATGGTGAATGTTGTAGGGGGATCTGGCAAAAACAGCTGCGTGTTTGTCCATGTGACTGGTGAGAATTCAGAGCTCCTGGAAGGTGCAGCCCCACTTTAAAAGTGCCGAGTACACACACATGGTGTTGGGAATTGATTTAAGTGCATGTTATGATACATACTTTCAAAAAAAATAAAATAAAAGCTATCACAGATGTCTCAAACCAGACATGGAAAGTTTGGCATTTTTATTAGTGTTTTTTGCCTTAGCTCCTTGTGTGTGTAACAGGATCGCTGCTTTTTATGATGTTTTATGAACCATGCAAGTATCAGCAGTGACTCACAGAAAAGCTGAGGAGAACTCTGCCTTTACAGCAATTTTAGGGAACAGAATGAAGCTGCTTGTTACATATTGGCAGGGAAAAGTCTCTTTCTAGTGCCTTGATAAGGATATATCTGTATAAGACACATGGTTTGCCCAGTGGCAGCAGCCTCTTTGCCTCATTAGCCCGGGGAAAGCCCTATGGCAACAGGCCCTGTATTGTTTCTGACGGACCAGTTAGTTTCCTGGCAATGCAATGTGCTGTATGGCTGGTCCTCAGTAGGGGCAGCAAGTTCTGTCTTAATAAAGCAGAGGTGGCGTGATCAGGTAGCACCTCAAAATGGGAAGAATTCAAAGTGTGACGATTAACCCTGATTTTGTCATTTCCTAAAGGTGTTCCTGTTTTCTTATGACTTCTGATTACGTCTGTGTGTGTGTGTGTTCATCAAGTATATCTGAGATCCCCCAGGTATACAATAGGGACCGGTCTCTGCTATTTTTCCCTGGGTTCTGAAGCACTTGATGTTGTAATTGCTGAACTTTCATAAGTCAGGGCTACTTAGTGATTGGAAAAACTTGTATAGAACACCCCCAGAAAGCCAAATAGTCGGCTGTTGTATTCCTTTCAGTTTGTAAAAGGGTGTTCCTATTGGGGGTTACTACTGGGAGTAAATATTGCATAGCGATGCCTGATCTCTTTAAACTCCCTGAGCAGTTTTCTAGCTGAATAGTAAAAAAACTTATTCTGCATGAATGTGCTGATATTGCCCTTCATTCTCACTCCTAGCCAGCAGCTGGTGATACCCCTGATGGACATGAAGCAACTAGAGATGCTGCTGGTTCCAGTTCTACTCTGGGTGGACCTCCTCCTCCGCATTTGATTATAGAAGCTGAAATAGGTAAGGCTGAAATGCGACGTCCTGCTGAGATTTCCAGGCAATACCTCTCCATTGCTAAGAGCATGTTCTGGGAGAACTATTTTGTTGTTTTATTGTTTGGTTGGGTTTTTTTCCCCACATGGTAGGCAATGGCCCAGGTGGAGCACCTGGAATCTCTGGCAATCGTGGAGCTCAGTGGGATCGGGGTGCAAATTTGAAAGATTACTATTCGAAGAGAGAGGAGCAAGAAGCTCAGGCAGTAAGTCATTCTGTGTAATTCTCCTTTCCTTCTTCAGTAGGCACCTTTCCCTCCCTTGCTTTTTTCTTACCATTTATACTCAAGCTTGCAGTTTCCATTTGGTGTTTTGCTGTTGGTTTTACCTTAAGCTGCAGATTTACCTGCTGACTTTTAACACAGGTAACTCATTTAAGCTAAGAACAAAACAAATCACTCCAGATGCTGTGAATATCCAATTGCATCAATGTTTTGTTGTAGAAATATGGAAGTACTGAGGAATTTTTAGCATTTTCTGTAACGAAATCTTTTATAGTGTCTAGACAAGTTATTTCAAAGGCTTACAAGAATGTTTAAAACGGAAATCTATCAGAAACCAGAACGTGATACTTTTTGTTTTTTTTCTTCCCCCTGATATTAGACCTCAGAGTCAGAAGTGGACTTAAATGCTGATCTTCACGGGGGTTGGACCTTGGAAAATGCCAAGGCACGTCTGAACCAGTTTTTCCAAAAGGAGAAGATTCAGGAAGAATATAAATACACTGAAATGGGGCCCGATCACAACAGGTTTGGTAGTTTTAGTCACCTTCTGTGTGTGAAGGGTTAGGAATGTTTTGGGTGACAGTGGCTAATCACGCTTACTCGCAGTGCTCCACAGTGCCCTTTGAGAAACCAGGGTTCTTTAGCAGGACCAGCAACACCCTTAAATCTTGAAATGGGAGGTGATGAGCCTTAGTGCCAAGATCCGAGTCACTCTGAAGAACTTTCTGTCTGATGTTTGTCATGGATGTGCAGCTTTTACAGCGATTGCTGTGCTCTAGCTGACTGTTGAGGGGTCCCTTTCAATGGAAACAGTGTTCACCTGCTTGTGGTAAATGTATGATTGTAGTTGCCTTTGTGCATTCTGAGTAAATCTTAAATATGCTTACGTTTGCTTATGTAGAAATGTGCTTTAAGGACGTTTTATTTATATTTGTATTATAATTAACATTTTTGGCAGCAGAATCTTCTACTGGAAAAATTAGTTTGGCAGAATCTTCCCAAAGGAGTTTTGAGGGTCTTAAAATTCACTTGAAACCAGATGGGTATTGCTTTATTTTTGACTTTCTGCCTGTTCCATTAGAAAACTTGCATGTGTTTCTCCCAGATGAAAATACCACATAAAGAATTGATGACATTTATTTTTTTTAGCCCTGTTTGGAGTAGTCTTTACAAATCATTAGAACTTCTATTTCTTGTGAAATATAATTATGTTTTGTAGTCAGAAACAATGGTATGCTGCTGCTGCTGGATTCTTCTTGTTGGTTTTTGGGTTGGGTTGCTTTTTTGTGTGTGTTATATAAACTTGTGTTCTATGAGAGTTATTATTTTTTGAAAGACAAATTAATTTTCTTATTAGTCTTCCATGGGAGTCTCACTTGCAGGACTTCTGGTATTCTATTGTTGTTGACTCTTAAAAGCATTTAGAAGATCAAAAATATGTGTATGGGTGTCAGAAAGTTGTAAATTTTTATTTAAAACCTCTCTTCAAGTCACTTCATCTCCATTTATGTTCTCAAGCAAGGACCTTTCTTTCCCTTAAATGACTAACCTAAAAAACTAGTTTGTACAGTAGTAGGAATTTTAAACATGCTTGTTACAGATGTAGTTTAGCTCTTGAGCACTTCTTAATTCTGTAACTTGCAGGTTTTTTGTGAAGCTCATTTTATGCCTTCTTCAGGTAAAACCATGAATTCCCCCCTGTATTCAAAGGCATATTATCTTGAGCAGAATGAGTTGGCCGTCGATGACAGTATGTTTCTCAGCCCACATATGCTTCTGGAGAGCATTCCAGGGTTTCCCTATTTACCACATCCAGGAAGGCCTGTGTGGAGTGCCCTGGATGACATGGCAGAATGGGGAACAAATGGTCTGCTGCAAATGATCAAAAATAGGCAATTTGAAACAATCCTCCTGTGTTCTAGTGCTCGCTGAGAGAGGGCAAACTGTTGGATTTGATCCTTTGGATTGGCATAACAGGAGAGGAATCATTTCAGAGGTTCTTGGAGTTCTGAGGACAGTAACAGAGTTGGGTTTTTTAGAGAAATACCAGTTGCCATGTATCTTAGCAATCTGATATCTTCTAAAGTAATGGTCTTTATAACAGAAGTGACAGCCTACAGAGACTTGTATTTTTGTTATCAATTAATCGTAATCACATGGTGTAAGAACTTCAGTAATAGCTGGGAGATTTGGATTTGACAGGAGGGTATAAATTGTAAATAGAAACATGACTCTCCTACTACACAAAGTACGAACTAAATATTAGGGGATGGGATGTGGCTTTTCTCTCTGGGGATTCCATGGGTAGCGTGGGATGCTGTTGCCTCCTTGTGTTCCCGCAGAAGACGGTAGCAGCGAGCGACACCAAAGCTCTGGGCCTGTTCACAGGCAGTGCTGCTGAGGCTATGCTAAACAATCACATGGGATTCTGCTGCAAACTGATTTCTGGTGTTGCTGTTCTCCCCTTAGGTGGAGGAGAATGAGATTGAATGCTGACTATAGGCCTGGCTGAGAAACATACTGTCATCGGTGCCTTAGTTGGCTGTTGTGTCCCTGAAAGCCAGTGGCCTTCGACCCCTGAAGCCACTGTGCCTGAAGGTCAGTTCACTGGTAGTACAGGAAGGAGTTCTAACTGGAAATTTAAATCCCTCACTTAACCTTTGTTTGTTTGTTTGCTTACAGCAAGAGATGCAGGACACAGGTGCCAGGCTCTGCCTGCAGCTGTGGAAGTACCAAGGCGTAGTTTGCAAAGAGGATCTCAGTCCAATAAAGCCCAGTCATACACCTCGAGTCACACTGGCCACTTTAAATCCTGTCTTAAAAGAACTCAGCTTGAAGTTTGAATCTGTGCAAATACAGGCTTCAGTTTGTGATTCTTAACAATATGGCTCTTGGTTTCCATTACCCTCTGTTGACATACGGCTTTCTCATTTTCGAATGAATACACCAGTTGACCTTTAAATGAACTGGTTACATGCCTACTAGGCAATGGTTACATGCCTACTAGGCAAACTATTACCTTTGCTGTGCAGAGTTACTTTTGACTATGTGCTGTTCCCAGAGGATGGCAACGAGGGCTTCAAGAAAATTCAAGTATTCTCTCTCCTTCGGTGCAGATATGTTCAGTGGTCCATGACAAAATGACCTGGTTTAGTTTTGTCTGTGCTCTGAGCTGGCCAGATGTGTGGCAAAACCCAGGGTACCTGTACCAAGTGTTGCACCTGAGCTAATAAACACAGGCTGCTAGTGGGTTATGTTAATCTAGCGTGGGATACAGTTAATGGTACAGCGGGATGCACGTTAATGTTACATTAACACATGATGTGCTTTCTAATTGTTGCCTTAAACTAAAGACAGCTCAGAGTGTATTTCCTAATAATGTGGCTTTAAATGTCAGTGCTGAACAGTGACAATTTACTGGTCTCTTCTTAACCAGATCTACTGGTTTTATTGATGGCAGGTCTGTTACCCACTAACTTGGGGTTAAAGGGACTAAAAGCAGTAATATTTTACCTTGGCCATTGATGAGCTGAAAGTCTCTGACTGAGGACAGACATCTTGGCCTAGAAAAATTGGAAAGATTGGAACTTTTTGCAGTGTCAAATATTGATAATTGTACCTTTACGTTCTTTCTTTCTCCCACAGGAGCTTTATTGCAGAAATGAACATTTATGTGAAGCAGCTGGGTAGAAGTAAGCATTGCTATTTATTTTTTATCTTAGCAAGAGATGGGTGCTGGTGCACAGGAACAGGTCATACTCCTGGGTCATACTCAGACTTCTAGAATTATGTGTTGGAGCCACTTCCAGAGGTTCATCTTTTTCCTGATGCAAAAAATGCTTTTTTCCATGTCCTGTGCTTGTCGCATTCTACCGCTTCTCTGTTACGTGCTTCCACTAATCTCATTTCTCAGCACAGAGAAATGCTTGTGAGAGATGGTAGCTTTTGTTTGTCTTAATGACTTGTTCTTCACGTATCTGAGAAATCCAGGTGTCTGTAATATGTTCTGAGGCAATGTGCAAGCTGTCCATACCATCCCCGTTTGTGTAGAGCTTCCTGTGAAATTTGTATGGTGTCGCTGGGTGGTAGAGGATAACCATGCTTCCTTAGACATGGAATGCAGAAAAAACACTTCACAGGACTTCCTTGGGAAGTCAGTAAGTAACATTACACAGCTAGCGTGAGTCAGCTGATGAAGGAGCCTGGTTGTTTTTTATGTTAGAACTCTGGATTTATCAAGATTAGAGAATCTTTCCAGGAAACGATCAGCCCATTTCAGAGCAGCATCTCGCGTGGAAGTCGTTTGACTCAGCTGCTACAGCTTATGAACTTTGTGTGCTGCAGGGATTTTCGGTCGTGAGCACGGATCAAACAAAAAGCTGGCAGCCCAGTCTTGTGCCCTTTCCTTGGTTAGACAGCTCTACCATCTTGGTGTCATAGAACCTTACTCCGGACAGACGAAGAAAAAAGGAGAATCGGTGAGTTTGGTGGAAGGGTCAGAAGTTGTTGCTTTCATTTTAATAACACACAAGCACTCTCTTGTAAGGATGAGTTAGAGTTTGTGCTCCATATTTAACAGCTTATGCATTAATAATAATAATGTCGATTCTTCAGAACAGCAGCTGTTTCTGGTCTGGCCAATGGTTTGGATGAGGAAAAATAACTTTGTGTATATGTGCATGGAGAAGTAAACTAGCAACAGCCTATTAAATGAAACAGGATTTTAACAAATGCTTTTTTTCAGTATAAATCTTCTACAAGTGTAAAGATTTCTGTTTAGGCCACGTACAATTCTCAGCTATTTGGTTTCCTTCTCTGGCACATGAACGTTTTTGTTGGAATTCGCTTATGAGTTTGGGAAAGTTTTCCTCTGAAACTAAGCTCAGATATTTAAAAAATATTCTCCAGATTCTTGTTGGGTGAAAAGTCAGCAAAATGTATCAAGAACGTGGCCTTGTTTCAGAGGAACTGTGAGATGGTTCCAAATACCCTCTGGTAGCCTGCAGTTCTGGCTTCCGTTGTCGGTCTTTTTTTGTGTATATCAATGTGTATTTTAAAAATATTTAATAGATGGAGCCCTACGAGGTCTCGCTGTCTTCAGACTTGGAAAATCAGCTGCAGAAGACTGTACGGGAACTGTCTCTGGAGACTGTGCCTTTGGTGAGTGTGTGGTTCAGATACTCCAGGCTTTTAACATCGGACCTGCTCGCTGAATGTATCGATCTTTCATTTCCCACTTTGCTTTTGGATGTACAGCCTGAAGATGCCAGGAATCCCGTTCTGATTAGCGTTGGGAAGTTGGCCCATTTTGAACCGTCGCAGAGACAAAGTCATATGGAAGTTATTCCGTGGTCACCACCTCATTCCAACTGGAACCCTTGGACTGGCTGCAATATTGACGAGGGTCCTCTGGCAAATGTAAGATAGTTTAAAAAATTGATTTGTTGTTTTTTTTCCCCACGCCTCCAGAACTTTTAAATGCTTTTCCCCCCCCCCAGGATTTAAAGTATGAGCTATTCCAATGGAGAAAACAGTCCACTGATAAAATTTCTTCCCTTCTTGGCCTGAAGGAAGGGAATCTTTTCATTGGTAGGAGTTCTTTGTATTTGCTTCATATTTCAGTAGGTTCTTGAGCAGCAGTGTCTTGGATGCCCCAGTTCTTTGCTTTGTTTCACTTTTCACCTTCTGTTGTACAGACCATACCAAGTTCTAATTGAAATTCCAAGGTAAGCTTATGGGCATGTCATTTCTAATTTGCTAGCCTCCCTTTCCCATATTTCCATGCTAGAACTTTCTTTTCTGGAAGGAAAGACTGCTCCAAGCTGATATCACTACACAATCAACCTGCTTGCTTTTTTTTTTGCGGTCATTTCTAGTCCCATTCACCACAGAACAAATGAAAAGCAGCCACGTGGCATGATAAAATGAAGCAGAAGGGAAGAAATAGTAGGTTGCTAAGTTCAGAGGTATAATTTGGCCACTGGTATAAACTGTTCAGAAAAGACTCCAGCATAGGAACTTCAGTTTCTTAAAACAGGGAACCAGAATACTTGTGACCAAAATAGTAATTTAATAGTGCTTTTGCTTGCAGGTTTTTTTTCCATAAATGACATCAATTTAACATTGTTCATTATATATCTATGTAAAAATAGGGAACTGATGTAAAGTTGAGTGTTGCTGCTTCAACCACATAATCATTATATTTACAGACACTGCAGACTGAGCTGTCTTGGAATCTTGTTAGGATTTCTGTGTGCTAGTCATGGTGTAGCTAACTTATTTTCAGTAAAACAAATTAGCCCCCTGTTAACAAATTTGAATTTCTTTAGAATTCTTTTGTAGTCGAAATACAATTGCCTGATGAAATTTCCCTCTCTGCTCACTTTCTCCTTTTTGGGTACTGTTCTGTGGGTGGTTATGTGCTCACATTATCTCATTCTGTCCATTAAAAACTCCTGTCTGAATGATCATCGAAGTATCTCATTGGCTTATTGCTGGATCAGTGCCTTTCTCAAGCAGTTAAAGCATTTAAATTTGAACAGTTATTCTTTTTCAGTATTTTGGATCTTTCTGAGAAACTTCTTTGAGGATGGCCATTTAATTTTAACACACTGGAATGAAAGAAATGGAATAGCTCATAGGCATAGCTGATTTCAGGGTGTCGTGTAGGAAGTGATCCTTTACTGATACTTGGATTCGTTATGCTGGTGTGACTGATTTTTATATTAAAGTTATGATCTAGATAAGCAGAGGGATCTAAAAGCCTCCAAATAATACCTTGTCGTTGCAGCTCACTCCAGAGCAAATAAGCATGGATTTGAAAAGTGATTTCATGTACCGTTTGGAGCACGATCAAGAACTACAAAGTGTAAGTCCAGTTCCTGTAACGTGACACTCTTGCACCAGCCTTTTTCTTTTCCAGAAGAGGTTGAATGTTTTGTACGTGAAACGTGTCAGATTTCAGTAGTAACACACAGCAGGCTTTCAGAAGTGCTGGATGTGGGGATGTGTTGCACTGTGTTCTTCCACGTTTCTACCTTCATGTAAGTGAAACCCGTGTAGAAGAGTGAGGCAGAGTATGGGTGTGGAGCACAATAGGTTCATTTTTGGAAATGGGCTGGGATTTTTTTTATGTTTTTTTTTTTTTTCAGATCCAAGAAGAGAGAGAGGCCTTACCCGTGAAGAATTTTGAAAATGAAATCCTGGATGCAGTCCATCACAACCCCGTTGTTGTAATCCGTGGTGCCACCGGTTGTGGCAAAACCACGCAGGTGCCGCAGTACATCCTGGATGAGTACATCAAAACCAACAGAGCTGCCCAGTGCAACATCGTGGTGACGCAGGTGAGGAGCGCGTTACGGACGCGACCGCTTGGGTTTTGTCATCAGACGCCAGAAATCACCTGTTGGGATGCGTTGAAAAATCTGATTATTTGATGGAAGATGTCGTTCTTCAAAGCACCTCCTCTGCACTACGCGCAGGAGAAAGCTCAGTGTCACGTGTATTTTCGTTTGGAGCCTTCTTCTTCCATATTTGGGATAATCTGCCTCGTAACTTGCCCAGGTGAAAACTTTTTGGCAGACCGAGGGGAAACGTTTTGGCAAATGCCATCTGATAGTTCTCATAGATCCTTATATCCCTCCTCTGTGATTTTAGGAACCGTTCCAGAAGAAAAAAGCCAGCTTTTATAACTTATATACTTACATACTACTTTTTAATGACCACTCTGTAAAAACATCTTAGGACTGGACACCTCTAACGTTGATAATTTACTTTCTTGGTTTTGGGGACGCTCTGATAAACTTAGAAAACTTCATCCTTAAGTTAGGAAAAAAAACTTCTTCCTCCCTCAGCCTCGCAGGATCAGCGCGGTGTCGGTAGCAGAGCGTGTGTCGTACGAGAGAGGAGAACAGCCTGGGCAGAGCTGTGGCTACAGCGTGCGATTCGAATCGGTGCTCCCTCGGCCGCACGCCAGCGTGATGTTCTGCACTGTAGGTTGGTATCATCTTGTTTACGTTGAGGGCTTATTTCCTCAGAGCTCTGCATTCTTTGACTTGGCAGCAAAAGCAGAAATACGATTAGAGCAAAATGTTTTGAAAGTCTTATTTCAAAGATTAAAAGGCTTTTTTTTTCTTTTTTTTTAGATAGAAATTTGTTGCCGTGCTGCTGTGCAAAGAAAGATTGTTGTTTAGAAGTGATGATACAGATCTAACCCCACGCAGAAGTAATCTTCTGAAGAGATAGAATTGCCATATATTGATTGTCCTTAGAAGACAGGCAATAGTGGGTGGGAAAGAAGAAGTCTTTCTGTTAGTAATACTTCATGACCTCGCCATCACTTGTACAAATGAAAGCACAGCAGTTAGAGACAGGGCTGTAAAAGGTGCTGGGCAGCCTGCACACAACTTAAGTCTTGATGTTCCTGATGAAATGGTGGCTGGGGAAGATTGAGCTGGTACTTAATGAACATTGAACTGCTGTATCTGTTGAAGGTGTTCTTCTGAGAAAGGTGGAGGCGGGGATCCGTGGCATCAGTCATGTTATTGTTGATGAGATCCACGAGAGAGACATCAATGTGAGTTGTTAGCTGGTGATTATAATCCTATTTCTCTCTGTGCTTCTGTTCTGTTTAACTTCTGCATGTGTTCCTGTGTAATAACTAACGTGAAAGGAAACTGTATCTTAATGCCATCTGTGTGAGTTTTCATCTTCAGTAAGATGTTTAGAAGATCTTAATACTCCTTACCTGATAAAAAGAGCAAGGACTTGTGTTTCCTTGCTGCCCTATCTCTTTTTTTCCTGGTAGGATCTCCTTCTATGTCTTGCTCCTCCTTGGAAAATACAGCACCATGGCACAAGCACTTCTTGTCCAAATGTGGGAGCATGTTGAATGTCACTTATTTTGGAGTGCTTTTCCTACTGACAGTGCTGTGTTACTGTAGCTGAACAGCAGTGGTGTTCACACACGCTGCCATCTTGGTGGTGACAAACTTAACTTCGGTTTTGACACCAGAAAAAATTCAGCAAGTTGAAAATAGAACTGGGAGAGGGATTGTATGTAACTTAAGAAATGGGAAACATTGATTCTCCTGTGTAGTTTTCAGCTTCGCCACGCCAAGAGTGAAAGAAGCTGCCAAGTTCTGACGTGACATTTAAGCTTGTTTGGACAGAAGTTGAGGACTTGTTTAGATGGAATTGCAAGGCAGCTTTTTCCATTCTCTTCATCCCTTTGTATTAATGTTGTAAAATACAGGTTTTCAAATTTTGAATGAGTTTGGAATTTTATCTGTTGAACTAAGGGCCTGCCTAACTGCGTGGCAAACCTAAGTAACTGTCATCTTTAAACAGAAATACAGAGCTTCACCTACAGCTGCATTGAGTCATTCTTTTTTATTTCATGAACTATGGCTACTTTATATGTAAACTGAGTTTAGGAAGACCTGAGGTGGCAATGTATTGTTAGGAGGGAGGCAAACTGTATTTGAATGCTTTAATTTCTTTCATTCTGATAAAAGAATGACACTTCTTTAACTGCAAATCCTAAAATCCCAGAAATTGCAGTATCTGCAAAATAAAGCACTGACAGCTGTCTCTGGTGATAGAATATTGTTGTGATAACTGTTACATCTCTTGCCCAGCAAAGCTCCTACTCAATAAATTTATGCATCTGTGTAATTCTTTCTGGTCTCTTGGGAAGCTGTTGCTTCTTTTGGGTAGAAAATTAAAGATGTTCTTACTCGCTTTCTATGCAGACTGACTTTCTCTTGGTGGTGCTGAGAGATGTGGTTCAGACATATCCTGAAATCAGAGTGATCCTCATGTCTGCCACCATCGATACCAGTATGTTTTGTGAATACTTCTTCAACTGTCCTATCGTTGAGGTCTTTGGCAGAACCTACCCTGTCCAAGGTAAATCGTCGATTGAACTTTCAGAAAATGCTTTAGTTTTTATTTTATCCATCATATGCTTTTAAAATTATGGGTGCAGCAAAAGTATACACGTTTCTTTCGGACTGTCATGTCTCACAGATGTGGCTTACCCTGGGCAAAGAAGTCAAAAACACGGAATCATTTCACAGCACCAGTTGGTTTAAACCCCAAAGTAAACAAATAAACAGTACTACACCCCCAAAAGAAGCCCAACAAACAAACCTCACAACACAAAACCTCACCACCCTACAACATAACCCCTTGGGGTAGTTTCAGTTGGAGAATGAGATAGTAATAGTCAAGCCGTGGAGTTTCAGACTGGTTGTCTGTGATATTAGGAATAGTGGAAATAGCTGTAGATGAGCCAGTATAAAACCAAACCAACCAGTGCTTAGTCTTGATAACCAACGCTTGTGTGCCTCTGCAGATTATTTTTTGGAAGACTGCATTCAAATGACTCAGTTCGTTCCTCCACCAAAGGAAAAGAAGAAGAAAGAGAAAGATGAAGAAAATGGGGAAGAGGATGATGTATGTTTGGCTTTTTTAATATGGGAAATTAGACAAGTGCCAGTTAGGACTCAAACTCAACTGTAATTCACGTGGCGTTATTGAACCTAAACACTTCTGGCAGCTTTTGTTATTTTTAATATCTGAGGTTGCTGTTAACTTGAGAAATAGAAATGAATTTTCTCATTGCCCTTGTAAACTGAAGAATTTCTTTGTTTATGTCAAAACTAAAATTCTCATGTTTCCTCAGCCTGCTTCTCTCTAAAGATAGAACTGAAATGCATTTAAAAGTGAAAAACTTGGTGACCTTGGAGGAAGAAAGATACACAAATAGGAGCTTGGTGATACCTTTTCAGGATGAAAATGTAGATTCTCTTCCTTTTCTTGCAGCAAATACTGTCAGCACTTACATGCACTGTCAAGAAACTGCCATTTTCATGATACAGCTTTTAGTTTGTAGGTCTGAAACTGTTGTTTGGATCAGTTATTTGAAGTTTTTAAAAATGACTGTTTTTTCTTCAGAGGAGCATTTCCTTCTGCTTCTCAGGACATTATCCCCATTCATCTGAAGGGAAGTTAAATTAGTTTGATAGCTTCCTGCTGCAAAATTGTACTGAGTTAGAACTCAGTGCAATGGAATTGCAATTCAGTTCTTACATTAGAAAGCTGGAGAAGCAGGACTTGAACTACTCTTGTCCTTCTGTGAGCTGTGCCTGAGATGATCTTCCCCATCAACTACCTGCATATCTCATTTTCCTCTTCGACTGGCCAGTCTCCACAGTTTGAGTAAATTAACTGATATTATTTCTTTTGTGTGTTTGTTTCTTTTTTTCTGTTTGTTTTGTTTCTTTTTTCTATAGGCCAATTGCAACCTTATTTGCAGTGATGAATACGGCCCGGAAACAAAGAACTCCATGGCTCAGCTGAATGAGAAAGAAACTTCTTTTGAACTCATTGAGGCCCTGCTAATTTATATCAAGACTCTAAATGTCCCAGGAGCTGTGCTTGTTTTCTTGCCTGGCTGGAACTTGATTTATACAATGCAGAAGCACCTCGAAATGAATCCACGCTTTGGTACAAACAACTGTCTTCTGTTATGTTGCATTTTTCCCAAAGGAAACCATTGACTGGGTAAAGATGAGAGCTGGATGAATGGCTGTGGGAGCTGGATTAACTTGTCAGGAGAATGAAAGGGTAGAAGGGATTATGTTGTGCAAAGAAGAGATGAGATTCGTGTAGTGGTAGTTACTGACCTTCTTGTATTCACGTTGTAGGAGGCCACCAGTATAGAATTTTACCTCTGCATTCGCAAATTCCTCTGGAGGAACAGCGTCGAGTGTTTGATCCTGTGCCTCCTGGAGTAACAAAAGTATGAGAGCCTGCTCTGTGCACTCCTGGGGTGCTGTTGTGGAATGTATTGCTGACTCTTCTTCATAGAAGTTATGTAGTTTATCTTGCAGTCCACGCTTAACTTTTTCAACCCAAATATATTTCACTATGCATTTCCTGTCTTTTATAGGTTATTTTATCTACCAGCATTGCTGAGACAAGCATTACCATCAATGATGTGGTCTATGTTATAGACTCCTGCAAGTGAGTTCGTGAAGCAGCTTTTTGTTTTGTAAATCCTGTTCTCTGGAGTGCAGAAAGGGTTTTCTGAATGCACAGAACTGCTTTGTGTTCCTGTAGTAGTCGCGGAGCTGAATTTGAGGACTCTTAACTCACTCAAGACAAATTTGCATTGTCTTCAGTCGTTCAACACAGTTCCAGCCCTCGATGGCATGGCAGTGGGCTGGTTCACACTGGCACTGCTCACGTGAGGTGTCACTGGGTCTCTGTGTGTATTTGAAATACGTCATCTGCCAAACGAGTGTGACAAACGCTCAGTGTACAGCTGCTGGAAAAGAGGGAGGTTTTTGTCATCTGTCACAGATCCTGGCTTGCCGTGCATGTTTTCTGGGCAGGTTACGTGTAGGGATCTCATTGTTAAGCTTTTGAGACAGTTGTGAAAACTTCCTTCTGTGCATAGCTTGGGGCACAGCTTCATAAAGAGCGTGCTGCTCAGCAGCGTGGCTGCAACCGATAAAACACAAACTGATTTGGCAGGACCGAAGATGAAGAACATCTAATCTCAAGTGTTGCTTTTTTTCTTTGTCCTGTAACAGACAAAAAGTGAAGCTGTTCACAGCTCATAACAACATGACAAACTATGCCACGGTCTGGGCATCGAAAACCAATCTGGAGCAGCGGAAAGGAAGAGCCGGACGTGTGCGGCCTGGATTTTGCTTCCGTTTGTGCAGCAGAGCTCGCTTTGAGAGGTGAGGCTGTGCTCTTTAGAAAGAAAACAACCTCAGAGACTTCTCCCGCAACCGTTGTGTGCTACTTCTGATCAAACTGGGGGGAAATCATTTCAGAAAGCACGGGGAGGAGATGCACGAAGTCAGTTCGTACTGGAATATCTCTGCTCTTTTGCTGGAAAAAAATATGTATGTATTTCTGTGCTTTTACCCACAGTATGAGTTGGATAAATAGTTCAGGAGTTTATTATTAAGAACTTGACTGCACCCTACAGAACCTCTCAGGAAAAAAATAATGCTGGTTAGGAATTGAGACAAGGCAGAAAAGAACTTTGGAATAAGGAGAAGGCTCTAGTCTGCCTTCAAACACTGTGGGCACCTGGTATTTCACATAGCAGGCAAGTTTATCATGAAGGTGGTAAAAAGCAGGGAAGACAGATGTTACTTTTCCCTCCATCCTCATTCTGTGGCCAGGAAGCCCCTTCATGTTGCTCTAGCACCTTCCCCGACACTGAAACTTTTGATCTCTTCTCTCTGCCAAGCTGTTTCTCAGCTCCTAGAGCCATGGAACTCTTTTTGCTGCTTGCTGAAGTCTACACAGCTGTTACACGCAGTGTTTGATCTCTCTCACAAATGTTTCAGTGCCCCTTTCTCAGATAGCCATGAGAGCATAACTGTGTTTTGATGTTCAGCTTTTTGTCATCTCTGAAAGCATCTGCTGTCTCAGGAGTGGAGACCTTCCTTAGAAGCACAGGAGATGATTGTAGGGCAAGTGTGGGGCTGGACACAGCCATGCTGTGGATCAGGAGCTTCAGCCTTGCAGACTCTGCATGGTCAGCTCATGCTAGAAACCACCTTGGGTAGTGGTGGTATGAGGGCTGTACCCTCTCTGCATTTCCATTTGTACCCTGAGGTGGGAACTGAAAGGCACAAAAGATAAATACTGATAGAAGAGCCCAAGTTACAGGAGCACAGTGAGGGTTGGGGGGTTGGCTGGTAGGTGGTATTTATGCTGATAGAAGCTGATACCAGCATCCTGGCTTGGATCAGCACTAGTGTGGCCAGCAGGACTAGGGCAAGGATCGTCCACCTGCACTCGGCACCGGGGAAGCGGCACCTTGAATCCTGGGTTCAGTTTTGGGCTCCTCACTCGAAGAAGGACATTGAGGGGCTGGAGTGTGGCCAGGGAAGGGAAACAAAGCTGGGGAAGGGACTTGAGCACAAGTCTTGTGAGGAGCAGCTGAAGGACCTGGGGTTGTTCAGCCTGGAGAAAAGGAGGCTCAGGGGAGACCTCACTCCTGACAACTCCCTGAAAGGAGGCTGGAGCCAGATGGGGTTGGGCTCTTCTCCCAAGGAACAAACAATAGGACAAGAGGAAACAGCCTCAAGTTGTGCCAGGGAAGGTTTAGGTTGCACATGAGGAACAATTTCTTCTTCAAAAGGGTTGTGAAGGGCTGTCCCAGGCTGCCCAGGGCAGTGGTGGAGTCCCCATCCCTGGAGGGGTTTCAAAGATGTGTTGCTGAGGGACCTGATTTAGTGGTGCCCTGGCAGTGCTGGGTTAACAGTTGGACTTGATGATCTCCAGAGTCTGTTCCAACCAAAATGAATGACCCATAGTGATGATCAAAGTTGATGTTCAGGAAAATATGAACTTTTTTGTTCTCTTCTCATTCCAGACTTCAAACTCATATGACACCCGAAATGTTTCGAACACCACTTCATGAAATTGCTTTGAGCATCAAATTGCTGCGACTCGGAGGGATTGGTCAATTTTTGGCCAAAGCAATAGAACCACCACCTTTGGATGCAGTCATTGAAGCAGAACGGACACTGAAAGGTACCTTTATCCACAGGACTGTATCTCAATGAAGCTGACTCCCAAGTGATTTCCCATCTCTAACGATTGCTTAAAAGCTGCTTAAAAGCTCAGGTTAGATTGTTTGTTCAGTAGCACGCTGCCTGAAACAGCGAGGTGTTTCCTGGATGCTTCATGTGGGTGGTAGTGTCTTTTGCAGCTGAAGAAATACTTAATTCCCAAGTGGAGTGTCATTCTTTTCAGAAACTTGAGCCTTCAGACCTAAGGCTTGTTTTGTTCTTTTACCAGTATCTTTACGCTGGCTTCCAGCTTCCTGTTTTCCAGCTGTGGCACTGCTGTGTGTGACACAGACTCAGTCCAGTGCCTAAGGCATTTACAAAACTATCACAGAAGTACTGACAAAGAGAGGTTAGTAGTTTATTGTATGGTTACTCCTTTGTACAGTTTGCTGACCCCAGATCTCAGTATTTTGTCCAAGGAATTAAATCTGCAGTTGATGAGCATGGAAGCATCAGTATCTTATCTTACCCTGCAGATAAGGGACACAGAGCCAGGGGAAATGGCAAATGTTTGCAGCTTTAGCACCACATAGATATTTCTGCACATGCCTCCCATTTCCTGGATGACCTGTGATTTTTAAGTACTTACACACCCCTGGTAACTTTCCAGGGTAGTGAGATGTGCTGCTTTTCACTACATTCTTTAGGCTTTTGAGTTCAGTAGATAGCAAGAAAAATGGATTCGATGGTGACTGAGGAGTCCTGTTTGTTTGCTTTTTAATTGCTGAGGCTACAAAGCTGCTTTTTTTTCTATTTTTTTCCCCTTTTAAACATAAAGCCTGTAGCTATGCTGGAGTTTCCCAAAGTAGTCTGTAAATACAGTATATGAACTATAAGTTTACATTTTTCATTTATATCCTCAAAGGGTTTTTGAAGATCATGACTTGGAGTGGTTTTCTTTGTCATGCAAACTTAAAAAAGGGTTTTATGAATGGTTATGGCCAAATGACTAGAAGGACAAGGAGGCTGATGAGATCCTTCAGTCTGTACAGCACTTGTTTCTTGTTTGACTTTTTTATTGACAGCTTTGGGGGCGAGCTCAGGTGAGAATTTTTAGGTAATGGACGGAGAAAAAGGCAGGGAAATCCTTGTGGAACGGAGAGTTTGTGGTGGTCTGTCTTTGAAGAGGCTTCTGTGATTTGGCAGTTGCAATGGAGACTCTACAGTTGGCTGTGATAGGGCTGCTTTGATTTTTTTTCTATGAGGCAGAAGTTAAGTTAGATTAATTGGGTCAAAAACATTTTTCAAGTCGTTGTATAATTGTGTAATAGTTTGTACACAAACTAAAAAGAAATGGAAAAATATCCATGTGACTTAATTATTTTAATTGTGGAGGAGGTAGTAAAACATTTCTTTAGGAAGTACAGTAAAGCTGCAGTAAGCTACAGTAAAATTTCTTTATTTGACCTCAGACCGGTTCTGAAAATCAGGTTGGCACTATTGTAAATAACATTAAACTTAAATATGGGTGGGACTCTACTGGAGCACAATTACTAAAATGCTGAATTTCTTATCTAAGGATTTCTCAGACCATCTTTGCTAATCTGAGGTCTTGTTTCAGAGCTTGATGCCCTGGATTCCAATGAGGAGTTGACACCCCTTGGAAGAATCCTGGCCAAACTTCCCATTGAGCCTCGTCTTGGCAAGATGATGATAATGGGCTGTATTTTTTAGTAAGTTTAGTAGTCTCAGTCTGTGTAGGGTTTTCTTGTTCTTGTTCCTCTGAGTTCCTGAGCTTCTAGACATGTACTCTATGAGAGAAAAAACCAATCCATTTAGATGAGTAATAAATGCTACAACTGGGGATAGGAAACTGCATATTTATGAGAGCAGAGCATAAATGAATCACAGTGTAGGGAATGGTCATGAGTTAACTGCAGGGGACCAGTAGAGGCTGAATACTTATGAATGAAGAGTGGGACTCTAAATACTGAAGTATATTGGTGAGCTGGAGGTGAGGAGATGTCAAACTGGACACCTAGAGAAGAAGAAAATGGATCCACACATTTTGCTTTAGCTGAAGTAATTGTGATGACTGTAGGGTCCTTTTCACCAGAAGAAAATGGGGCACAGATGTGGGGAAGGGGAGGGAAGGTAGACAAAGGGCTTGTGAACACTCGCTGTTGTAAAAGTACTGGCATTGGAGCTGATTTAACATCCAGGGAAGTGTTTCTGTGAGGAACTCTGGTAGACCGACGGTTGGACTGAATGATCTGAAAGGTCTCTTCCAACCAAAATGCTTTTGAGATTAAGGACCAAATTACTAAGGTCTCTAGCAGAGAATTTTTCACTAGTATCAACAGCCTGCAGCAGCTGGCAGCAAAACTGTGAATAAACTAAATCTTGCTGCTTTTTGTGGTTTCTTTTTAGCGTGGGAGATGCTCTTTGTACCATCTCTGCAGCCACCTGTTTCCCTGAGCCTTTCATCAGCGAAGGCAAACGCCTGGGTTACGTCCACAGGAATTTTGCTGGGAGCAGGTTTTCAGATCACGTTGCTTTGCTCTCTGTCTTCCAAGCCTGGGACGATGCAAGGTAGATTGTCTTGGCACAAAATTTGATGAGAAGTTGTGGGTTACAGAGGGTGAGCAGTTTCGTGACCAGACTACGGATGCTACGACAGCGAAGGCTGTTGCACTTCTCCTTTTCCTGAACAAAATTCTCTCTGTTTTTTTAGAATGGGTGGTGAAGAAGCTGAAAAAAGGTTTTGTGAACACAAAAGGCTCAGCATGGCTACTCTGAGAATGACTTGGGAAGCAAAAGTCCAGCTGAAAGATATACTTATTAATTCCGGCTTCCCTGAAGGTGAGTCCACTTGGACATCATCATTTAATGACTGCATTTTTCTTTCTGAGATGAGAGATCAATAAAGTAGATCATCTGTGATGAAGACACAGAGGCCTATAGTGGATTTGCTTTTACAGCTGCCTTCAGATGAGATTTTAGTGCTGGCTGTCCTGCTTTCATGCTCTCGTAGTTGCCTCCACCGGAGAAGCACCGATGGCCGTGCTGCGGCACGGTGAGGTTTTGAAGACTGAAGTTAGGGCTGCAGGATTAAAAACTCCTTAAACAATTGTTCTCAGAGAATTACCTCCCTGATTTTCTTTCTCCTTCATTTGTCACATCTCCAAAATATGCTGTGCTTCTCCTCTCCTTTTCATTAGCCTTTAGTAGGGAGGCTGTGTGGTCTAACCAGGCTGCTGTGTGACTTTCTGGGTTTGTGCTGTGGGAGGGATGTGCAGTAGTGTGGCATATTATTCAATTTTCTAAGGGAAAAAAAAAACCTGCTTAAAGTTGCCCAGGTTCTGAACTTGCCTGTGTTCCTGGGGCTTGGCTGGTTGCATTTAGCAGCTGTTCATCTCCCCCTCCCTTTCCTTTTTTTTGTTTGGTTTTTGTTTGTTTGTTTGTTTTAAATTCCTTTAATATTGTTTTTCCTCTTGCTGCTCAGATCATTGCTGCATTTATCCTTAACTTTATTTCTGGGCAAGATGACCTGGAAACAAGCTACCAGAGACTCTGGGGAGGTTTGTGAAAATAAACTAACGAAAACATCCATTCTGACCTCCCCCAAAAGATCTGTCTCCAAAACAAATGACAGTAAACACAGTGTGGTGCAGCACATTCTGGGCAAACCCCTCTCTCCTTGTTTTTAAAGAGCTTGGCAGAGAAAAGTATCTCTTTGTAGTAGTATTTTTCTGCTTTTGCTCTTCGTGAGTAACTTGAAAATTGAATGTAGAAGTGAAATGCTTTGAGAGCAGAGGTTGTTTGAGAACAGATTGATATTTACCCATTGACTGAATCAGAAAATGCATTGATCTGGGATCCTCCCCAGCTCTGCTGTCCAGCCCTATGTGAGCTGTGGGTGTGAGCCAGTCTTCTTTTCTCTGTCAACAGAATGTTTGGTGACTCAACCCTTTAACAACACTGGCCCAGATAATAATCTGGATGTTGTAATCTCCCTGCTTGCTTTTGGGGTCTACCCCAACGTCTGCTACCACAAGGAGAAGAGGAAAATTCTTACCACTGAGGGGCACAATGCACTCATCCACAAGTCATCTGTCAACTGCCCTTTCAGCAGCCAGGACATCAAGTATCCATCACCTTTTTTTGTTTTTGGAGAAAAGGTAAAGGCTTTTTGTTCTTGAGCACGTGTCACCA
Source organism: Actenoides hombroni (assembly GCA_024336885.1). Taxonomy (NCBI): domain Eukaryota; kingdom Metazoa; phylum Chordata; class Aves; order Coraciiformes; family Alcedinidae; genus Actenoides; species Actenoides hombroni. Next base: position 6,059,698 of record WUAM01000299.1, read on the forward strand.
AGTTGTCCAAGAGGCTTTTTTTGGTAAAGAAGCCATAAGAAAAAAAACCTTAAACTGTGCAATATTTAGCTTGTTGTGGTTTTCAGTTTTGTTTTTGTTTGCTTGGGCTTTTTTTGTTTGTTTGGGTTGTTTGGTTTGGTTTTCTTGTTGTTTGCTTAGGGGTTTTGTTTGTTTGTTTGTTTCTCAGAAAGCAATCTGTATGTGGTCATGGTGTCACTCAGCTCTCCAGTAACTTCCAGTCAGCCAAATTCAGTAGAAGTAGAGCTGCCTAGAAAGTTCCTGTGAGTTGTGTGCAAACAGCCGGGTAGTAGAGAAAGATCTTTAAGAGGCTGCTTTAGGAGCTCCTCTCTACTAATTAGGCACTAGAGAATTTTTGCCCTTAACCAGTTCTGCTTATGAATCCAGAGGGAAATGGGAACAGGTAATATGGCAGCAGGGTGCTCTCTGTCTGGCAGGGAGGTAGTTCGTAACCTCCTGAGGACAACTCCCATTTCCCAAGCATCTCATAAAAACACCCTGAGATGTTTTTCCTCAGGGTCCCCGTGACCCTTTCCTCCATCCCATTAATTTTGTATCCATCCCATGTCATGCTTTGTCATGCTGTCTACACTGGTTAGTTCAGAATTACAGTTTATTTATGCTGATTTTTTTTATCCTCAGTCCTTTTTGCTGTCATGCAACTTGTTTTAATAACGGTGGATGAACCATTTGATTGGGAAAAAATGGAATTTTGACCCAGTTGGGCACTGGTGGGGGACTCAGCTTGATAGGCTCTGAATTTCCACATCCATAGCTCAGAGCTGTGGTGAGGTTTTGCCTCTTCTTCACTCTCCACGGCAGGATCCCAAATGGGTCAGACCTTTGATCTTCCTCAGCCATCTCTGTGAAGTGAACCCCTGTGAAAACCCCAGAAGACTTTTGAACTCAAAAAGCTATGCTTTATTCCATCAAAACACACAGGGGAAACTGAGTCACTGAGGCATTGACTTAGAGACTGACTAAGAGAGCAGCTGGGGGAGACCAGGGTGAGGAAGGATTAATATGCAGCACTCTCCCCACCCATAGTTTACCTGCTAAAAGAAAGTTTTTCTCTGAGATCTGGTTGTCTGTTTCCTGCTGCATTTGACGGTGTCTCCCTGACCTGCAAATTCCCTGCTCCTTCCACAGGCCATTTTTCTGCCACAGTTTCTATTCTGGAAGTTTCTCTCTTTTGAGCATATGGAGTAACTTCCAGGCAAGAGGGTATCTTCTTCCTGAGGACAAAGTACAACAGATTCTTCCCATCACACTCCTGTGTGAAGGAAAGGTGGGAGAGAGGCAGCTATCAGGGTGGGAGGCTGAAATCCCAAGTGCTGCTCTTCAGTTCCTCTTCAAAATGAAGGACTGTGGCCCGTGTAGTCAGTGCTGTTATCTCTGGCTCGGGTCAGACGGCTTGTTAGTGTCCAAGTGCTCACTTCAAGTGCAAGCCTACGGTCTCCTTTCTATAAAATGCCAGAGTGGGCTGGTCACACGTGTACAGACATGGAGAGACTTCAAATTTGCATGTGCAGGACCCTCCTAAAGGAGCACCGTGAGCTTTTCGTCGCAGCCTCAGCAGTGCAGATAGTGTGCAGGAAATTCACCTACACCTTGGTCGTTTGTAAGGTTGGCAGAGCCCGAGATGGCTCTTGCAAAGTGCCAGCTGGAGACGTGCAGTCGTGGAAAGGTGAATACTTGGAAATGACAGGTAGTTCTGGGTGTTGTTTTTGCACCAGCCCAGTGCTGAGTCCCCGTAAACACCTGCCCACCATGCGTGCTCTCCTCAATTCCTAACGTTATACTGAGATTCGTTGTTGTTGTGGTGTGTGGTGTTTGGTTTGAGAAAATTCTCTGGTTTCGGTGGCCAGGGGAAGGTGTCGGGATCTGTGTTCCATATGAAGAGTTGCGTTCCTCTCCCACCCGCAGATCCGAACGCGAGCCATCTCTGCCAAAGCCATGACCTTGGTGAGCCCGCTGCAGCTGCTTCTCTTTGCCTCCAAGAAGGTCCTGTCGGATGGGGAGCTGATCCTGGTGGACGACTGGTATGGACCTGTTTGGTGCTTGGAATATCCAAGCCTGTGAAAGAGCACAGGCCGAGGGGGAGCGGCTGCTACCGCAGACATAAACCCCTGTAGGGTAGGGACCCCGGCGCAAGCCGCGCGTGCCAGGTTAACTGGGAGGGCATTGCTTGTGTTTCGGGTGAGGAAGGGAGGGGGTTGTGTTGGCAGCACTGTTTTCAGGCAGATTTTCACGATACGAGGCAGGTTCCGGAAAAACTGCTCTCTTTTTCCCCTTTTAACTGGAAGGTGAATGAGAGAGAGTGTGTTATTTTGGACCTCCTCTTCAGACAGAGGCTGAGGAAACTTTGAGTCCTGGAAATACAGCCTGAGGAGAGAAATGCTGAGGATTCATGGGTCGCCTCTGGCAGTGTACTTTTTATGACCATGACCAAATACCATCTGAATGTCTGGGTTTCCCCCCACCCCAGTCAGTAAAATGGAGGTGAAGAACTGCAGAATCATTTCGGTTGGAAAAGACCCTTGGGATCATTGTGCTTAAGCTTAATTCACTAATATTTTTGAGGATGACCTGGAGCTTTCAAAATCTTGAGGAGCCTCACGATTTTAGTTCACTTTATATTTTTGTCTCTTTCTGTTTTGATGGCAAAGGTTACGTATTGATGTTATCTGAGCATGGTAAATCTCAGGAGCACATTAAAACAGGATAGTTACGTTGTAACAATGTCAAATTTTAGGGATCTTTCAAGTTTTCCTCTTGAAATTCACACCCCTTGGCTGACAAATTCGAATTTCAAAGAGGAGAGGAGAGATTTCTGGCTCGGGGTGTACAGCACGGCCGTGAAAAGCCGCTCTACAGAACGTCTCTCATAACAGGTTGTCTCCTAGAAGTCGTGATAACCCCTCCTACTCCTCTTTGTGCTGCAGGATCAAGCTGAAGATGCCCCACAAGGCAGCTGCCTGCATCACAGCTCTGCGTGCCGCCATGGAGGCTCTGGTCGTGGAAGTGAGTAAAGGTCCCGAGATGGTTCGGCAGCTGGACCCGGCGACCGAGCGGATGCTGACGGTGATCCGCCAGCTCTCCAGGCCGTCGGCCGCGGGCATCAGCCTGCTGCCTGCCAACGCCAGGTGAGCTCAGCTCCGGGGGTTTGCACCCTCCTATTCGAAGCCTGGCGTAGCCAGATCACAGCCTGTTTCCCCAGGAAGCACAAGCTGCTCTCAGGAATAAAAGCTGTCGTTGCCTCTTCTAAAACACAATGGCTTTTTTAAAAAAAAAAAGAGAATCCAGATTTATTTTGGGCAAAATTACTCATTGCTGTCTCTGGAAATAAAATAGTGGGCTGTATTTGCAGCCCTCTGTTGCCCCTGGTTTTCATGTCTTCCTTCTGAAGCAAAGAAAAATGAAAACACCCGTGAGCTGTTAGTAACTTAAGGAACAAAACAGAGAAGAGCTTCATCGTACGCTCTGCAGTGTTTTGTGAGGAGCAAAATAAGGGTCACTGTGCTCACACAAACAGGAATGGGGCTCCCCACGCATTTGTGTGAGTGGGAGAAGTGGGATTGAGGGGAAAATTTTCTATCCCAGGTGTAGACCTGGCTGAGATTTAGAGGAGGGACTGCTTATGTGGCACAGCCATTCCCAGCTTGGCTTTACTGAGGCCAAAAAGGTGCACAAGTGTAACTGTAATTCACAGAATCCCAGCATGGTGGGGGTTGGAAGGCACCTCTGGGGATCATCTGGTCCAACCCCCCTGCTCCAGCAGGGTCACCCAGAGCAGGGGGCCCAGGATCACAGTGTC
>WUAM01000299.1:6068204-6087011 GCA_024336885.1 Actenoides hombroni
TTATGAGACTACCTTTTCACTGAATTCCTGCTATAGAGTATACCAGTTACTGTTGCACGGTGTTTTCTTCCCAAGGCAGTAGCTGGCAAATTATACTCTGTGTTTATTTTCACACTGGAATGTTTTAATCCTGTTATAAACTCTGGTAAATGTACCTCACCATTTGCTAAGAGCCATTAATCAGGACCGCTTTTGAGCTGTGGTTCGTCAGGACAGAGGTGAATTCTAAAAGAACACACCACTAAGGTCCAATTCTCCTGTCTTTAGTGAGCAGGGATGAGTTTACAGCCTCGTGTTCTCCTGGGAGAACGACCCTGTGGCCCCCACTGTACCAATACCTGAAGCCACGTTCCCATGACTTTGTGTGGCTGCGATGGAGCAGCCACAGGAAAATCCTGCACCCATCCAGGAAGGAGGGAGCGCTGCTTCCTGCACTGGAACAAACTGGACAAAAGGAAAGTTTCAAATTTAAGAGCAATTTAAAAGTCTTCTGCCCTGTGCCATTTCCTGCAGTCGGTCGCTTTTGCGAAGAGCTTTTGAGATACCAGGCCTGTATTTTGGAATTCCAGGTTTTCCTCCCACCCTGCCGTCTGCAAAGGGACATTCAGAAAGATGACCCTGGAAAATGCATGAACAATTCTTTTTTTTTTTAACCTAGCTCCTGTATTTGTGCACATCTAAGCTCCTAACCTATGGTCGGTGTCTGTTGTGTAATTCCCCACTGTTCCTCTCACCTTCTACTACAGGAATTAGTTGGCTCAATGTAGCCAGCTGGGGTTGGGGAGAAAGGAGCATAAAAGTTGTCTCATCTGCATCAGCCCTCTTTCCAAGGAAAGAAATTGCAAGAGAAAGAAAATTGTCGACTACGGGGGGAGCAGAAAGAATAACAATAGATCTGGTCATGGAGCTCTGTGCTGACTGTTGCTGCAGTGACGGCCAAAAATTCTCACCTACAGATGGAGAACAGAAAGTTGAATGTCCAGTCCTGAACAGTCTATAGGAGGTGGTAGATAGGAGTTGAGGAAGGTTTCCAAGGAGAAGAAAAGATACCTCAATGTTGGGATTTTTTGATGCTGTTACTTAATTGCGAAGCATCTTAAAAGGTAATTCCTCTTTCAACTGATTGCCCCTTTTCACGACGCCCTGTGGATAATTCCAGCACAACAACCACTTCAGCTCGTTATTCCTGCTCAGAACACTTGCTGGCCACATCCAAATCCTCAGAATAAACTTCAGCTTTGGGAAAGGTCGAGGCTCCAGGCTCTCGGGTTTGAAAACAAGTGCTGAAGTCTGAACGTGGCTTTGCAACGTAGCCACCTTTATAACGTTTGTTTGACTAATACAGATGGGGAGAAAACCGCTTTGCTGGAGCTCACAGAATCTAGAGCACCATCGTTTCATGGTGGATTTGGTGTAGTTTTAATTCTGTGCTTTTGTACATAGGAACTCTGCTTCATTCCGTGCTCTGGTAAGTGACGTTCCTGAAGATGTTTTGCACATCTGTTTTCGACTCGTCCTCCACTTTTCACCCTGTTGCTCTGCAGGCCTGATCAATTCTGGGATTTGGTGGCAAGAAAGAATTTGAGGATTTAGGATGATCCAAACTCTGCACGCTGGGAACTGTATGAACAGGGTTACCAGATGCTCTCAGAGCAGAAAACTCCGGTGAGAAACTCCCAGTGATGTCGTATTTTCCAAGGCACCATCATAAACCTTCATTTAAAAAAAAAATCATTCTTTGAGTGACTCAGAAATCTGGCACTGCCTGAAGCACAAGCTTTGCTGTATGATAGGAGCATCTGTAGTGGGAGAAAGGGTGGACTTGGACCTTAGGAGTTCTCCTAATCCAACTGAAGGTGGATGTAAGGAAGTGAAAGAATCCATAAATACCAGGTTCTGATCAGAGCTCAAAAGCTCAACAACCAAAGGCCATGGATATAAAAGGTAGGATTAAAACACAGCCTGTTACCTAAGTAAAAGGACATGTATGGGGAAAAAGCAATGAGAAAATCTTTATTATCCTGTGCCAGATAAGAAATAGGATATTTATAATTCTATACCACTACCCCTCTTAAAACATAAAATATTTCTGGTGGTGAGTGCTTCTAGTACATCATTGCTCAAATCAGAATTAAAGAATTCACATGCTCATTTACATGTGAAAAGATCTTTGTCTCCCTGACTCCCTGTCAGATTTCCCATGTAATTCCAGCCAGAAGATTTAATCCAGTTTCACATTAATTGTGGATATTCAAGCGGTGAAAACTGAACTTTGAAATACTTATAAAGTATTCAGCCCTTGGGCCAGTGTGACCACTTGTGCCTTGCATTTCAGAAGCACAGAGGGAGGAAGGTGGTGGGCAGGCAGCTGCTCCCTTAGGAGGATGCTCCAAAGCAGCACGTGGTCATGCCTGACTTCTGCAGTGCGTTAGGGCAGCTGCACAGGCACCCATTTCTAGTTTCTAAATGATTTTAAAGTCCTAACCTCACAGAAGGGAGCCTCTGTAGGGGGTGAACCTACACACACACTCTCCTGCTGCAGTGTAGATCTGCAGCTGCTGGTTTGTTAACACCAAACCTTAACCAAGGCAGGACTGCTGGAGATTGACCTCTTACCCGGTTCATAGCTGTGCAGGAAAGGGCAGCATCAGGTGCTGGACTCTCTTCTAACATTGCCATTACCAATGTTACAAACATCACAACACATACCAGCTTTGTCACTTACAGCCACAGTTACTTGTTCACAAAAAGCCACTTTTGAAAGGTAACGAGCATCAAACAGCCCTAGGAGTAGTTATTTTGATTTTTTTTCTTTCTATTTTTCCCCCTAAATTTGCAGGTAACTGATGACCAGATTACTGGAGATGTAGGTTCTCCATACCTTCAGAGATCCTTCAGTTCACTTCTACCAGTGTTCATCAGCTTCTCCAGCTGCTGGTTCTTCTTTGATAATGAATCAATCCCAAACACAAGATTTCATACATTTCCAGGTGGGTTGTTTTTTTTTTTAGCATGGTGACCCGTGGCAGCACGGAGAGTTTCTCAACCAGACCTGACCCCCTCTAGCAACTTCCATCACCATCTGAGCCCCTCCAAATGATGTCACTGCAGAAGGTAAAGGTTATCTTCAGGTTATGGTGTGTAAGGGGATACAGCAGCAAGAGACAGCAGGAAAAATCTTGGTTTTTTTCAACTGACATGTAAAAGCTTGCAAATAATTTTCCTAATATAGCAAGACTGCAAAAAAAAACCAAAAGAAATTAGATGAGAGAAATTCTGGCATAACTATAATTTGGGGGGGGGGGAGAGTTGGAAGCACTCTGGGAAAATAAAACATGGCCTTTCTTCTGCAGAATATAATTGGTAGCACCTAAAATAAGCAAAACTTTTCTTCAGGATGATAATTTGAGATCAGCAGCATTATTGGGTGTTTCAAGGCATCTCCTGAACACGTCCCTGCGGAGAGATAAGGCTGAAGGAAATGAGAACATGTGAATATATTGCGAAAACAACTCTGGAAGGAGAAGGAAAGGGCTTTGCAATCTGCAATACAAAAGCTAATCACAAAAATGGCAACAGCTCAGTTCTGTTCTTGGCAGATGCCAAATTAGAAGATTTCTAGTACTTCCCTGAATGGGAAACAATGTTAGACTTTTAGATGTTTATACTCTCTTGGACTATCCCCATGTTTATAAACTAACTTTGCACAGATTTATGCAGGAAAGGCAGAAGGAGTCTTTTAAGGTAAAGGTTTTCAGGTGTTACAGCTCTTGAGACTCATCTCGTTTGAACGACCTGTCTCAAACTAGGTGGGACAAACCCAAATTAATCAAGTAACTTTTGCTACCTCTCGATGAGCCGGGGGAGAGCTCTGAACTGCTTGTTCACATGCACTCGGCACACTCATCCAAACCACTTGGATCAGCTGGGACAACAGATGAGCAGTAGCGCTGGTGTTTACTGTGTGACCTTTTACAGCTGCCATAAAATGGTTCATCCTCCTCCCTTAAGGCTAATGCAGACATTTGGTTTGGCCAGTGAAGCTGGCAGGCTGCTCGCAGAAACTCAGCTTCTGGAATGGAGTTTGGCTTTGCTGGTCATTGGGGCAAAGCAGCAGCCTGCCAAAAGAGAACAGAGAGAGAAGAGGAGTTAAAATATTACACCACACCTTTGTGGAGGCTAGTTGTGCCAGTGCACTCGGGCCAGAGAGATGTGCTTGTGTTAGCCCAGCAGAAGGTGGGTGGCTCTGCTACACTGGTAAAGAAGAAGATGAGCAAAGGCAATGAAGTAGCAGATAGGTTAAGCCATGCAGACCAAAAAGAACAGACTGAAAATAGACACCAGCGGGTCAGCAGCTTCATCCTGCACCAAACCATTCCACAGCAGAGAGAAAAAGTGCTTGTTGAAGAGCTCAGTAAGCAACATTTTCAGCCCAGGAGAGGCACTGGAGGGACCATCAGCCATGGGAGCATCTCTGATGTGACAGCACAGAATTTTGTTTCCAAAGAGCTTCTCTGGTTTTTCATAGGAGTGATTACAGCAGTAAGGGATCATGAATCATCTATAGGAGGACATGGATGTTAGGTAGAAGTTGAAGAGGCAACACACATTGGTCTTGGTCCTGCTCTGGCAGAGGGGTTGGACTGGATGATCTTTTGAGGTCCCTTCCAACCCTCAACATTCTGTGATTCTGTGTAATTAGGGTAAATCACACAGAAAGATGATCCTCTGCATATGCTAATGACTGCTGAAAGAAGGATCACCATCCTCACCAGACAGTGGGAGAACCAGCACTAGACTCCAGCTTTAATATCAGTTTGGTCCCAATATTCACAGTGAAGGCACACTGCTTGTGTGACTCTCCCCAGCTCTGCTGGGAAGGGAGGGTCTCTGCGATTTTTGGAGTAGGCTGTAATATGTAAAGTGGGAAAAACAAAGTCCAACCATTAGGAAAAAAGTCTGCTTATGAATTAGACTGTGATTTGATAATCTTTATTCTAAGGGCAAGGCACCAAGAATGAAGCAAAACAAATCAGCAGTGAAATGTGAAAGCGTTCTCGTGTCGGCAGGCTCCCAGCTTAAGATTTCTTTTTCTTCCCTCACTCAGGACAAAGTCCAAGGTTCAATGTTGCAAAACTCATAGTTTTGTCTCCCTAGTGTTCCAAACTTGACAAAGTTTTCAAACAACATAGTCTTAATTTTTTTCCCGTGAAAAATTTCTGTGATTCAAACTGATTGCTTTACAAGAGTCACTTTAAAAGGTATCACAGGGAACAAAGACAATCTTGCAACAACCTTATTTCCCTGAGTGGTTCTCAATCACAGGGCTCATCAGGATCCATGCTAATGTTGCCTGCTTGACATTTTTGACCAAAACAATGTTATAAAGTGTCCTGTCACCTCCTGAGATAAATTGCTGCAGCCTTAAAAACACCGTGCACGGAGAACAGTAGAGCAACGAGGCACGACACCTCTGGAAGTAAGAGGAATAAAGGTGGGAAGGGGACACAGCTTGAGTGAGGAGACCAAGTACCAGAGGTTCCTGTAGAGCCCAGGATGGGGCAACTAGAAGCTGACAAACGTTCCTACGTGAGATCAACTCAGCCAGGGAAGTACCCTAGCAATGTGACATGGAATTACTCACGGCCCAAGTTCAGTCTTAAGGCATTTTACATACCAGTTTTGGATGTGATTCCTCTTATACCAAAGCAGACTTCAAAATATTTCTGCTGTGGATACATCTTCTTGGTTAATGTTGCATCATGGCAAATATGGCAAAGCCCCACAGCTTCCAATGCCTGGGCAATTCAGGTCTGGCATCACCCTTTCCCTCTCCAGGCCAGGCCTCCAGCAATGTTGTGTAAAGCTCCAATTCCTCTGGAACATTATCAACCAGTTCTCTTGGTATATTTACAAGATGAGAGGAAAATGGTTCAGCAAAAGATTCAAAGGCTTTGAGCTGACATGATGAGCTCTGGGAAGGTTTGCAAGTAACCTAATTTAGACAACAGGCTACGTTTGTCAGTACCTCTTTAGGTTATATCACCACAGAGGCAAAGAACTAGAGACATAGCCGTATGATCTGGTGATTCAATTCACAAAGCTACTTTCATAAATGGTCTATAACATTAAACTAGAAATCACAACAGAGCAATTTATCCCCCTGTAATTCTTTGCAGCAAGAATATTTTTAAGTCTACGTGCAATATACGTTCAAAATAATGGGTACATCAGGAAGCTGTAGTAACCAACATCTCCAAGTGAGCAACAGAAGCATATTTAAGCTGTCCCAACTACTGGTTTCTGCATTTACATTTTAAAGGCTGGTTCCTTTCCTCATCTCCTGTGACTCATATATTGAAAGTTGTCTAAACAATGCAAGTAGCTTCCGGAGTTTTCCCCACACTATATGACTTCTGAGTTGCTTCCAGCTTCAGCAGAGCCTCTTTGCAGACTGAAGCTTTCCAGGTTCAGCCTCGGTAAAAGTTACCTTCCAGCTCAAGAGTGGAGAGCCCAAAAAGAGACCGATGGCAGAGGGGTTGCTGTGAACCTAAACACGGACTCAGGTCTGGTTTGTTTTGTTCCATGTAAATAATCTTTGTCAGGAAAGCCAGTCTAGTAAAGCCAGGGCTGCACAGCTGACTATGGAGAAAGTGGTCTCTGACTGTAAAATAAATAAGTGCACAAGAAGATGTGAACCCGTGGTGGCTGCAAAGATGTGAGTGTATAAAAAACATTTATATTATTTCTGCACATGCTAATGGAAAGATTACTTCTAAAATGTACCCGATTCTCACATCCAGCATTTTTACGGTGCTAAAAATTTGGAGAGAGTTCAGAAAGATCACAAAGTATCCAAGGCCAAAAATAGGTCTAATGAAAAGACTTCAGCCTAGCTCACTTATCCAAGAGGAGGCTGGGAGCTTCATCTTGAGCTGGAAGTGTTTACATAACAGAAGTCTTAAAAGAGAACATTAGTCGTCTTTCTAAGAAAAAAAAAAAATAATTAAAAAGCTCTAATCACAACACACTGTGCTTAGAAATGCTCATTTTATCCCATGGAAAGAGAATTTCCTTCACTGAGAGAGACCCTTGGTGGAATTCCGTTCTGTTAAATCCATGATAGGGGTCACAGAATCACAGAATAATTGTGCTTGGAAAGGACCTCCTAGATCACCCAGTCCAACCATGCCATAAGTCATAAGCCTGCTGATTTTAACAGGAGTTTTCATGGATCATCGGGATACAAATCATCATGGATAGCCTTGAGGATACACGAGACAGGGGGCCAGAGAAGTTCTCTCCACAGGTATTCCAGCAGAAGGTGTCATTAAACCTTGTGGAGCGATGATGAAATGCTCTGCTTCAGTCTTGCAGCTCCCAAGCCAGTTGAGTTCTTTCATCTTCAGTTTATTCGGAAGGTATTTGTCCATCGCACCTCTGGCACCCTCTGCCTCCAGGCTGGCTGTCTAATGCTGCTCTGCTGTGGTATTAACCAGGTGGCATCTCACTGTTTCAAGAGCCTCTTGATGTCCCCAGGACTGCGAGTACCTAACCGGGGTGCTTGTTCTATGCTATTCCTGGCAATCCTTCTTCAAACTGGCCATTTACAGGAGGGTTCCAGCTCCACAAGCTCCAGGAAATGTGAAAAATGCAGGAAGTTGTGCTGTACAGGTACAGAAACTGTAACATTCTTGGAAGGGGCTTCTCCTACACGGTGCTGTACTTCGAAAGAGCATTGCAGTTCCAGCTGGGGCAACAACAAAATGACCAGAGCCCAGGCTATCTGACCTTGTTGTGAAGACTGGCAGTGATTGTGTCCAGTTCCAGCCACCACAAAGGCAGTGAGCACAGCACTGGCTTCAATACAGCCTCCCTATCAGCTCATCTCTTTTTTTTTTTTCCTTTTCACACTTGCTGTATTCTACAACACAGTACTGAGCTTTGGTTACTCATGATACTCAGCTGAATAGTAGCAACCCTTCGCGGTACATTTCATCGTGTTGTTTATCACAACCCCAGCAAAACTGGTTTGTAATGTCCCGGGATAAACCTGTATCCATCTTATACACTCAATTTAGCTGTTGTTGATCACGCAGATTAGAGAACTAGCATTGATAACTCCCTAAATGCTCAAAATATATAGCAAAGAAAATAATTAATGATGTGTATTGAATGGGGTTTTTTTCCCAGTGTCCCTTCAGCCACGCAGGCGAGCAGGAGGCATCCTCACCAAGAGCAAGTGCGAGCACCTCTCGTGTGGTACCACCTCACCCCTTTCCATTTTAACTCCCCTGAAGCAGGGATCCAAGAGAAGCCTGCAGAATTCTCTCACATGGTGTGTAGTGAGAGGAACGATTGCTTCATTGAGCTAACGCCTGTTTGTCCTCTAGAACCTGAGTAAATTGGCAATACCGACTGCAGGACGCGAGGAGCATGACACGCTGGGAGAACATCTGCTGTCCCAACTGTGACCTGGAAGGGAACGTGACCGTGAGTATTTGGGTTCAGTGTGAGAAAAACACTGTCTGTTGTACACTTCAGGGGACTACAGGAGTTCGTGTCATCGCTTTGTGCAGCTTCACGCATTCCTTTTTCTCTGGAAAGCCAGATGCTGCTAGGCTGGGACCTGGCCACGTTGCTTCTAGGGAGTGACTTGGTTCTTATTGCAATAAGGCAAGGAATGGCTGGAGACACAAACACAACAGGGGGGTGGGAAGAAAACCACTTTAAATATTTTCCCAAATTAAGGCACGCTGAGAAAAAGTCAGTGATTATCTGGAAGCTCACCACGCTTTCAGGTACCGTGCAGGGAATTACATTTATATTGAGTGTATATACATTTATATTTGCATAAATGAGTTGGGAGGGAGTATCCTGGAGAGTTACCCATCTGGCAAAAGCCATTAAATCCAGTTCAGCCATTATGCAACCAGCTTCACTGTAAGAAGCAGCTCAGGTGGTTTGGCAAAAGGAAGGAGAAGCTGAATATGCCTTTGGGTTTGTAAAACCCTCAAACAAGGGTATAAAATGGTACCTGGTGGTGTCTGATAAATCGACAGCATCCAATAAAGAAGCTTTTCCTACTAATGTACATACCCTGAGATGCTTCTTGGTTTTAAATACAGGAAATCCATAGAATCATTGAACTGTTTAATTTGGAAAAGACCCTTCAAATCATTGAGTCCAATGTGGGGGTGACAAAACATGTATAAAACTTCAGACAGTACTTTAGAGCCCTGAGAGCTGCACTGAAGCGTTGATGAAAGTGGTATGCTAGGTATGTATTACTACATAAAGATGTTTATGTTCTGGAGCCTTTTTGTTTTCTTAACCTTTGAAGTTCAACAGTTCGGGTGGCAAAAACTCGGTCGCCACAAGCCAGTGGCTGATGGGGAGGTGTGAGATGTGTTTGGAGAACGACTCGAGCCAAAGAGTGGACCAACAAAAACTACATCCTCGGTTAAAAAAAAAACCACTGGGCAGTCACAGTGAGGTGCTATTTTAAAGAGTGTTCAGTGATTCAAAACCATATAGGAAATAACTTTTGAGAAGCGTGTTCTGGTAGCTAAATTGCTAATGTCCACTCAACACTGATTAAAATCCAATAAAATGCCCTTCCCTGGCAGGCATCTGAAGCTCCACGAGAAAACAGGAGCAGGAGGGACTGACACGACCATCCTGTGAAGATGCAGCCTGTCCTCCATACCCTCTCCTTACTGGTGCTTACTGTAAGTTATCACAAGCAATTACAATTCACTGCCTAAAAAATCAATATGCTAAGTCTGGATTTTCACATCTTTGTGTGATTTTACAATAACATGCTTCTAGCTGGAGGTAGATGAACCTATCAAAACTGAACTGTCAAATAAGTGTTGCCTTGATCTACTAACGTCATTGAATTCTCTGATGTAATAATTTTCCAGAGCTCCAAAATGGAAGAAATTAATAACAGTTGAGGAGCCTACAGATTTCCTATTCTTTAAAGATCTGACAAGGAAAAGAACAGGATGCAGGTCTTAGAACTTCCCAGCCCTTCACAATTCCTGCGTTTTTCTGAATGCTTGACTTTGTCTTTCTGATGTTCCCATGAACTGAGCAGCAGGGATAAAAATATGGGCAGTACGTTGAGGTTCCCAGCAAGCAAAATGCAGCTTACAGCTATGAAAACTGGTTTTTCTTGCCTACTCCATTCTTATTTTAATACATTTTCAAATCTCCTCCTTAGGTAGCTTGCTACTGGTGCTTCAGAAAGAAAAAAAAACACCCCAATAAAACACCAAAATAAGACATTTAGCAGGAAACAGTCTATTTATGAGGCATTTTAGACATTTTTCCATTGTTTATGGTATCCACAGACGAGTTTAAAAATGTCATTTCCTCCCCTAACAACCTTAATTTTGCTCTTTGATTTGATAATCCCTAAGTAGCAGTGCGAGTGTTTACACACCATTTTGCAGGCTTCAAACTAGGGGGATTAATTCTCTTATTATTCAAAAAAGCTATGGACACAGAAGGAAATGGGAATTCAGTTGCTTCCTGTGAATGAGGTCCCAACACTCTCTCCTTATGGATCAGGATTAGCTCCTAGTCCCTGCAAAATGAAGGTATCTTCCAGTCCTGTGCTACCTACGGACAGCAGGACAACCAGGGAGTGGGCTTGCACTTTGATATTCTTCCCTGTTCCTCCTGTGACTGCAAGATCAAAGACTTAACACTCCAAAGAAACTGTGACTGGCCCTCTTCTTCAGCTGAGGACTTGATGGGGTAGACACAGCACTGGCCCCAGCCTCTGGCCTCTGCAGACTGTACCTTTTTCCCACTAGTCCCAGCCTTCTGGGCCTTCAGAGAACTTTTTGTTGACTCAAAAGAAAGTAATACTGAGTCAGCAGTGGGTGTTATCCCCCTGAGATGGTCCAGCTTCTGGTGACCTACTACTCAAATGGAGGCAAAGACATCCTGGAGGAATTAAGTCTTAATAGATGTGACAGACCACGGAGGATGAGAAGCTTGATTTGGTTTGCCCAAGAGCACTTAGTGGGCATAGTGCTGTCTAGTGGATAGGTGTTAGATGCTTGTATAGTCAGGAAGGGGTGAGGATAGAGTGTTCAGGTGCTCCACCAAGGAACAGGAAAAAGTCAGCCTTGCAGTGGTGGTGCTCGTAGGAAGGTCAAACCACTTCTGCTAACACAAAATTAATATTCCTGATTTTACTGTAAAGACAGAAGACTGGTGGCATTGTCAGGCATGTAGTGTTTTCAACCTTGACTCGTCCACTGCTTGTAATTTTGCAAAGCTGACTCTTTTTTTTTTTTCCTCCCACTGAAACCTCATGTGGTTCCTGTCTCATTATCCTTACGGCTGCGGAGTTTTTTAGGTTCATTTTCAGCTCAGAGCCATGTGGATCAAACAAAACTGTTCGGGAATACCACACAGTGTGGTTTCTGTCAAAGCCACTGTGTGTATTTCAGGGTGACCTGCTGTTCTTTCTGAATGGTGGATCAAGGGTTTGACGTTTGATGCAGGAATGGTCTTGATGTCAACAATGAGCTTTTAGCATTCTTGCAAACATCTACCTAAAGCTGGCCAAGTTACAAACCTCTGAAAGTTGTGGTTCATCCGTGCTCTGTAGCTTTGCAGAGACTTTGTGGAGCTTAATTTTCAGATTCTGTTCATTTCAAGTAATTCTTTATTTTTTTTTTTCTTCTTGGCAACAGATTTTCTCTGAATTGGTTCTTTTGTCTATTTAGTCTTTGGTGGCAGGGGGCCTCCAAGTACAAAGAATGTCTCTTCTGTCCTCTGAACTGGACGTCATCTGACCATCACCAGAGACACGGGCAATGCAGAGGAGAACATAGTGAGCTGAGGGGTACCAAGACTAGAGATGGGGTGTGCTGATGGATGGCCAAGAACAGGGTATGTAGCTCTGTAGGTCAAACTCCTTGTAGCTCCTCACCGTTCACCGTATGCTCCAAGTCATGCGATGGGGAAGCAGCTCTGCCTCAACTCAGTTCCACATGGAAACAGAGACAAATTGCTGAGGAGCTTTATGGGGAGGAGTAAGCAGTTGGGGGTCATCAGTGAATCTTTAGATGCTGAAATGACATGCTAGTGTTGCCATTCTCCAGCTGGCCATCCAGGTTTACCTCTTCTGGCCTAACAACAAATCCAATTGCAGCTTGCTCGTCAAGACAAACTTTTTATTTAGCAGGAGAAACATGAGCTCTGCTCAGCCAGAATCCTTCACCTAGTCTTCTCAATCGACTGTCAAACAGAGAACCATAGAATGGTTTGGGTTGGAAGGGACCTTTCAAGGTCATCTAGTTCCACCCCCCTGCACTGAGCAGGGACATCTGCAGCTAGAGCAGGGTGCTCAGAGCCCCGGCCAACCTCACCTGCAATGGTTCCTTGAATGCCCCCTCCCTTAGAAGGTTGATCTGACCTTGGATGATTGAGAATCATGTAGTTCCTGTGTTGAGGTTTCCTTCTTGAAGCGGTTCAAGTGGATTCAAG
The DNA here is from genome assembly GCA_024336885.1 of Actenoides hombroni. Taxonomy (NCBI): domain Eukaryota; kingdom Metazoa; phylum Chordata; class Aves; order Coraciiformes; family Alcedinidae; genus Actenoides; species Actenoides hombroni. Next base: position 6,080,718 of record WUAM01000299.1, read on the forward strand.
TCCACTGGGACTTTTGGCCATGTTTTTTTTAAATAACCCTTTTCGCTGCTTGATGAAGCTTGTCAGCTAATAACCCAGTATCCCTTTTGACTGCTTTCTACATGTTTTCTCCATCTAATCTGTCTAGTTTGGGTTGTTATGGCTAGAAACAGCTAAAATCTGGCTAGCGATCTATAGCAACCAAACTGCAGAGCAATAGGAAATCATTAATTCCCTCTTTGATGTATGACCGTAGACAAATGCTACCTACACTACATCTCCAAGTTACACTGTGAGTTTTCTGCAAGTCATAAAGCACGAGTCCAAGGGCTGAGCAAGACCTTAGGCTAAAAGCGCACAGCGTACAAAGCATTACAGGCTTTTACAGGGGAAAGAAAGATCTGAAAGAAGATGGAGTTTCTTAGAGATTGTGCTTTTTTTGGTCTGTTCTTGAAAAGTTCATAAAAACTGTGCTTAAAGAATATTCAGCTTACAAAAGTGAGCTCTTAAAACGAGGGAGACGCTTGAATTCGGGTTGCTCTCACTAGCCACCTTGTGTGAAGAAAAGGGGTTTTACAGGTGGTAAAACAACAACACTGTTTATTGGTAATAAAATAATGGTCATGGCAAGACTCACGGGCCAACTGTGCTATGAAAAAAGAGGTTGTGACCATAAATGATAGTTAAGAACTAACTGAGAAGAAAATTTCAGCCCCATTGGCACCGGGTAGAAGAAGTGATCCAACTTTCTGCTGAAATCAATCTTGGGAATTCTGCTGGAAGGCCGGAAAGGTTATTTGTTAAACAGCTTCATTGTGGTCACACGGGTCAACACCCTTCATGGTGGGATACCCATGGCCACCCCCAACACAGGCACTGGGATGGCATTTTATCAGGCTTGGGAGATAGTTCTACTGGGAATGTTTTACAGTTAGTGTAAACAGCCCTAGCTCCCAGGATCTGCGTAGCTATGCAAGTCGGTGAAGAGCAGGACTCAAGACATTCTCCAAACGGATCTGGGTAAACAAGCCCTGCTCTTTACAGAGAGAACTTTGTCAGCGTCTCGGAAACCTAAATATTGCTGGAATTTTTTGGTGGCAGAGCATTCCTCAGCGGACCCTGTAGTGCAAGGAGGAAGGAGGCAGTGAGCCCGAGACTACTCTCAGTGAATTTAGTGTCTCTATGCTACAGATGTGACACCACACAGAAATAAATGTCACCAATTCCTCTGGCACGTTTTCACCCACACAGTGCACTGGTAGAGAATGGGAGCGCTGGAAGGGAAGGAGTGCTGAGGAATGTCTCATCTCCAAGAAACCCACTGCATGTTTGAAGGCAAATGGGCCCATCCGTGCGTGTCCCGTTCCCAGTGCCCTCACCAGTGGGCTTTACAGAGGCTGATGTGTTTGAATCCACAGTAGGAAGATGAAAAGCTGCACAGTCCTTTCATGTTTTATGTTTGGTTTAGCATATTTCTTCCCAACATTACAGGATTAAGGACAGAAAATGAAGATACATCCCAGAAAAGAGGTAAAATAATGAGCTTTCATGAGTCTTTCATTTCTCCTGGGTCTGCAGAAACCTGTAAGAAGCGGATTAACTCTCATGAACAGGTTCAGGGAAACTTTTTTAGTTACCTCCCCATAGCTGCTGTACAGAATTATTTAGGGGAATTTGCAAAAGAGCCACTAAGAAAGTCAAACTTTCAACCACTTTATGAAACACCTTGGGCTTTCATGGCTAGCAGGTCTCCTTTTCAGTTCTGTTTACAAGGCCACAGTAAATTTTCTGCTTCCATAAAATCACAATGGATATGAATATTTAGCAACTCGTACAATTTTCTGATTTGTTCTGTGATTTTGCTGATAGTGGGTACCTCAGACATTTACCAAACATCCTCATTCTCTGCACACCTACCCTTGATTGGAGGAGAACTTCTCTAAGTGGCATGGCTTTAAATCCTATTTTAATACAGAAGTGCGTTTCTTACGCTTTCCTAACATCAGTCCTAAGCTGCATTTGTTGCACTGCACGTGGAAAGAGATCGTTCCATCCTCAACCTTGCTTCCCCATCTGCAGTTCCTGCCACCCCCATTAAACTAAAATGAGGGATGCTTGAACTCTGCACAGCTTTTCTCTCTGGTTTTAGACATGCCCGTAGGTCACTGCCCGGAGAGATCAAGCTTTGTCATCACCGTCCTTGATGCTGAGAATGAAGCAGAGCCCAGCTGGTAAGAACAGAACTGAAATCCCACCTTGCACAGCACACGATTGTTGCACTTTGGGCACTAGGATCAACTTAAGTGAAAATATTTAATCCAACTTGGTAAAATAAAGCTTTCAACCAAGACAGAAGACCAAGTAAGCCTAAAGCTTGGCTTTTATCTTCATAAAAAGAAACAGTTTAGCGCAGTTTTTTTCTGCGTCCCCCCCCAATGCACTACTGCTGACTGCAGTGTGATTTCTTATCACATCCACCTGTAAAAGCATCTGATTTTTGTCACCCAGCCTTTCTGAGTTTTGACTCGTTGGTGAATCTGCTGACTCGCTGCTTTCTTGTAAGTGGTGTTGGTTATTTGGTGGCCAGGGAGCGGATGTCTGCTGTGATTACTGTTGTTATGATTGCGGCCACTGAGAAAGGCCGTGGGGCCAGAGGGAAGCCCCTGGCAGGGCAGGAAACTGCTGGACACAGCTTCTTACCTTGTCCAAACCGGCCGGATTGTGACAAGTCACATTTCATAAGTCACTTTGAGCGGCTTCTCTGGTGGTTGGTAACTCTGTCAGGCAAAGGCTTTGCTGTCCTTCACTATTTAATGTAAACTGACATGTATGTACTGGTAAGTTTGGGTGTGCAGCAGTTTTCATGTGGGGAATCCTCAAGCTATCTATTTACTTTTATTAGCAAATGTGGGTTGTTTTTCTCCCTGGGGGTTACATTTATCAACCTCTTTTACTAATTGACACCCAGCGAGCAACTGCTACCACAGTCTGGAACTACTGAGCAGTTTTCCTGAGCATATGCACTCAAATTTTATCTGTGAACAAATGCTGATGCTAAATCAGTATGGGAGCAGTGAAAATTAAAGTGCTTGCTGCCCCACAACGCTTACTAAAAACATTCTGGCTCTCCTAAACCCCACATGTGTCAAATATCTTAGTGCATAAGTGTGCTAGTGTTTGGTTTGGGCTGCTGTAGGACTGTGCTCTTCGTTTCTTACTCCAAACTGCTTGTGGGCACGCACCACATTGTTGCAATTGTTTCATTATTTTTTTTTTATTTATTTATCAAAAGCAAAGAAAACACTGCTTTTCTTTTTCCTTTTTCCTCTAAAAGAGGGCTATTCAAAGAGCGAGACTGGCGGCCTCAGGAGCTCAGGGCTCCTGAAAGCTGACAGAATTTCCTGTGAGAGCTGCTTTTATAAAGGCTGTTTCCTCAAAGGGCTTTACGTTGCTTTTCCTTTTTTGCATTTCTTCTCTTTGATCATGCCCTCTCCCCATTTGTTCTCATTCATTTAACCTGACCTGTGTACTTAAAAAAATTATTAAAGTAATAACATGAAAATTTTTAGAGCTAACTTCATATATCTGTAAGTTCTCCCCTGACCACCTCTTTATTAAATAGAAAGCAAATTCTTCTGAGACTTGATACCCCTGTGATTAGCACAGCTTGGGGCAGTGAGGCCTTGAAGACTTGCACCTGCTTTTGAAGCAGCAGCCACGTCATTTTCTACACGGTTGTTCCAGTGATGCCCATGCTCTCTAAGCCCAGCACAAACCAGTCACAAACCTTATCCACAAATATTATTCTTATTTTACCAGTGGTTAACTGAGCGTTTCATCGTTGTGCCCATCCTATCTATCACACAGTCCTTCCTTCCTTTCAGGCCACTCCTGCCACGCAGAATGACTCACTCTGTTTCGTGGGAGTTTCCAGTCATAAGAATTTATGGACCAAGGTATTTTTACTATTCTTCACCCCTGTTAAGCATTGCAAAGTTAAAGCTCTAAGCTACCTGGGTTCTGTGCTTTTAAGACAGGGTTATTTTGTATGAGGATGCTTTTCTCTGTGCTGAAAAGGAAATGAGTTTGTGGGGAACGTGCTGCAATGCTTCGATTGAATATTTCATCAGGTAAGATGTTAAAAAGAAAGCAAAGGTCATGTATTTTAGAGGGATGTGGGGTTTAGTTCTGGTTTTAGTTAGATGAACGCAGGTTTACCAAATGAAATATGACTGCATCACTCAGTCTCAGTCCTTTAAACATGTATGCCAAAGATGAAATGGCAGTTACAAGTATGAAGTGGAACTGATGGCAAATACCAGCAGATATCTCTTTCTCAGGATTTATTAAATCAGTAACCTGGAAATGACAGAAGGGCTCCACATAAAACGTTGAAGACGGTCCTACACACACACTTTAAAATGCTGGAAAATGGCTAGTTAAAAAAAATAAATCAAGCAAACTATTGTTTTTCAGTACTATGCCTGAGTATCTTTAAGCTATTTTGCATTAAGCTGAATTTTTCCATTATTCATGGGAATCTCCCACACGTGGGCAGAGGATCCCGTCCCTCCGCTGAGTGGGATTTGTGGCAATACTCTCTGACCCTGCTCAGTGTCCTTGCCGTCCCTTCTCTCACCTCTATCCTAAGGCTCCTGCTTTCTTGCTCCTTTTTGCCTGCCCTGCCGTGTCCTCTCCACAGCAGGCATAAGCTAGGCTGTCACTGAACAGAAGCAGCCCCGTCGGCACGCCGTTTCCAGAGGTTCTGCCTTGATGGCCTCAGCTCAGCATCGCTTTCACAGCAGCCAGCTTGTTTGCAGAAACTGAGGAAAAAGGGGGGGAAGCAGCGGAACTCAAACTTTCCACTGGAGATGGTAATTCCAGCCTGAACAATAGCGACGCAGAGATGGCCGTACCGCACCCCCGTCCTTTCTGCTGGTGGCTGGGGGACTCTCGGCACCGATCACAGCCAAGTTCATACTCTGTTGGGGAGGCAAAAAGAGGAATCACTGTACCGGTCTGCACCAACAAATATCATAATCAAATCTACCAGCAGCAGGAAAAGTTCCAGGCTTGCTTACAAGTACGTGCTGTGTGGGTACTGTGGGTAGCTTTGACATAGGCTCTTAACGCGAGAAGCCAAGGGTCAGCTTCTATAGGATATGTGTGTTTAAAACAAGAAAGTGCATCTTTTCCCAAGAACAGACTATGCTTTTTCTGTTCTTTTGGCCAGAGAGTGCGTTTCAGGTTTTCTCAGAATATAACCGAGTTTACAAAGCTTTCCCTTGACTCTTGTATCAGTTTCTATCTCCAGCAGCAGTTTCCTGTTTCCTGAGCAGGCTTCTGGAGGCACTTTCTCCCATAAAAGCAGTTTTGGCTTTGCACGGTTCCTGGATTTTACACAACGGATCTTCATGCGGTTACTCGACCTGCAGAGGTACAGGGTGATCTTATGGCGATCGCTAAAAATCATAACCCAGTCTTTGGCCGTATCTGGCAGAGCTGATGCCTCTAAAGCAGTGCAGAGATCTGGAAATAGCTGGAAGTTTGTTAAAAAATCAAAGCAGCTGAGGCGGCAACAGAGGGCCACTCAGACCCGCTCTTAGACCCCCCTCAAACCCACTCTTAGGCCCGCAGCCCTGGACAGAACAAACCCAGCTGGCTTCAGAACAGTCTGGCTCGCAAAGCACAGTCAGTTTTCTCCCATTTTTTGAGAAACTTTATTACCCCCCCCCCTTCTATGAAAAGCCTCTGACAGAAAGAAACGGGCGGCTTCTGTTGGGCTGTGACGGTGCAGAGGCGGCGAGTGGGCCCAGCGCCACGGGGGCGGGGGACGGACATTCCCGCCTGCCACAGGCACCGCCAAGGAGGCTGTGAGGCAGCCTCCCCCGCTGTGTCCCCCGCTCGCAGGGAAGGGTCGCGCACCCCGTGGGACCCCCGGCAGCCGAGCCCCCGCTGCGGTGCGAGAGGCAGCGGCACAGGCAGGCGGAGAGAGGGGAAACGGGCACTTCTCGTCCGGGCGGGCCCCACAGCCGCTATCGCCCCTTTAAGCTCCCGCATTCCGGGAAGCAGCAGGGGGAGGCTCCGGCCCTTCTCAGGCCCGCTCAGCCGGTGGGACTCCGCTCCCGGCCTGCCCCGCGTCGGCGGCTCCGCCCCGCCCAGCCCCGCCTCGCCTCTGCTCGCCCGGGCCGGGCCCGGCCCATCCCATCCCATCTCATCCCGCGGCCAGGCGCGGAGCGGCGGCGGTAGGCAGCGAGCGAGCGGGCGGGCGGGCGAGCGAGCGCGGCAGGCAGCGAGCCCCTCGGCCGGCCCCGC
>WUAM01000299.1:6094833-6105554 GCA_024336885.1 Actenoides hombroni
ATTATTGGATTATTATTTTTTTTTTAATTATTATTATTATTATTTATTTTTTTATCCCTTTGGTAGGTAAGCCAGTACCATCTTGTACATAGGAGGCAGACTTCCAGATAGCTTGAGGGCTTGCTTGTATGGCTGGTTTGGGGGGGTGGTTGTTTTCGTGGGGGAAGGGGAAGGTGTTTAAGTCATTTTTAGAGATGATATATGGAGATCTTGCAAAGACACAGGGGTTTTTGGGTCCTCGGGTCAGCTTTCTGTACTGTTCCCATCCCCGTTGCAGGCTTCGGTGTGCTCAGAGAACTGCGCTGACTTGGCTTTGTAGTGGGTCCTGTGTTTTGCAGGAGGACAAGGGAGCTGATTCATCCTCAGAGGCTTCCCCTGGGAAGACCAGGGTGCAGAATCGTTGGGTGGCTTCAGGAGTGGCAGCTGGCCCCTACCAATGGCCTGAACTGGAAAGGAGGAAGACTTGGCCCTTGCATTGCTCTTAACCCTTTGAAACCCTTTCATCTTGTGAGCTGTTTGTCAAGGTCTGCAGCAGAAAAGTCCTCACTCCCACCTCAGTGAGCTGCTGCTTGTGCAACGTGTTGCACTTGAGCTGGTTTGGGTTTCTTTTGTGGGGTGAAAATATTGAGGCTCCTGAACAGATTTGAGTAGGGTTTTTTTTGTGTTTTCTTTCCCTTCACCGTCTTATTTTGTTCCAAGAAAGTGAATCTTTCTAAGTGTCTTTGAAGTAAAAGTTACTGTGTCTCAGAGTCTTTCAGCAAATGGTTGCGTTGAACCTCTTCAAGAGAGATAAATGGGCTGGTTTTTTGGTACTTTCTTACACTTTACTGACAAGGTTGTAGAGTATAAGCTACATGCTCTGAAAGGTGCAGTTTGTGTCGGGAGTATCTCTTACTGAGATCAGGGGAATGAAAAATCAGCCCCTTCTGGAAAACCTACCATCAGATGTTGCTTAATATCCCAGTGGTAAGCGGGACTGCTTGACCAAGTGAAAAAGAAAATGTTCTCACCCCTAGGACTTCTGTGGTCCAGTTCTGATGATGGTGATTATTTATAGTCCTTTCATCTACAGTCCTTTACATGCTCCCATCCGGTGGGATTTTGCAGTGGGATTTTCTTCCCGGCAGTTTGTGGGGCTGATCCCTGGGGAACAGCCATGGAGAGGCTGCCCTTGCCTTCCAGCTTCTGAAAAAAAAGAAACCAAAGTGATTTATTGGTGAGGATCTGGCATGTTCCCCTCTGCCCTGCCTGCTGGCTGCGGCTGGGGGGGGTGCAGGAGTTGGCCCAGCAACTACTTTTATTTTGTGACATCAGCTGATGCTTTCCTTCCAGCTGCTGCTTTCTCTGCTTCATGGCTCTCGTGGGTCCTGATCCTGGCTGGAGCAATGCAGGACAAATGGTTTGATGGACTAGTTCAGAAGCTGATGCTTAAGGCCGTGGTCGTTCTAAGCTTGCAGACCTGTTTGCTTTACTCGTGTTGTCTGGCCTCTCTCCCTTCTCCTTTCTGAAGCTCCTTGCAGCCTGCCTGGGCTTCACCTTCATCCCGCTCACGTTTCCCTGGTACTGAGCTGTTCCTGGGCTGGGCTCTTTGGGAAGGTTCCTCCCTCCCAGCACGGGCTTGTTCAGCTGAGATCTCCCTGCAGTCCTGGTCCCAGCAGCAGCCCCTTGACCTGTGTAGGTGGGTAGCATCACCTCTGCCCTCCTGTGCCAGCTGCAGACAAGAGGCTGGCGGTTTTCGCTTTGGTCGGGCTCTGGTGATGCTCAGACGAGAAGTACAAGTCAAATTCAACACTGTTAAATGCTTAGTATTACTCTGTAGTTTCCCCTCTTGCACACATGAGGACTTGGGGTGAGAGGAAGCCCTCTCAGCAAAGGACAGTTACAAGTTTTCCTGAGTTTCAAGTGTTTTTTTGGTTATACAAACTAATGTTTTTCACTGCTGATTCCCAGCAGGGTTATGAAGAAAATATCCAAAGCGTGGAGTGAAGAGATGTGATGGCTGCTGCCAGGGTGAACCATGAACCCTAAATAAAGCAGGGTCATTCCACTGTCATGCGGTGTCTGTTTAATGAAATCTAGTTTTCTCCCTCCCGTCCTTCCTCCCTCTGCTGGGATTGCTGGTGGAGCTGGGAGGGGTGCTGGGATGGCTCTTCTGTCCCCTCCATCCGTGCTCTGCAGGCATGAGTTAACTGATTAAATTGCTGGCATTACACGAGTCACCGCTCTTCTGCTTTCTAAGCAGAGTGACTCTGCATCCCTCCCTCCCTCCCTCCCTCCCTCCCATGCTCCCCAGTTGCAGCGGGGCCATCCCTGGTGCCTCCACCATCAGAGCAGCTAAGCTTGAATTCCTTATGGAATTATTTTGGGGAGTAAGGGCCCAGGGGTGAGCTTTTCCCAGGGGTGAGCTTTTCCCAGAGCTTCGTAGCACTTTGAGGAAAGAAGGGCCTTTTTTACTTATAACTATTACAAGAAAGTGCATTTAGTGCTGTTTCTTCTTGGCGGTTTGTTTGAAAAGGTTGTCAGTAGGTAGTTGTGGTGCCAGAGTCTTTTGGTTAGGAAGGGAAGCTTGCACGTTCTGTGAAGGATTGGTACTTCAAATCCGGGTACATCAAATCCTGGTACATGCTTCTAGGTAACGATTCACTGACCGACAGGACTATGGCTCTGAAACCACCATTCCATTCTCTTCCAAATGACCTTAGTTATTTTTTTGTCAGCGGCCCAAAAAGGCAGGAATAAACAACGCCTTTTCCCTTTTCCAGAATTAAATTTCTTTAAGTTGGAGAGGCAAGGCTACTGTGTGAAGAAAAGGTTGCTAGAAGTCACCAGTGCAGGTGATGAGTGAGCAGGATGAGACCGCATCGCTCATCTATCCCTGGCAAGCTGGCGCTCACGGGGTTTTGATCAACTTAAGGTGCATTTTCTCTGCCACAGATTTCTTTGTAGCCTCATTTTTCTGTAGCTCCATTTCAGGTAAGATGTAGGAGCTGCGTTGGGAGAGACCTGTCATTATTTGGAAGATGCTGGAAAGGCTGTCAATCCTGAACTCGGGGCAGCCCAGCCTTGCAGCCCAGACTGGTTCGCTCCGTTCCCTGGCCGAGTGCCACCGGTCTTTCCTTGGGTACAGAGCCCACAGTATCATGAAAATTATCCCAGAGGCAGTCTTGAATAAGAGATTTAATTTGGTATCCTCTGATGTTTCAGTAATTTCTAGGAAGGGGCGTTTGCAGCTCTGAAAGTACACGGGCATCGCTGGGGAGCGACACCAGAAGATGCACAAAGTCGGGTTTATTGCCTTTCTGTGCTTTGGTTGTCTCCGAGTTCGAGCAGAACCGTGACAGTCACAATCCTGGAGCGTTCTGATGACAATTTGTGTTTTATTCCTAGTTCATGGCACTCGGATGTGGTGTCCAGAATTCCCTTGGAGCAGCTGTGGTGCAGCTGCAGCACCAGCCGCTCACTAGCACTGTGGCCGTCAGCAGAGGTTCCAGCTTTGGTTCCAGCCCTGGTAAAACTCCTGTTTGTGTCAGGGAATGAACTGGTGCACTTGAAGTAGTTGGCTCTGGTCTCTGTCATTTGTTATTTGCCAAATTAATGTTTAATGAAGCAAGAATTTGGATGCGCAGTTAGAACAACGCTGCGGGCTGGGCTGCTGACACTGATCTCTGCCTGGATGGTGGCAGCAGTTCCGACGTGGAAGAGGCTGCAGATGTTTATAGGGAAGCTCAATTCTTTCTGTTGCAAAACCTCCTCCAAAATACGTCTCCTCGTCAGTTTGTCTGCGTATTAACTGCCTTCTTCATCTCATCCATCCAGCCCGTTTTGCAGCTGCGGGGCCGTGGCACGTTCTTTTGTGAAATGCTTGGTAGAAAATTCACGTGCTGCTCTGGCAGGTGGGAGGGACCCTGTCTGCCAGCCTTTCTGTCCCCAAACCCAGCCTCTTTTTTTATTGCTCCCACCCTTTCAAAAGTCCACATGAATGTGAAAGCAGCGGGAGGGAAGGAAACGTGCTTTGCAAGGGTGATCCTGTGAGTGGGAGTGGGTGGTTACAGCAGGGAGCAGGGCCAGGCTGTGGGAAGAGAGAGGTGGTTCGGGAGTTTTCAGTCGTTAATCTGTGTCGTTAGCACTGCCTACCACAAAGTTTGAACTGGGCCTGGCTAAACCAGCCTGAGTCTTTGAAATCTGCAGCCCCGCTGGCTTTTGTCCTTCCCCCAGACACACGGATGCTCGGCCCAGGCGTCCCCGCGCGCTCGGCATCCCCGCTGCTTCCTCCGGGCCCATCGTGGAAAGCTGCTCAGCTTTTGGGAAACCACAAGAGACCTGCTGGAAGAAGCCTCAAGGAAAATGAGTTTGGTGTTGCCTTTGAGCCCGTGGAGGGTGTGAGAGCGTGGAGCGTTCTGGTCACGTCTCGGCTCTCTGGGCATAGTTAGCGCAACACGGGAACGTTTGCTTTAGCACCCCGCTCCGAGGAGTGACTCCTGTCCAGGCTTGCTTAAGAAAGCTGCTGGTAACAGTCCAAAATGCAAAGGGAGCCTGTGTTCCTGTTGCTGTACTGGGGTCTGCTTTCTTTCCAGTAGCTGCGCTTGCTGCTCAAAGGGAAGCTCATCTGAAAACGTACAGGTGAACTCTACCACTTTTGGAGGTTTTTCCTTTTCTGCTGATGTTTTAAAGCCAGCTTCCAGCACAGGTAACTCGGCAGAAAAGGTAAAGGGTTGCAAAAGGTTTTGGGTGGAAAACAGACACAGTGAAAGGTGTTTTATATGGAACAGTTACTAGTGAAATTCCAGGATGCTTGGCTAGCCTGGGAGAGAAACAGCAGTTCCTTCAGGTGGTACTCTGGGGTGCCTTGCCAGGTCTAAAATAAGGACAGCCTCACTGAGCTTTTTAGAAAAACAAATTAAAAAACCCCCAAACCCTCTGTGGTGGCTTTCTGACTGTCCTGCTTCTCAAGGTAGGTGCTGAGACCACTGCTTTATTCTTGCATCTGCCTGCTGAGGTTTGAAATGAGATGGGAAAGACGAGAGCCTCCAGGACACGGGATGATGGTTTCGCGTATTGTGGAGTGGATCCTCATACTCTGTCTGTCATAGAATTTGTGATTTATTAATTAAGTTTTAGTAGCAGAGACTTGGTTCTAGGTGTAAACAAGCATTTGTAGATAAAAGGCCACGTAGCTCCTAGCTCTGCTTGCTTTCCATCCTTGAGAAAGGTTTTGAAGGGGAGGGATCTTACTCTGTTGGACAAGATTATTGGTCATTCTGAACAGGCAATTAAAAAGGGATTAATAAATAATTGGTAAGCCAATAATTGGAGCATCTTCCATTTACTGTGCCTGAAGGACACATGCCACTTCGTTTCACTGGGAAATGTTGCCAAGGTAAAACAAGGAAATCATCATTAAACTTTTTCCTTTCAGTACTTAAGAAAGATGGGGACAGACTTTTCAGCAGAGCCTGTTGGGACAGGATGAGGGGTGATGGTTTGAAACTAAGAGGGAGATTTAGACTGCAGAGAAGGGAGAAATTTTTTTATGCTGAGGGTACCCCAAGAGGTGGTCACTGCCCCATCCCTGGAACCATCCCAGGTGAGGTTGGCTGGGGCTCTGAGCACCCTGCTCTAGTTGCAGATGGCCCTGCTCCCTGCAGGGGAGGGCTTGAACTAAATGGCTTTGAAAGGCCCCTCCCAACATAAACCATTCTGTGATTCTCCACAGTTTGGTATAACCCATAAGGCTGAGCTGCAAGAATCTCAGCCTTTCTTTCCTGGGCTTGACTACAGGACAGTAGTCAGGGGGTGCTCAAATGCTGGCCGAGTATCCCTGTATTGCTTTTTACCTTGGACATTGCTGCTTCCCTTCTTCCCTTTTCCACCAGCCCCAAGGCTTTCGTGGCATTTTACATGTGTGAATTGCAGAATAGTGGCTCAGGGGGGTGCTTAGCACTGGGGAGGCAAGGAAGGAAGGTCTGGCTTCCTGGGCTGTCAAGGAACAGTCTTCTCTGGGACCTGCCCTCCACGGCAGCTGGGGCCAAGGAATCCTGCAGCCCTTGGCTGGTTGTAGCAGCTTGCTTGCTGAAGTCCCAGGGGCTAATCTGATGGCAAGATAAGGTGTTGGTGGCCTTGGGGATACTGGGCTGTGCCTGGGGCCCCGGAAATGCTGGTTGGTGGGAAGGAGGCCCCCGGGTTGCACAGCCTGGGGATGGGAGACAGACTCACACCAGTTACAGCCAATTTTGAAAGCACCCGAAACCTCATTTTTTTGTTTTTGGAAGGGCTCTTGTGATAAGATGAGCTCAAAGTGAGGACTTTGGATGATGAGGAACTACTCCGAGCTTTGACAGCTCAGACTTTACAAAAGGAAGGAAACGAGCAATCTGAAATTTCCACTTTTATGCCTTGCACATGGATGCAGCTCGTTAGGTGAAGTTAGAAACCTGAGAACAAGATTGAGAGAGAAATTAGAGAGCATTTCTGGGGGAGGATTTTCTGAGAGAAGACGGTTTAGGTTAAACAGAATTCTTGTGGAGCTTTACTTCATGCAAAACCTCTTCATCTGGCAATTCAGCTGTCCTAGCTTGTTTCAGCTGACTTTGCATAAGCAGTAATAATGAGTTTTGGTTTTTAAAATTAATAACCCATTAAATAACTGTGCAAACTGATACTTACGCAGCTGCTTGACTGTCCTGGTTGCAGCTTCAAGGGCAACAGATTGATCTCTGGTGGAGAAATCATTTGATAACCAGTCCACTTGTTCTTTTTTTTAAAGCTTTACATCACAAAGAATTATTAAAAAAGAAAAAAAAATCAATGTGAAACTCATTTTCATTAATGATGCTGAAGATTGAGCTGATGCATCCCAATGCAATTAACTTTACAGGCTTACTCTTAGAATTAATAACACCATAATGACTTGCTCTTCTCTTTACTGGCTTGGGGTTCCTGTAGTGGAGGATGAGCTAAAGCCAGTGAAGGACTCTTGTGCCGCTGATATTTGTCACATATCTAAGAGTTAAACACACCCTGGAGGAGAGGAGGAGGCTGAAGTGTCTCAGCAGTTTGGGTTAATTAAGTAGAACAACTCCTGCAGAATGAGTCTCAGGTTGGCTGGGCTGATATTGCGTCAGCATTTCTTTTGTTAAAAGGCTTCCTAAGAGATGAAAAGGTGTGGTGTGTGCATCTGCTCGGAGGAGGTTTTCCTGCAAGTCATCTGCCACCTGTACGGAGCTGTAGAGCAGCAGTCAACCAGCCAGTGAAGGCTGATAAATTTTTGTAGAACAGAGGTATGTAAATGGTTATGCCTTCTCTTTAGAGGGGGGCAAAAAAAAAAGTGCTCTTTGATCCTGTAAGTGAACTGTATTCATTAGCCCTAAGGAGAGTGTTGGGGTTGTTTTTTTTTTTTCATGCAACTTTCACCTACTTGCTTAATCTGTGGGTGCCTGGAGGAATGGCAAACATGGAGTTTAACATACCCCAGGGCTTTTCTTACAGAGGTCTCCCTTTAGTACAGCATCCTGCCCACACCGAGATAACGATGAGCAAGCAAACCCCTAGAGCGGTGCATTTTTGCGTTGAGTACGCAGCCGATCCTGCCCAGCCCACTCTTGCTGGAGGGACCAACCCATCTGCCAGCCCGGAGCTGCCCCTGGTGTGCTGGGAAGAGGCACGGAGAGCACAGGCCGGGCGGGCAGCGCAGGTTGTGCAGGTGTTTGGGCAGAGCACGCCCCGAGGTCTTGTCTGGTTTTTTTTTAATCCCTCGGAGGGGTGGGTGATGCCTGACAACACGGTATGGGGACAGCCCTTCCGTCCCCTTCCGTCCCATCACCGAAAGCTCCTTTGATAAGTGCAGACACGGTTTTCTAGCGCAACCTCATCATTCCCCCTCCTATCTGGGGCAAAGGTGCTGAACAGTCAGCTTCCCCCTCCCCAGATAATGCTTGAAAGCTCTCCCAAGTGGGCTTGGTTTCAAAAGCAGCGTGAAGTCCCCGAAGTATGGAAGCCACAGAGTCCTGCTGGGGGTTTTGGAGCACTCAGCCCTTCCTTTCTGCTGGGAGAAAGGCTGAAAAAAAACCCCCGGGTCGTTTTATTTTTGGTGTTAAACGCATAGTTTCCTTCCAGCACAGCAAGGTTGTGACTGTTTTGGAGCAGGGTGTCTTCAGCCTGAACACAAGCTGAATCCTGCCAGCAAGGCAAGCAAAGGCTTGTTGGCTAAAGATAGTGTGCACATGTGCACCTAGGCCGGGGGGGGAGTTTAACGTGCCCTGCGAGCGCTCAGATTTACAGAGCGAGCCCAAGGATCCGAAAGAATATGAAAGGGATCAGACAGGTCTAATGAATAAGGAGCTGGTTAAGGTCAGCTTTATCCTTTCTAACACTCGTTCTCCCCAGCACCCATACCAGGTGCCACTGAACTCCGTCGCGCAAGGATATCTTGCGTTGACCTTTGCATCAGATTCATCTCCATCGTGTGCTGTCGGGTGGCAGGTTTGGGTGGCAGGTTTGGGTGGCAGGTTTGGGTGGCAGGTTTGGGTGGCAGGTTTGGGTGGCAGGTTTGGGTGGTTGGGTGGCAGTTTTCAGCACCTCTTCTGTCCCCGAGGCCGATACACGTCCGTAATTCACCGACCCCTCCAACGCGTTTGGGCTGCCTGAGGTTATAGCTTGTGCCCAGGTTCATTGTGCTGGCCCTGGAAAAAAAAGTGCTGTTGAACATTTAGTTATGCTTCCTTTAGATTTATTAAATATTTGTCCTTTCCATGGGTGGAAAAATGTTAAAAATAGAAGTGCTCAAGGCAGGGCTATTGTGTTGGTGTTGACAGGTTGGCTGGAAGCTGAATCACGCCCTGTATTTTAAGCAGCACTGCATTTTGGAGGGGGTTGCTCTTTGATGTCCTCTTGACCCCGTAGTGAGGACCTGCTTTTCTGAGCTAAGAAGAGACCATCTTTTGGATGAATGAGGGGTTTTGTGTGCTGCCATTCACTAGGTAGCGTGATTGCTGCAAATAAGAGACCGAGCTTTCTGTAGAATTGTTGTCTTTTGTACTTCAGAGGTGCCAGCTACAAAGCTAGTCGGTGAAAAAACCTGAAACAATATCAAATGGACTGTTTGCTTTTTGGTATGACTCTTTCTTCTACTGAAGATCTTTTTTTCCCTTGTCCCATTGCTGTCCAAGCGAGCCCAGGTAAAAGGAGATAAAGCACAAGTGATGCTACGGAGGAAATAATGACACTGTAGTGATCTCTGAGCAAATAACTGAGTTTCTGCACTGTAAACTAAATCATGTTTTTTCAGGACCCCTTAACTTTGCAGAGTTTACCCTGTACCAAAAGCAGCCTTTTCAGAAGAGAAGGCAAAGACCCGTGGGACATTTATTGGGCGGGACTCTGAATTGCAAAGCTGTGTCCCCAAATATAAACCTAAACCCCGAGCATCTCTGGCTGTCACGGTTGCGGAGACGAGCTTTCGAATGTGAACAGTGCATGAAATCACAGAGAGCAGTTTCCTGAACCTGCCATCTCCAGTTGCCTCCTTTATAGCAGCAGGCAGCTCTTGGTCCCTGCGTTTTGTCAGCCCGGAAACCCAACGGTGACCGCACCGTTTTGATTGCGGCGTTGCTGATTGTGGAAGCAGCTCTCTCGAGCCTTATCTCGCTCAAGCCTTATCTCGCTCGAGCCTGCATGAGCTTGCCAGGTATGACTCTGTATCCAGCTGTCTCTTGGGCAGCTGAGAAAGTCATCTGTAACCCGTGTGGGACTGCAGCTCTGCAGGGAACTGGGACATAGGACAGACGTAAGGGAAAGGCAGAGAGCTGTGGGGTTGGGGTTTTTTGGTGTTCAGTTTGTTTGGTTTAGTTTCCCTAAAATGGTGTGAATAAGGGAGGGATTTGCCAAAGTTCAGGTTTTTGCAATGTAGCAATTATTCCCTTTTTTTCATTTGCGCTTCACAGATCTTTTTTCTTTTTCCTTCCTCTCCTCCCGTGATCAGGATTCCCCCTTGATTTATTTAGTAGGATCATCTAATCTTCAAGACCCAGCCCGGCAGGGGAATGTGTATTTTGATAAGGAGCAATTAATGGTGCTCCCTCACCCAGGCTTGGCACGGTCCCCACATCAGATCATACGTCAGCAGGAGGATGTTCGTCTCCACGCAGCTCTGCAACTCGTGCAGCAGATGGTCATAGTAATAGAAAGAGGAAAAAAAACCAAACCCCAAAGCCCTCATAAAAATGAGGTGATTTTTCCCCTCCCTGACTTCACACGCCGCGCTGCTAAAAAGTGTCCAGAGTGAGTGCACCCATTTACTTTCCCCCTTCAGAAATTAATTGTGAACGTTGGTAAATGATTTCAGTATTTCTGGAGGTTTTTGGTTGAGGAACACCAGTAGGTTTCAACTCCCTTTAAAAACTAATGGAGATTAAGACTTTAATTTCTGTTTTGTGAGAAAATGCTGTTATGTTCTGAGGCTTTTTTGGAGTTCAGATGAGCGGAGTGCTTCTGTAAGCCTTCTTGTTTTTTGAAGTTTCTATTTATCCTGGTGGTTGTAACTTAGGAAATATTCACTGTCATAGGTCACAGTATTTCTGTGCTAAATTTGGGAATATAGCTGGCAGCTTGGTTTTTCCCTGGGAACCTTCTTGTCAGGTTAGTAGAGAAAGCTTTAGCTATTTAGCTCTTGGGGGAAAAGAGGTTCTTAGTTTCTTGAACTATTTATTAATACCTATATTTGTGTC
>WUAM01000299.1:6105654-6115718 GCA_024336885.1 Actenoides hombroni
AATTTCCTCTTTATTTCCCCCCCCCTTTCCCTCCTTTTTCCTTCCCTTTTCCCTTCCACTACATTTGTATTCTCCACTACCTTTTCCACTCAAAAAAAGACATCAAGACTCGAAGCAGTTGAGCTGTCACAGCTACTTGGTTTTCAGTGTCAGGTTTGTCTTGCCTCTCCTGCGTGAAGCTCCCTTTCCTCTTTGTGGTTTCTCCTTGTTTTCTGCCAACCCCCTGTATTTCAGAGCTGCATCCTGCTTGTGGCTTTGTACCAGCTTGGGAATCTCCACCCAGTTGTGCTTCACTTTTGGTGCATGATAGAGGCACAACTGCACGGGGGGTGGGACTGTAGGAAGCTACAAAAGGTCTGTGTGGGCTTCACCTGGCTGTTAGTGCCTGGACTTGAACAACTGTGCCAAACGATGTGGCTTCTCTTGCAAAAACAGTAGGGAAAGCCAAGCTGTTCTTCATGCCTTCCTCTTCTGTTTACTGGTGTCTTCCCCAGAATCGATTGCTGCTGACTAGAGGGAACGCTCAACACAAGGAAGAACGTGATCCACCAGGTCTGTAGATCATCTGCCCTTCAGACAGGGGCTGTGCTGCACGCCCAAGGGCCTGTGGTCAACCAGATTGGTGCTTCCAACCGGTGTGTGTCAGAGGTGGCACGGGGTCCAGGCACAGCAACCTGGGATGCTTGACCACAAGACCTTTTCAAGGGTACTTACGTGACGTTGGAAAGGGCAGGAATGGTACTGGACGAGCCGGAAACTTCAAGGCAGGTCCATGCTATGGGTGGAAAACCACCATCTCTGGCTTGGTGCCCAAGTCGCATCATGTTGGAAGTTCAGGTGCACTGCAGCACATTCCTTATGTGCTTTGCCTGTTCCTGGGCTTCTCAAGGTGTTCTCTTTTGGCAGCAGCTGTGACACCTGAACAGAACCCCCCCCAAACTCCCCAAACCGGGTTCACTTTCTTCATGAGGACATTGGAAGTGCCAGTCTGTGTTAGCTGAAATACCCTCTCCCAAGGTCCTCTCCCTAACAGCCTCGGTTGTCCTGCAGATGTCTGTCTGTCTTGCTGGTGGGTTACAGCACTCAGAGGTGATCAGGGCAGTGCTTAAAGCACTGCTCCCCAGCCTAGCTGGTCTCTGATACTCCCATTGACCTGTTGCTTTTCCAGAGGATTTCTTAAGCACACAAACATTAACCTTCTCTCCAAAAGCACAGCTAAACAATTGGTGAGAAAGCTCAGAAAAGGAACCTGGCTGATCCTTCTGTGTCTGGGGTCTGTGGCTTCCCTGTTTACTCAGCCTGGCTTTCAACTATTTGTCCTGCTCCTTATGATAAAGGAGCTTTTACACTGATCTGCAGGGTTCCTGCCTGTCCCTCTCCATGCCATTTTTTGATTTGTCTCTGGGTTTTGAAAATACATCAGTGTGGAGGTGTTAAGAGGGAAACCTCTCCTCCTCTGTCTCTGAGCATGCAAACAGAAAGCACTGCTAATTTTTTTTTCCCCCACCCTTTTTCTTCTCGCTGGACCAACAGCCCGTGAAAAATCCAAACCCAGTATTTATTTCCTTCCTTCTATTTTTGGTATTTATTTTGTGTTGCTGTTTGTATCCCAAGTGCAGCCCCCTGCCCCTGGAAAGCAGGGTTTGCAGGGGTAGGAACCGGCGGGTGCTGGTTGCCGGTGTGCTTTTCTGATGGAGGTTTGCTTCCTTGGAGGTGAATTAAATTGTCTCAAAACTGTGTGGGATTGCAAACCTGTGGTATTAATAAAGTAGCAATTGATAATTGAGACAATTCCACCTGCAGCTCTAACCTAAGAGGGAACAGAATATGAGCAAATAGGTTACGAACCCCTCTTCAAAGGTGTTTGTAAAACTAAATCTTCTGTCCTTACGCATTGGGAACTGACTTACAGACCCACTGCCTGTCCCTGCTCGGAGGAGGTTTAATGGCCTGACAGAGAAGTAGAGGATCAGACAGACAGATGTGTTGGTTGTGGTGTGGAGGCAGGAATCCAGCCCAGCGGGGTTCTTTGAATTTATCTGCCTTCAAGGCAACGGGGCTCGTGTGCTGCTTGCCAGAAGCACAGGCAGGGCCCCTGCATGGGGCCTGCGCTCGGAAGGTGCAGCTGTGCTGGTCCCCTTGAGAATGCACTGGTTTTCACTGTGCCTGAGGAACCAGGGATCTCACTGGGATTTGGGGGAAGCTGAGGTGGTGCTGATTCCTGGTCGGTCCGTTCACAGCTCTGTAGCGCCCGTCTCCTTTCTGCTGTCTCCGGGTCTGCCTGAAACCTGGAGATGTTCTTGTGTGTGTGGGGACCTGTGAGAGGAGAGAGAGGGGGGAAAAAAATAGATCTTTCCATTGCCATAGGATGCTCTGGGTTTGGGGTTTAGCTCCCAGCAGGAGCTGGGACAAGGGATGCCTTTAGACACGGAGAAAAGGAGGCTCGGGGGAGACCGCCTCACTCTTGACAACTCCCTGAAAGGCAGTTGGAGCCAAGTGGGGTTGGTCTCTTCTCCCAAGGAACAAGTGACAGGACAACAGGAAATGGCCTCAAGCTGTGCCGGGGGAGGTTTGGGTTGGACATGAGGAACAACCCCAGAAGGGTTGTGAAGGGCTGTCCCAGGCTGCCCAGGGCAGGGGTGGAGTCCCCATCCCCGGAGGGGTTTCAAAGCCATGGAGATGTGGTGCTGAGGGACATGGGTTAGTGGTGCCCTGGCAGTGCTGGGTTAACGATTGGATTCCATGATCTTAAAGGTCTCTTCCAACCAAAACAAATCTATGATTCTACGAGTGTCTAGTAACTCAACATCAAAATGGCCTTTGACCCTCTGCTACGCTTGGTCCACGTGGGCGAGGAGAGGTTAGTGATGTGATGGTGGAGCTGGGAGTGGCAGGCAGCTCTGTCCTGGGAAGGAAAACCCCACATCCTTCTGTTGGGGGACCCTGCTGTGAAGCTGCTGCAGAGTGATGTGGGCTTGTGCCTGGGGGAGCTGCCTCGGGGGCTTTTGATGTTGGTGCCTACTGAGTGCAGATCTCTTCATTCTGCTGGAGGTGGTGCCTGCAGCTTTGTTTGCAGCATTCTTTGCTCTGAAACCAATTTTCTGTTTTCTTCAGAGAGCAGCAGTCGTTGGGGGCTCTCAGTGAGGTGCTTCCTTCCTAACCTCTGGAGAAGAACAGAGTACTCTCAGCTAAATGAAGTTTTGCCAAAATAAGCATTCTTTTACTTAAAGCAGTGTGTCACCAGGAATGCTGCTGCCTTGAAAGCTTTAGAAGGAGAAGCTGGTCTGGACACTGTAGCCTGATAACATTTTTTATATGTTCTGTTTTTCCTTTTTTCTAAAGCACAAGCCTGGATTGCAGAGGCAGGATTTCAAGTTCTGGATCCAAAGTGAACTGGTAGAGAAGATGCCAAATTATTGTTCTTGACTGGAAATGTTTTGCATCTCTACCCAACCTGCTGAGTAGGGGGTGATGCCCCTGGAAGGGGGGAGGTGGTGATCTCCAACTCTGATAGCACAGTTTTGTTCTTGAAAAATGTCAGGGACAGTTTGCTTCTGTCCCCCCAAAAAAAGAAAAAGAACAGAAACAAACTTCACAACCTTGGAGGTTGCTATGGAACAAAACTGTCTTCCCCTTGGCTCTGGATGAAGCCTTTAAACACGCTCACTGCTGAGTTCCTGTGCTGCTGCTGGGGAGTGGTGCTGTGTCTGTCCAGTAGGTATGGCTCTGCTCTTGGAACCAGCCTTTGCCTTGCCTGCAGATTCACTCAGCTGTTTCAGGCAGAATTAGGGTGTTGTGTGCTGCCTGGCCTGTGGTAGTTGTAGAGAGCAGGGTTGTTTGCTGCTCCTTTTTTCTGGAGGTGGAGGAGAATTACACCCATTTCTTAGTCCTTCAAAATTTTTCAGAAATACACTTATTTTAGAAAATACAGCTCTCTTGCACACAACACGCTTTTGTTGTTTGGTTTTTTGTTATTTCCCCCCCTGGCTTTCACAGGGTTTTCTGAGTTTCTAGTATCTCCCCTGCAGAACGCTTGATGCTGTTTGCAGAGGGGACCATGTACCAGAGACAGGTCTGTTCCCCACGGGGCCCAAGGGTGGGTGACTCTGCCCCTGACGTGTCTGGTATGTGCAGACCTTCTGTGGGCCTGGCTTTGGGTTTGAACAGCAGAGATGAGCTGAGGGACGTGGAGCCAGGGCAGGGGACTTGCAGCATCTGTTTCCATCTGCCACGCTCAGCAGCAGCCCTGGTCTTTTCAGATAATTTGTGTTCAAAAAAATAAATCAGACTTGAACAAGTCTGTGCTATGAAGGAAAACAGCCCAAGTGAGGAACCTTCTCTGCATACTTCTAAGCCCTTAGGTGGTGGCTGCCCCATCCCTGGAAAACAGTGTCTGTTTTAGGTCTGAGGGGCCTCTCTGACCCTAAACCGTGACATGGTGTCCGTGGTACTGTGCTTGCTCTCAAAAGTCTCCCAGCTGCTTTGACTTGGGTGCCATTGACTATCACAGGAGGTCAGTCATTTATATTTGTGTGTCTGTCTACAACCTGGACCTTAATCCCATTGTACTTCTGTTCGTAGAAGGGACCCGAGGAGGTCCTCTAGTACCTGCTCCTGCTTGGAGCAGGATCGATGTTGAGTTCAGACCAGGTTCCTCAGGGCTTTGCCCATTCTGGCTTTGAAAGCAGTACAGTGATCCAGTAACTCACTGCACTGGTGTTATGTTGAGGACCTCTCCCTCTGCAGTTGTGCCTCGTGGGATTTGTATGATTTCTTGCTCACGACAGTCTTGATTTTTCCAGGTAGGAGAAGCTGACTTGGTGAGCTCTCTGCTGGCTCACTCATTTTCTGTAGTTGGCATCTTGGGAACAGCTCACTTGGTGGTCAGGCACCAAGTGTGCTGGGTAGGATCAAGGGATGTCCTGTTGCCCCTGCTGTTCCTCTTGCTGGGACGTGCTCGCATTGAAGGTCTATGGGCTTGATGCTTCTTTACCTATAGACTTTGTTGCTGATGTATATTTTCTGCAGAACTTTGTGCTGCCTTTCAAGAAGCAAACGCCTGATTGATGACATTATAAAGCCACGTTAGGAAATGGCAAGTGTCCCTCTCCTTGGGTGCTCCACAAACCTCAGTAAGTGTAGCAGTAAGTGAAAGGTGTGAATTCTCCTCCTCTCCCCAACGGGTTATGAAACACAAAATCTGAAAGAGGCCGGTGGTGTTTGGGCCCTAGAACAAGGCACTTCTGCTGACCTGTGGCAGAGACTAAGGTGCAAGGTGAGTTTTGCACGACTGGGTGTTGAGACTGTATGGAGCTGACCCCTCTCATGGGTTAGTGGGATGGAGCAGCTATTGCATCCTGCTACAGGGGCTCAGAAAGGCCCTCTGAGCTGTCCTGCAGTGCTGAAAAAGTCTTACTTTCAAGTCTTTCTTTAGAGCTGTGAAAAGGAGGTGGCTTGAAAAAAAGCCCTCCAATGAGATTACCTCTTTGGACCATTTCAAAGTCCTCTCCCCACCACATCTTCCCTGGGCTGATTTTTTTTACTACTGTCAGTAGCAAGCTGGTCTCTGGGTTTGGGGTTTTCTACTGTTTTGTAAAGCAGAAATCATAGTAGCAATACCTTTCAGGAAGGGTAGGCTGGAGGGGTTCCATGTGTGCACCAGCTGCCTGTGGATTTCTATATCAATTGGCATACCCTTTCTTTGTGTGCCTTGTTCCCTGCTGAGCTAGTAGCTGCAGGTTCTGGATATATTCAAATTGTGAACACCGTGAGATTTATTTCTTTTCATACTTCATAACGTCAAGGTATTGAAACCCAGGAACAGATCTAACATACAGCTGAGGGTTCCGTGGCTGATTTGTGGATTCTAGCACTAAGTGTTTCCCAAAGCAGGACTTGAGGTTCTGCACCAGTTCAGGCACCCCAGAAAACTGCAATCCCACCAGCAGTGTGGCAAGGGGTGGTCACCAGCACACTCTTCTAGAGACACACCTTCTCTGGAGACTTGCAGAACCTACCTGGGTATGTTCCTGTGTGCTCTGCTCTGGGTGATCCTGCTCTGGCAGGGGAGGGGGTTGAGCTCTATGTAGAGGTCCCTTCCAAGCCCTACCATTCTGATTCTGTGGTGCCTGTTTTGTCCCTGTCCCTCTGTGGATGGGATGTGTGTGGTGCTTTCGTTCCGTGCAGGGGTTACCAGCCAAATGAGCTCTTCTTGGGTGCACGTGGATGAAGGGGAAGGTGATGCTGAAGGCAGCTCTCCACTCTGCTTCAAAGACCTCAGTCAGGAGGAGCAGATGGAGTTTGTTTCTGAGTTGACAGTGTTTTCTCTGCTGTCCCCACTCCCTGCAGACAGATGGAATGATTTGTCTTATTAATTCCAGAGAGTGCTGTCAACAGAATGTGTAAATAGACACAAACACACGCTTGGTCTGCTCTGGTTTGCATGTCTGGGAGCAGTGGTTTACAAAACTTGCTCCGGGCAGGGGACGAGCGGGAGAAGGAGCTCGTGTGGGGTCCCTTCTTATCTTTGCTCAAGTCCACCTCTTCTGGAACAGTACTGGTCTGGCAGCCCTCGCTACCCAGGGCAGGATCCCCCCAGCTATTTCTGCTGGGCTGGGGGGCTTAAGGCCCATCTGCCTAACAACCCTTGTTGGGTTGAGCTGGGACTGAACCCTCGTTGTGGTTTGCTCTGTCATCCATCCTTGGGAGGGGCATGGTCCTTGTTTTTACTATTATTATTTTTCATAGCTGGTGTTGTTGAACTCCTGAAAGGTTGATGTCATCACTTAAAAGTGTGTTTCTGCCATTCTACACTGGAAGCATTGGGAGGAGCCCCACTGGACACAATGTTGGGTCACTTTGGCCGTCTAGTTGGAGGTTTGACCTTGGTAGAGTCAGTGACACAAAAGCCACTTTCTGTTCTTCATTGCTAAGCTTCAGGTGGTAAATTCTGCCAAATGCCAGCATTACCAAGGGTAACACAGTGTTCCTCCTAATGAGTTGAACAGGATTTGGATGGAGTCACCCCTCCCAAGCCAGCTGTGGCCTGGAGAGAACAGCAGCATCACCTCCAAGTGAGGGCAGGGAGCTTAGCTGTGGGGTGGCCGAGTTACTCATAAATGCTTCAAGCTCCGAGGTTCTTCCACTGGTCTTTTAAGGTCTTTTAAAATGAAAGAAAAAGTAAAAAAAACCCAAAGCTTTTTGTATGCTTCATCTGCAGCCAAGAGGGTGTTTTGGTGATGGGCAGGTTTCCTGGGAGTGAGGGAGGGAAGAGGTTGATGGCCAGATTGGGCTGGGAGTAGGGTATAGGGCAGATCTGTCAGTGATGCTCCTAAACTCAACTCACCTCTCTTCAGTGAAAGAAACAAAAAAAATCAGTTGTCTGAGGTGCATTCTTGGCATGAAAAAAATAGTTGAGAGCACTTGCTAGAGTATGGGGAAGGCTTGGAAAGCTTTTAAGCTCCAGGATTTGCTTATGGCGAGGAGGGAAATCCAAGGGCGGTCACTTTTCATCAGGGGTTAGGAACAGGATTTCTCAAGAACCTCTGTTGGCATCTGTGGGTTTTAATCTCTTTGAAAAAGTGAAGAAGTCATATTTTTCAGATGAGACAGCTGCTGCAGTTGGTTCTGTGGTTGGCACCTGGTGCAAAACTCATCTCATTCAGCGTGAAGCGCTGCTGTAAATCGTTTAAGCTCTGCTGACTTTATGCTGACTATCAATAAAAGCTTGTTGATTTTTGAGGGAGTATGTGGCTATCCAGTCTCAAAACCCCTCCCTTGCCTTCTTGGAGCTGGGAGGGGATAGTAACCACAATACTTCCTAAAAGAAGCGCTGAAGAACTACTATTAAACCAGCAACACTGTGCTTTAATTTACTGTTGGATAATGCCCTAATAAATTTTAAATATTAAGTGCTCAAGCGAATAAAAACTATTCCATTTCTTTTGGGGAGGAAGGGAGGAGAAGATGATCAACATCACTACCCCATGGAAGCCCTTACCCACCAAAGAAGTTGGCTGCTACTCATCATGGACAAGGACAGAAATGTCTCTTGACCACCCTGCCACTCATCTTGGGGACATGCAAGCCTAGAACATACTTTCTCTATAGTACTTCTCTTGTCCCTGCTCTGCAGCCTGAAATGGCTTCAGTTCCCTGCGTGTTTGGAGAGGACCTACAAGCCAGAGCAAGAGGCAGAGGGGAAGAGCAGGTGCTTCTCATGGGCAGGAGAGGGATGGGACGTGTCCTTCATGCTGAAATCCCTTTCATTTAATCCCCAAATAAGCTTTTGTTTTAAAAATTTTATTTTACTTTATTTTTTTTTTTTTAATTTCTTTTGAAACACAGGTTGGCTTTTATTGATTGCACTTGGCAGTTGGTCTGTGAAGCGTGGTCCCCTGCTGCCAGGATGGGCTCTGGACCCCGGCGTGGGAAGGTCTGGACCTCATGGTGGGGTGGGGGCAGCCCGAGGTTTGCAGCTCCTCGGTGTGGGCATCCAGCGCGTGGGGGTGGAGGAGCTGGCCTTGCTCTACGTGCTGTTCTGCAGCTCCTGGCCCAGAGGCGCTTTTGTGAGGAGGAGAAGAGACTTCCCGCTGCAGCTGCGAGTTTTAAGGGGTAAACAGGAGGAAAAACAACGCTGTTAGGACAGTTTGTGCTCGGTCGGGCTGTGCGATCAAAAGGGAGCAGATGCAGCGTGTCTGGTTTGGATCTGGCAACCCTCATCGTGAAGCACAGCCCTTCCCCAGGCTTGCTGGACACAGGACACTGCTGCTTCTGCCTTTAGACCATGCTGCAGACCTGGGTTTTAGTAACTTCTTCCTTTCTTAATGCCCTCCCTTGGGGAAAGGGAGAACGGTGACTGTCTTTTCAAACTGAAAGAGGGTGAATTCAGAATAGGAATTAGGAAGAAGTTCTTCACTCTGAGGGTGCTGAGACACTGCAATGGGTTGCCCAGAGAAGTTGTGGATGCTCCATCGTTGGATGTGTTCAAGCCCAGGCTGGATGGGGCTCTGAGCAACCTGCTCTAGTGGGAGGTGTCCCTGCCCATGGCAGGGGGGTTGGAACTGGATGATCTTTGAGGTCCCTTCCAACCCAAACCAGTCTGTGATTCTGTGGTGGTTATCTGAGCAGTTTTCATCATGATAAACACTTAAATGTCAAAGCAGTCCCTGAGCCAGTATCCCCCAAGCTCCCAGGTACCAGTGCTATACCATCACCTCTCTTCCAGACTATGGCAGAGCCAGAGCACTTCCAGCGTAGTGCCAGTAGGAGTACATTCCTGTCCTTGTGAAGCAGTTGGGCAGTTACTGGGAATAATGGGATGCTGGAGTTGTTCATAGTTAGGCAGCTTAGGGGAGAGAAGAATCTTTAACACGTTGTAAAGGGTGTGCTGGTGACTTGGAACACAAACTGGGAGTGTGATTTTTGTGTTGGAATTGAAGCGCGCAGTCACATCCCTGCCGCTGCTGCCAACACATGTACAGAACCACTGAAGAAAGAGGGATTCCTTGAAAAAACCTTTTCATATCTTGACTTTAGCCGGGAGATTTTTATTCCCCCCCCCCCCCCTCCCTGTTTGGACAAAGAAATAGATTAGACCCAGGATCAAACAGCTTTTTGCCTACAAGTTTGTTACTGAGCTTTCACTGCTTCGTGATTTTTTTGTACATAGGTTTGAAGGTACTGGTTTGGGTTTGGGGTTTTTTTGGTTGTTTTTCCCCTGAATGATGTTTTGTCTGAGTGCACTTGTAAGATTCACAGCTAATGGTGGGTATTAGGATTGAGAGATTATCTGGGGAGCTGTTGTAGCCCTTCATTGTTGCACTCGGAAGTGGGAGCTGGGTGAATTAGTTGCTTTTCAAGGGCTTTAAAAGCAGTGTGGGAAAAGGGAGAGCTCTTAAGTTTTCTGTGTCCTGGTGCTGGGTATCTACCCAGGCCTGGAGCACAAGCTGGAAGGTCTCATAACCAGGATTTACTTGATTTTTTTACCCCTGAGCCGACTGTGCAGGCTGGGTGAGGATCAACCATGCTGGCTTGGAACTGATGGCCATCTTAGTCTGACTGTC